>JBCNJP010000010.1:72167528-72262246 GCA_039602395.1 Deinandra increscens subsp. villosa | reverse complement strand
TATATGTCGGTAAAATTTTAGAACCTAACTCCAAATATGGAGCAAATTAGGCGTATTCCCAAACGGTGTGTTAGTGACAATAATGTTGATTTTTGCAAACTTCCGACGTGCATAACTTTCTCATTTCTTAACCTTTTGGGTTGATTCTTTTTGCAACAAGTCCTAAATGATACGTAGTATATTCCTGTAAAATTTAAGGAGTTAATTCCAAGTATTGTGGATTTTAGCTATGTCACTAGTTAGGTGCTTAAAGTTTGACTTTCTGGGTCAACTTTGACTTAAGTTGCAATTTCTTGTTTTTCTCCCAAATTGGGACTTGTATGTGCATTGTGTGGCTTGTATGATTGTATGAAACATGTTTAGGTGTTTATGTGCTATTTTCGTCCTAGCGACACCTACTAATTTGATTAGGCCATATTTTACCCGAATAGGTTAATTTTGACCAACCGGTGGAACCAAGTGCTGAGTACCAGTGCACCCTAAGGTGAGTTTCACTTACTATTATTGTTATATCCGGTTTAGGATGATAACGCACAGGTAGTTGCATCCGGTAAAGGATGGCAACCCAACGGTAAAGGTATTTCTTTACTTGAGTAATTTTCCGACAAAATATCATATGTTACACTGAATTGAACTTATTTATTAAAAAGTCCTTACATTCGAGCCGTTAATATACAGTAACGAGGTAATGTTGAGTAGTACTACTGGGGATTGACACCCCCGCTCAGCGGTGCACGGGATGCACCCTCCCGACTGGCGGTCGGACTGAGATCAATGTTAGCCTACCCACCGTGATCCGTCAAGACACGGGAAGGCAAATTCATAGGTACCCCCTATCAAAACATTGTCAGCTTCGGTTACGAATAATTCAGGTGTACATAACTATAGGCTAGCTACCTACGATATGCTCGGTTACGAACAATTCAGGTGTACATAACTATAGGCTAGCTACCTACGATATGGAATTTACTGGTCTTATGATATTGATTGTGTTTTACCTGTCTTTATTCATAAACATTAGGTCTACTTGTGACGGGTAGACCGCTTTAGTGAACTCACCAGCCTTGGCTGACACTTGATTGTTGAATGCTTTTCAGGTTGCTTGGAGGATCATGGATGGCACGGGCGTTGGCAATACTTACCTTTTGTAAAACCCTTTTGGAAATTGTATTTCAGATACTTTAGTAATCAGTTTTACTAAACAACAACCTTGTAAACTTTTAATGCTTCCGCTGATTTTGTGAAATGTGAACCCTGATTTATTAAATGTAATACTTGACTGGTTTACCCTTTAACTATGGCTTGGTTGTAACTAAAGACTTGGATCCTGGTCTGGATCACACCCACACGGTTATACTCCGTTAGTAGAAATTGGGGGTGTGACACAATCGGTCAAAACAGTCAACACTCACACTGATAGATGTCTTAGGTGAAATCTAAGGGGATTCATTTCCTTTCATCGGTTGACTATTCGGATTACTAAATTGCACCCTAAGGTTAGTTCACTACCCCACTTTTTAATTGTTTACGCATTTGTGGGAGAAGACATACGGTAACTCTTGTTTTACAAACTTAACTTGATGTTATATACCAAACTTTATAAACCATAGATGAATCTATTTGCTCTTAAAGTCCTTCTGCTTTAGTGAACCATGAATACTTGATAACAGGGAATTATGAGGTAGATCTACTGGGCCTGACAAGCCCTACTCGACCACTAGGAGTGGGCGCGAGTGTGATATTATCTTTAGCTTGGCCATACTTGCAAACGGTATTGTTAGAAGGCAAAGTAACTGTCAATAATGGTGTCCTGAACCCTATGGTGTTATAAAAATCATATGGACTAGTTATTCATGAGTATATAAATCATATTTTCAGGGTGAAGTCCCTGCTTGGGTTAGGCCTCGTTGAGGGTAACCTGTTATTTACCAATTTTGATAAATGGTTACTTATCTGTTTTAAGAGTAAATTACGGCTTTCATCCCTGTGGTTTGCACGTTTTACGTCTATGGTCCTCAAACTTCACTTATTACGGCTTTAGTCCCGAAAGTTTAACGACTCGTTACGGCTTTGGTCCCTGGCGCTAACGGGCGTCTATTTTTGCCGTTATTTTTTTTAAAATGACATTTTTACCCCTTGTTTAAATAAAATAAAAAGAAAGAAAAAGGAAAAGACTATTTTGCCCCATCTTCTTCCTCTATTCCCACTATTTCTTCTTTATCCACAAGCACCACCATTTCTCTCCACCGCCATCTCCGTTCACCACCAGCACCACCAATCTCTCCACCACTATCTTCGTTCACCACCATCACAACTCACACCCAGCTCCTCAGCTCCTCTACAAAATTCCGGCAAGTCACTTGTAAAATTTCGGTAACTTAATGGAATTTCACTATTCGAAATCCAATTCTAAAGCTCGACAATCTACATGCTTCGCAAACGATTCACTTATATATTAACTTTAGTATATAATTATATGTATTTAAAACATATCTGGTCATCAAAGTTTGAGAAAATATTCAAGATCCGGTGTAAAATTTTCAAGATCCAAATCAAAATTGGTGTAGAGTAGGTGAAGATTTAATTTGTTGGATTGCTACCGGATTCATCATTCATCCCAGCTATTGGATTTCATCTTCCCTATTAAAGAAATGATAGTTATCATCCCTGATTTGATAACGACCCCAGTTCCGGAGGACTAGAGGAGACACCTCTTAGCGGCAGTAGTGATGGCGTAGAACAGGCCGGAAAAAACGCGTTCAGTTTCTTGAGGTTTGGTGGAGCCGGAGAAGACGGAAACAGTGTGGTTCGGGAGGTGGTCGAAGGGGTGGGGCTGGCCGGAAATAGGGTCTTCGTCGGTGGGACAAATATGATGATCGGGGTCGACGGACATTGTGGCGGCAGACGAAAATGGTGATGGCGGTGGACGAAAATGGTGATGGCGGTGGACAAATATGATGATGGCGGTCGACGGACATTGTGGTCGCCGTTCGAAGGTCGTCGGAGAGTGCTCGGTCGCCGGCAGAAGATCGCACGGAGGGGTCGGTAGTGGCCGGCAATTGAAGAAGACGGGGAGAAGATTGATTGTTTATGTTTTTCTTTTTTTTAATTTATATTTATATTGGTTTTTTTAAAAGAGGGTATAAAGGTCTTTTCATACACATTTAACAGAATTTATTAACACCCGTTAGCCCCAGGGACGACCGGTGTAACGGACCCCTAAACCTTGGGGACTATAGGCGTAAAAATTGAAGCCTAGGGACTATAGCCGTAAAACGTGCAAACCACAGGGACTATAGCCGTAATTTACTCCTTGTGAACTCATAAACTTTACACTTTTTAGTATGTTTCTTCTCAGGTCCTTGGGAGGTACGCTAAGGAGCAAGTTAGGATCATTGTTTGTAAACACTAAACTATCCTTGGCGCCTTAGGAAAAAAGACATTTTGAACTGTTTTGTTTAATTGTCGCTTCCGCAAGACTTGGTTAAACTCTGATGAGAAACTTCCGCTAAACTTTGAGAACTTTTGTTAACTCTGATAAACTATTTTAGAACTTTAACTGTTGAAAATGATATTTAAACGTTTTGTCGAGCATATAAAGTGTTCGGTGTGTCTGGAGACTCGGATCCTGGTCGGTCACGCTCCTATTTGCGGCGATACTCCACAAGTGGATTTTGGGGGCGTGATGTCACACCCCCAAAAATCCACCCACGGAGTATCACCGCAAATGAGGCGTGACATACCAGGATCTAAGTGACCGGACACACAGAAACATACTATATGCAAATTATATTGTTTGAAATCAGAGTTCTTATAAGTCTAATTGTTTATCAAAAGTTTTTAGAGTTTGAGGAAGCGTATAAGACAAACCATAGTAAAAATGTTTTAGCGTCCAAGGCGACAAAATGTTAAAACAGTTTATACAAACCATGCAGTCCAGTACCATGTCATGATCCTAACGTGCGCCTTAGCTCTCCTCATGACCTGAGAAGAAACATGCAAAAAAGTGTCAACACGAGGTTGGTGAGTTCACATGTTTTACAAACAAACAATTCATAGTTCAATCCGGTTAAAAGCAGGTAGTGTCCCTTTAGACCTACCCGTTCATATAATACAGTTGATTTATTACACCTGTAAATAGCTAGTCCACAAGATTGTGACACCTAGTGATCACGTCCCCATAGCTGACCTACGGTTTCAAAGTTTTACCTTTACGTCATGTATTGCCGCCATGACTCCAATAGGACAATATAGTACCCGTTCCACTCCCAGTAAGGCGAGTGGGGCTAGAACGACTAGCCGGGCATCGCTCGTCAGGCCCAGTAGATCTACTAAATATTCCCCTACTATCCGAGATATTAATTGGTACGTACTAAAGGACTTCGTTGGCAATATACAAATCAAGATGGTCCACAGATGGTATAATAAGTCAATAAAGTTTTACAATAAAAGTTACCGCATGTCTTTTCCCCCTGACTTTCAAAAACACTAAAAGAGTATGGGTCGTAAACTCACCTTAAGGTGCAAATTTAGTATTTCCAAACAATCAACTGAAGAGAGCAGTGAATCTCCTTAGACTTCACCTATGACACGTAACAGTGTGAGTGCCACTACCAAAAACTAAGGATAATGAAACACTTTTATTGACAAAAAGATTGCATTAGCTAAAGTTGCATTAGATCTAATGCAACCTTTTTAGGATGCAACTCTTTGGAAAAAAAGTTGCATTAGGTAAAAAAAAGGTTGCATTAAGTCTAATGCAACTTTAGCTAATGCAACCTTTTTGTCAATAAAAGTGTTGCATTAGGCTCATTTTTGTGTTGACCGATTGTCCCGACAAAGCGCGGACAATAGACAAGTGGACTCGATTATACATTGGTGATCATATTTAGGTTCTCTATATTCTCCCTAGCACGTATTTCTCTCATAACATGCTACATATCAATATAATTACGTCACAATTATTTACGACATTATCCTGTGTATACGATGTACAATTGATGGGAAATCGTACAAAGTATTGACATTCCCACCGAGGTAGGAGACTTAGGACTTGTACACTCATATAACTCATAACTAATTTGACTAATAACATGCAAACACTTAATCAAGTAATCTCATATGATCATACACATGCATTTACATAGTTATTTATTTTCCGGTAAATATATATTTATCGCATACGAGCTACGTTTGCATTAAAACCACATTGTTATTGCACGTTAAGTCGCAGAAAACCACATGTAGCATATTTCAAGGCATATAAGGCATTCGCAATACCTATCATGCAAGTTACTACGTCCTACGTTCGCATTTCGATGTTAAAAATATATATTTATTTAAATATATTATTTTTCAAGCAAGTTTACCATCAAACATCAGCTTTGTGAATCATTTTGCATCCAACATCATAAACCAAGTCACTTTAACATAGATTGAGCATCGATCGACCATTCTAAACCTAGATCTAGCATGCACCTACACAAATATTGGATTTTTATCAAAGATTCGACGTAAAGTTTGCGACGTTGTCACATAACAAGCATAGATCTACTATCATCAAGCAATCTGGACATTAGTTATGCATCAAAACACAAGCTGTATCAACATGCATGCATCCAAAACCCTAAATCTATCAAATCTCATCACCGCCATCATAAAAATCTAATATTTTTCGTAAAGACTCAAACTTTATCATGTATATCATTAGATCTATGCATAATATCATCATCTAAACATCATACGACACTAGATCTAGCATAAAGATTGGATCCTGATGATCAAGAAGCAAGCAAAACATGAAACAAGAACATACCTACACTTAGGTGTGAAAATGAAGATGATTCGGGCCTTGGATCTTCACAAAAATGAATCAAATCTTCAAGGGATTGATGGTAGATGATAAACCAGAGGTTTTAGGGTTGTTGGTGTGTTTAAAATGGCTGGAAATGAGGTATAATGCGGCTAACAACGTATTTATAACTACAAAATAGGGTTTTCCCGATTCTGACGGAGATGCGGACCGCATCAATCACCCATATGGACCCCATGTGGTCCACATGGCGCCCAGCCATGCTCCCCCGTTGACTTTCGTTGACTGGGTCCTGTTTTGTATGTTTTTCGCATTTTGACCACGGTTTTCTAAGTTTTCTCCCATTATTAATTCACAATCATAATTATCATATTAAATCCACTAAAATCAAGTATTCACATGCTATATTACTTATTACGATTGTACAATTAAATTCACGCAACACTTTCGCATGTAATTCACAACACATAACAATTTTCAGTTAATCACCAATGTTTTAAGACTCGAACTTGTGTGTGATGTTTGTGAAGTGTTTTAAGGCTACTAGACTCTTCTAATACCTTAATTGACATACTACGCCTATATACGCGATCCCTGGTTTACTGGTTTTATCTGTTTTATTCGTTTTTTATGGCTTGGGTTCCACCCAATGGGCAAGAATGTCACATCCTTCCCTCGTTACAAAATGTTCGTCCTAAAAATTAAGATAGTAACCTTATTGTAAAGAGTTCCACATTTACAGTTCAATATCGCAACTGCGTTGCCAAAAGTTTAAGATTTCATAATTCAAGACCGCAACCACGTTGCTAAATATTCAGAATTCACAAGTCAAAAGTTGCAACCTCATTGCAAGGAGTTAAAACTTATAGTTTATGTTTTATTTTAAAGTAAAAAAGCAGAAATTTTTCAAGTTCTCACATCATCCCTCCCCTTTAGGAAATTTCGTTCTAAAATTTAAGAGTTGCCTTCCTTTGTCGTCGCATCTTACATGAGTTCAGATACTTAAGCACCATTTGATCATCACACTCCCAGGTAGACTCTGGTCCATGTTTCAAGTTCCACCAAACCTTAACTATCGGAATTTTACCCTGCTTGAGCTATTTGACTATACAATCGATTATCTCTACTAGTCCCTCTATTGAACGCAATTGCTTGTCAGCTTCCAACTGCCCAAGTAAAACTACGAGCGACTCATCCAATAAACATTTGTTCAGATTAGATACATGGAATACAACATACACGTTGCTCAGCCATTCAGGAAGATTTGATCTGCAGATTCCTGGACCGATGCGTTTGACAATCTCAAACAATCTATCACGTCCAGGGTTTAACTTCCCTCGTTTGTCGAAACGATTAACCCTTTTTTTAATGCGAGACTTTTCGAAGGATTTCAACCTCCATCCTGAACCCCAACGGTTTCCTACACTTATCAGCGTAACTTTTCTGCCTAACAAGGGCATTTGCCATGCAATTTCACATCCGAATATTCCTTCCGATTGATTCTTGAACAATCTCAGACTCGGTAAGCTGACTATCACCCACACTGGTGTGCTTTGATGTATATATAAAATTTAGCATTATTTTTGTGACATCTTTTAGTAGTTAAGCTTTTAAATTTATAAAACCTGATTTATCGACAACTACTATTTCACCACATCACGGTCAAGTGCACCCATCGTGGAGCAGTATAGCAGTGGTAAGTTGAATCGGGGTCGATCAAAGACACAAAGGAAAAGGAGGGCTCTTGATACTTCACCCTTACTAAAGTCTAACCTGACCAACCTTCAAGTGAAGATGTTAGTAAAATATGTAAAAATAGTAAAATAAAATATCTATACTAAAAAGGCGTGTTTTGATCAACTCGGTCGCAGATAATATCATTTGCGGGACTTATCATTGGTAAGGTTGGTAACCCGTGTTTCATGTCCTTCCCTTAAGATTGTTCACTGGTAGAAGGTCAACCACCTTTTGGCCCTCTTTGGCTAACTCACCATCCCACTACTAATCGTCTACGAGGAGTACGAATGCCGAGGGAAGGTGTTGTTAGTGGACAAATGAAGTGGTGTAATGCAACATAGTTCCAGGGTCCCTGGGTTCGGCAAATACACCGTACTCGACACACCGTCATGAACCAGCAGGGGAACAACCTTGCGTTCCGGATTATATTATTATAAAAATGACCTTTTTAAGGGGCTAAGACCAGTTCCATACACCGCTCTCGCGTAATGTACTTCTAACCAGAGCCAAGTTCACGACACGTACCTCTCGGTTCCTGTGAAGTGACAAAATATTACTAACCCCCATTCCCAACCAAATACTTTCAGCCCGCACTTGCGTGGTCAGCCGAGTTTGCTTACATAGACATAAGGACCTCGAACGTATCATCTAGCATGGGGCTCGAGTCACCTTTTGGATCATGCATCGTCCCCCGACCGGGTGTCATGGGTCCCGCCTTTGGGATTTCGACTCCCCAAATGGTCTGTGATACGTGAAGTACGCTTGGTTCAGAAAATCAGTAATATACTTTTAATAATGTCAGGACCAAGTTGGAGCCTTTACTCATCCGATGCACAGATCCAAGTGTGGAAATCATGAATCCATGATCAAATCATAGTGTTTGTTGGTTGAAATCCTTAGATTTCATGTCTGAAACTCAAGAACACGAGGGTTTTCACACACAGGTGCTCTCTCTCTTCAAACAGCCGTCCAAAAGCTTATTCTAGGTTATTCTCATGTTGCTATTTATACTGGAGTGAGCACCTGCTGTCACAACACTGAAATCATCGGATTCGACGTTAGGAGGCATATCTTTGAGCTTTTTAGCAGTGAACTGCACCAAGGCTTTCCGATACGGTGCCATTTCCTTCCAGTCGTCAACCAAGGTAGGGGCTTCCTTCCTTTGGTATTCCTTTACCCTTATTGCTTCTCGTTCATCCTGCTGACGCTTAACCTTCTTATTCTCTTCAATTATGTGGCTTTTGACCATTTTTCGTAGACCATGAATCTGCTTTCTGCTATAGCTTTTGCAAGCATATCCCCTCTGGTCTAAAAGTCTTGCAATTCTCTTTTGGTCATTTGGTTAACGCCAAGCGTAGCTGTAGTGCGACTGGGCGGAGGTGAAACATGATCAAAGATGTCTGGAGGGGGAGGCATATACTGTGCATGCATCTCTCGGATCTTTTCCCGCAAGTTGTCATTGAATTGCACATATTCAAACTTCCTATCAGTATCAGCAAAGGGATTTGCTCGAGGATCAGTAAGCTTATCTGCAAGTTTGTAGTTGTAGAGATGCTTCTCCATATCTTGCTCGTCAGTGTACTGGTCAACTAGCTGTGCATCCATGAGAGTCATCAAGTAGGATAGGGGAATCCCACGAGAAATGAGCTATCTGACATATATTGCAATTTCTGAAGTGTTAGACGGATCAACATTCTCTCTAGCTAGGTTAGGGATTATTCTTATTCTAGGTTCTCCCTCATTAGTGTTTTGATCGTTCGGCTCAAAGTGTTCTGATCCAGGGCCAATTTTCGTTTGAGGACGGCTTGATTCTATCAATTCTTTGATAGCCTCTTGTCTGGAAATTTCATCCAGCGTCCTCTCAAGAATTATTTCTTCTTTTGCAAGTCTTTGAGCTTCTTCCTTCTTTCTTTGTCTTTCCATTTCCTGCTCGTAGACTTCTTCAGGAGTCAATTTCCTTTTACCTTTGTCGGGTCTACCAGAAGGACTAGCTTCTTGTAAGGAGATTGGATTATTTGTAGCTTGACCACCACTTGCACTTGTTATTGGTTGAGTCTGAACAGTTTCAGGAGCAGCACTAGTGGTGGTTTCAGTAGACTCAGGTACTGAGGTTTGGGTTGCAACTCCTTCTTGATGGACTTCCTTTCCTTCAAAATGATGAACTGGTGAAGAGGTTGGAGAAATAATAACTTCATCTTCATCTTGAGGCTCACTTACCTCAGGCTCAGATCTCAGAGGAGTTGAAGATACAATCTCAACTGGTTCGTCTTTGATCTCATAGATGATCTCCTCGTCATATTCATCATTAGTTGTGAATTCCAGATTTATGAAGTTTGTGGCGCTGGAGTCATAAATGAGATTATTCAGACGTTCAGCCAAACAAATGTCATTAAAGATGCCATCTGGAATCATGCTGAGAGGCTGAATCTGCAGTGCTTCACTGGCTTCTACATTTTCTTCAGTGACAACTACACCGCTTCAGCTGCCAGGGTCAGTAGCTAGGGTGTTTGCATAAAACTCCCGAGACGCACTTCTCCCAATATCTAGAAACTCACTATCAACATGCAAGTGTTTCAGTTGTTCAGAGATTTCGGATTCAGCATTTGCAGGCATAACAATGCTTATTGGCTGTTCCACTGGAGGAGCCAGTTGGAGCTGCAGGGAGATCTCAGGGTTGACAGGAGGTACATCTAGTTCACCCGGTTGGAAATAGGGTGTCCTGACCCGACGAATTAACGAACCCAACCGATATTGACCCGTAAGAGTTACACCCGGGTCAACAGACTATTAAATCTAATTAATTGTTAATTAGTATTAGACGAACTAAATGGTTAATTAAATAAAAATTAATTATTTATTTAAAACGAAAAAACTATTTCGGCTAAAATTGCTCGTGAAATAAATAGACGGACTGATCAGTTGTTACCGGATTAACAGACTGATCAATTTGGTGGATTAAAGGAAATCGCGATCGGGCCCAGTCCGCGACTTTTAATTAAATATGGGAGAGAGAGGTAGATTGAAATAAAGTCAAAAGAAAAACCCTAATCTCCAATATCTCTCTCTCTCTCTCTCTCTCTCTCTGCACCGTAACCCCAGCCGGCTCCCCAGCCGCCGTCTGCCTCCGATCGGCGCCACCACCACCACCGCAATCCCTTGCGATTTCCGATGAATCCCGTCTTGCCACCATCTGCGTCCGACTAGAAAACGAAGCAGTCGCAGCCTGAGCCGAAGCCGCAGCCCTAGCCGAAGCCGAAGCCGGAGCCCGAGCCGCCGCCGCGGCTGCCTCCACCGCGCCGCCGCGCGACCGTCGGCCGGTGGTCCTCGCGCTGCCGGCGCAGCCGAGGCCACCGCGTCCGGTCCCCTCCTCGTGGCCCGCGCCCTTATACCCGTCGTCTACCGCCACCGTGTCACCGCCGGTCACCGATGACGAGATCTTCATGGGGACTGTTCCGGTTGCTATCGCGGTGGAAGAAGTTTTGTCACCACCACCCGTGGTAACCCTACCACCGCCGCCGCCACTACCACCGCCGCCGCCTATAGCCGCCACTGCCGCCGTCGATGACCTGTCTCGCAGGTTCGAGTCACAAGTCTCAATTCGTCCTAGCGCGAGCCCGTTGAATCCGGGTGTCTCGAGCGGTTGCTCGGTTCCCGCCAAGGTATATCTTAATCGTTTAGATATTTAATTTATTTATTTATAAATTTTTTCTGTGTTTGTCGTGTATGGTGATTGATCCTGTTACAGTTGCGTCCGCGTGTTTTGAATTAAATCGTTTCCGCTGCTAAATTAATCTAGTATCAATTTATTTATTAAATCAGTTTTAATAAAAATTGAAATCGATCACCGGATTTCCACTATAAAACCCAAGACACCCATGGTTAAGGAAAGGGTTTCTTTTGAGGATGATTGATTTATTTCAAGTGCAGCTCTGGAGAATCTTGGAAGTTTGATATTCTCAGGAGGTGGCACCATGCTTATTACTGATTGGTATATTTCATCTTCCTCCTCATGGTTCATCATTAAGAAAGGTGTCGCCATAAAAGATGTCTACGTCAGATTCGGTAGATTCATCATCACCTGACGGAAAATCAGCAAGATGAGTATCATCTATATCTTGCTCAGTGACAATGGTAGAAGATTTAACTCCAAATTCTTTGCAAGCTTGGCTTGGACTTGGCTCTTTATTTTGTTGAATGTTTTCTGCAGAGGGACGCTGTTCTATTATCTGATCTTCTTCTTGGTTTCCATTTCCACTTCCACCCACATCATCATCATTAGCTCTGGAAGTTTGATTATTTTGAAGAGCTTCAGCCAACAGGCTCTTGAGTCTTTCAATTTCTTCAGCTTGCTCTTTTATTTTCTCATTTGCTTTAAGAAGCTCTTGATCCTGTGCTTTGATCCTTTCAGTTGCTTATTTAAGCTCATTAGCAACCGAAGAGTTGGAGATTTCAAGATTTTACTCCAAGGTCAACTCTTGATGGACCAAGGAGGTATCTGCCCCAGGTGCAACTACTTGAGCAGGAGCAGTTGACAGACTCAGATTGGATGGCCGGATCTAGGCTTGTGATGTTGATGTCTGCTGTTGCATCAATATCTTGAATGGTTGCTACAACAGTGGTGATGGGAGCAGATAGAACTCTTGGTTGCACAATGTTGTCTGGTTCAGGTTGCACTGGTGATTGTACAGCAACAGTAGTTCCAGTTCCAGAAACATGCCCTCTTCTTATTTTAAGCTTCTTTCTTTCTTGAGCATACTTAGATCTTAACTCTCTTCTGTAGAAAGGCACACCACCTCCACCTTCAAATACAAGAGAGGTTGATTCGGGTTCAGGTGAATCAGATTTTGAAGGGTTTGATAATATGTCATCCTGTGTTTGCCTTGACTTTATTTTCTTCTATTTCTTATTACTTGATGCCTCAGGTTGTTCACTAACTTGGATTGTTTCTCTTGTTTTTATTTTCTTATTTTTGGGACCCCTTGCATCAGAACTGGTAGAGTCAGAACCTGATTCTGATCTAGGTTGGAATCTTGACCCTGATCCAGGTTTGGATCCAAATGCATTTGAGTTATTGTCAGCATCTTTGTCAGATACATCATTTTTACTACCAGACTCTTCTTCTTCATCTCCTGATTCATCTAATTCAGTTGCATCTTTGTTTGAAGATCTGTTTTTAGGTTCTGATGGCATAGGGTCATCATGAATGGGGGAGTTGATTGGATTATGATCTTGGAGATTTGCTACATTATTGTCAGGATCAGCAGCATTGATATCTGCCATTTCAGCATCAGCATCATCATTTCTTTGATCTTCATCCATGTCGTCATCGACATCAATTCCCTTAATCATGTTTGGGAAAAATGGAACTTCAGGTCCATCATACTGACCCATCTGGTATCGTGTGTAAGAACCGGATATCATCCTCCTAGGAACCAAGTATGGTTCTGTCTTTTGCAAGTTTGGGTAGTAATAATCAAGGATGGCTTGTATGAATTTAGGATACATCAAGAACTTCTCTGATTTTCTTGTTGGATGCAAATTGTAGTCCATCCATTTAATTATATGCCTCGAGAGGTTGAAACCAGCACTGGATACTAGACCATGTAGTGCCCAGGCTGTTTCTTCCACAAAGTCGTCTGTTCCAGACTTTCTTGGACCAAAAGCAGAAATAAAGAAAGTCATGATGCACTTCCAACTTTCTAGGAACAACGTCTATTTTCTCATTTGAAGTTACCGAGAGATTTCCTTGATATCCCATCATGAGGATTGTGTCTTGCCATTCTTCCTTTGGAAAATAATCAGGGCACAGTGCATCATCTAACTATAGCACTTCTCGGACCCTTTCCTCATTTATTTCCACATAAACTCCTTGAATTCTTGATCTGGTTGATTTGGAACCGTTATCAGCCTCAAATGTGTGGGCATTGTTCCAAAAATTATTTATTATACCCGAGCTAATGACAGGCTCCATTTGGATACAGGTGATCCAATTTGAGTTCTCCAGAATTCTGAAGGCCTGTTCATACAATCCGGCATCTATCCAACTTCTGTTGATTTCACATATATGCTTATGTGATTTTGAGAAATCCAGATGGGCATTGGCTGCTCTTTCCGGTCTGGGAGCCATTTGCACGTAAGAAACAACATGAATTACATTAAATTTTGACAAGTTAAATGAATGTCATGTCACACTATATTCGTGATAGTGACAGAGCTTTTCAATTAACCTACAAAGATATAAAAGAAATTTACTTAAGGCATAGGTTCAAATTTCTTCAAAATTTAATCAATTTAGTTCAACAGAGGATGTTAGTGAATTTGACCCAATTCCAGTAATTTCCCTTGTAATAGCATTTTATTGATAAGTTGACTTTGGTGAAGAACTAAGAGAGTTTTGATTCAAGAAAAACTTGTTTGTGTTTTATTTTTGTGAAAAACTTAAGTAATGGCAAATTGTGACAGAATTTGAGATGGTTTGGGAAAATATCACTCAAATGAGTTAACTTTAGTTAAAAAGTTGACATTTTGGCCCAAATGACTCAATGGACGCAAGAAGGAATCAAGAAGTGATTCCCCCTAAACTTGTGTTATTCACAATTTGAATTATTGATTTTGAGCTTAAACAGTATTCTTGAATCATGATTTCTTAATTCAGCATGAATTGAGCAGTTTGAGACACTTACGAACACATATACTCTATTTAACTACTTGCACATGAGCAATATGAAAATTTTTCACTTAAGCATATACAAGATGTCAAATGATGAATCTGAATACATGCATGAAGTTCTGACATGCTTAACAACACAACCAAAGTCAAATGAGGTCAAGTAAAGAAACAAGAAGCATTTAATATCAGATATGAGCATCAACAGTTCCTAACCTAACCATTTATGTAGAATAAAAGATGATGACTCATAAGACAATGACTAATGTGCGGGTTATTTCATTCATTCAAGTATAGTTGTAAACTTTACACATAATTGCAGAAATTTAGCATGCTAAGTCATATTTCATGAGTTTTATTGAATTATTGCATAAAAAAACAAGTAGAACATTCACCTGAATGGATAGAAGTCAAACTTCCAATACTTTATTTGAGATCAGAAAACATACCTTGAAGAAGATCTAATGTTTGCTAAGATCTAAATCAGATATATCTAGGAATCAACAGGTTCAAGGCTTGATCCTGTTTGTGATCAATCATGAACAGATTAGAAATTTGACTAAGGTTATTCAAGCTGATTGAAAGAGTTTAATGAATTGCCCCTGTGTAGCTCAATAATTGTAAATCAAGAGTTGCCAAGAAATCATGAAACATACCTTTTTGATGATCTAATTTGAGCTAAGGATACAATGTAAGAGACAAGATGATCTTGTAGTGTTTCTGGACAGAATCTGTTATTAGATCAGGAAAAATTTGTTAAACAATTGATTGGAAGCCACACACAGCCTAAATAGGGTCTAATTCATTAGACATAAGTGAATTCACAAGATTTGACTTAAAAAGTCAACTATGCAAGCATTTGTCAAAAACCAAGTCAAAACTAGTCAAACATTGCAGATTTAACCTATATTGAGTTTAAACCTATGTTAGACAAGTTAAAGTCCAAAACTTGACTTATTTTCATCAATTTAAGTTGCATATCCAGTGAAATTCAATTTAAGGAAGAAATCTAACAAAATGGTCAAAAGTAGCCTCTATGTTGTCAAGTTGGTCAATTTTATTCTTAAAGCAACACAAAAAAAACAAATGTTACCACTTCATGTCAAGGAATCCCTCCTTCAAGTTATTTGAACCAAAAGACTCTTATTGGAGTGAGTTTAGAACATTTAAAGTCCACTTTTGGTCAAACGGATAAAATTTGAGAAAATTTTGTAATTTGAACCAAAGGATGAGATTAAATCCAATTTTATTCCTTTTAGGACTTAAACTGTCCACTGAACTCATTATTTTTGTTTCTTTTCAAAAATTTAGAATTTTGACAAAGAGTGTTCCAAAATTCAATTTATTTCCAAAACGGGTCAAAATTAGACAAAGTCCAGTTTAGCTTCATATTTTAAAGCTCTTAAGACCGGGAATGCATCTTGAGACATTCTAATGCATCACATTGGTGTTTTGGAACATCCATAATCAAACCATCTCATTCACAGTGTAGAGTTTTTATAAATCAAGAATATTGCAGTGGATTATTGAAGCCAACAATAATGATTAATAACAAATAACTATCATCAAACAAGAAATTTGCAAATAATCATCATGCTTATATCACCATAATCATTCTCAACTGATTTCGAGACCAAAATTACACAAAACAACACAACCTAACTCTCAAATTTTTATTAGAGGTTACGGCCCCTGTTCAAGATTAACAATTCAAAGTGAGATTCAAGAACTTATGAGTGAAATCTATTCACTTATACTTGATTCAATCACTATGAATCATCCGAAACTATAAAATTTCTTATGTAATCAAGAACACTTATTGATGACCGTAACCTACCCCTGTTCAAGGTCGGACAACAGTTCATAATTGGATGATGATGATGATGATGAGTTCAATTACCTTATAGGAGCTCACAA
Source organism: Deinandra increscens subsp. villosa (assembly GCA_039602395.1). Classification (NCBI taxonomy): domain Eukaryota; kingdom Viridiplantae; phylum Streptophyta; class Magnoliopsida; order Asterales; family Asteraceae; genus Deinandra; species Deinandra increscens. The sequence continues at coordinate 72,246,113 of JBCNJP010000010.1, read as the reverse complement.
TTGTAGTTCAGACACAAGATGAGGTGACGAATCTGTGTAAACATCAACAAATTACAAGCAATAAGAACCCTAAAATGATTTCACGAACCGCCGGCCTTAAAATTACACCCGAACTAAAACAATCTCCAAATTAATTTAGAAAGTAACTAAAGAACTAACCTGAGAGTGCAAAGAGAGTGTGTACACCAACCCTAAATGCACGAAAGTCAGATTCCGGTGATCGATTGAGAAGAAAACCGGAGGTCGGAGATGGAGTATTGTGCGCCGGTGGTTCGCCGAGAGAGGAGGAGAGCGGGTATGATTGTTTTTGTTTGAATGAGAATGAAAAAAAATGACCTCCGCTTTTTATGTAGGCGAGGTCGAGAAGGAAAGACTTAGGGTTTTTTACTCATTTGAACGAGATCGCCAACGGTTGGAGGCGAAGTCGCCAAGAGTAATTTACTGAGATCGCCAAGGGCAGACCCGCTTTAAGCGAGATCGCCAAAGACAGACCCGTTTTAAGCGAGATCGCCAAGGCTAACAGTTAGTTATTAACGAAATCGCCAAGGGATGATTCGGTTAAGGCGAGATCGCCAAGGACTTGGAAAGAGGCGAAGTCGCCAAGTTCACATCTCGGTTTATTTTCTGAAAACACCTAAGTGTACAATGAGATCGCCAAAAAGAGGTTTGGTTAAGGCGAGATCGCCAAGAGGAAAACCGATTCAGGCGAGATCGCCAAGGATCATTTGGTCGAGAGCGCCAAGTGGAAATTTCCTTTAAGTGAGATCGCCAAGGGCAGAATCTCGGTGTACCAAGTCTTTTAGGCGAGATCGCCAACAGCAAAGGATATAACGTAAGAAAACTTGACAGCAAGTTAATTTTATGAAAACTTTTGATTTATGATCAATTTTCAACCAAAATGAGAACACCCGTAGCAAAAACACTAAAAATACTCAGTTGCAAACTCAGTGAGTTGCAAAAAAGTAGATGAACTCATTAGGGGAAATTTGGGAATTATTGAATTTTCTAAGTGCATAACCATGTTAAAAACACCATTTTGACTCAGAAAATTTAAAATTTCACACACTTGATCAAAACCTTATTGAATCAGATTAACTTGAGTCAGGTCATCCCAAACTTACCAAAACGGTTGATTTTGACTTAAAACTGCAAATGGACCTTAAATTTGACTTATTTCTCCCAAACTTGGTGTTTTTAAGCACAAGGCACCCAAATTCACATTTTATAATAAATTTGGTTATATCAAAGCGTAGTGCTTTCATTTGCATCGTTAAGGCCTTATTTTCTGGCAGTTTTCAGTTATTTGCTTAATTTTACATATTTTTGCTCGGTAATGGTTGGACTATGTTAGGAATCAAACCGGTCAACTACGTGATCACAGACACTTACAAATCAAATCACCTCACAGATTCAGTGTCCTAAGTCAGATTGTCGGTATTGTTATCCACTTAAGCTCAAGCAAGGCAATAATCAGCAAAGTCACTATGATGTCATTTATCATGTTTTAGTCCGGTTTAATGAATATTGTGTTTGACCTTTTATTCCACTAAGTCAACAGTTATCCTAGCTTTGTCTTTTTAGCTTTCAGACATGCACAACACACAAATGAAATTTCTTCCCCTATTTCTTTAGAGGTCAGTACTGATTTCAATGTGGATGCATATTTTTGATTCGCGTGAACACAAGGTCAGAGTTTCCTCAGCAGATGTGTCATGGAATGTTTTCAATGATAATGATGGGACGCGTGAACACAAGGTCAGAGTTTCCTCAGCAGATGTGTCACGGTCAATGGATGGATGTGAGATACATTTCTTACTTATTGATGGATGTGTGAAAACTCACACTTATTGGTGGATGTGTGATGAATCACACTTATTGAATGGTTTAAAATCAGCACTTTCCACAAAAGAACTACTCGAGTGTGTTGGTTGACTTACTTAGCCCAGACTTAAGCAGATTTTACCAACTGTTTTGACTTAAGGTCCACAATTTCATGTTTTAAGTGTGTAACCACATGACTTGCCTAATTCTTATTTTGCTGAGCCTACTGACACATCGATTGGATCATATCATATGGTCAGATCACAAGACCAGAATTATATCATGTTACTCATAGTTTGCCCAACCAAAAAACCAAAACTTTTCTAGTTTTAATTTTCAAAGTTTATTTAATCATTGCAAAATTGCAAAGATTTTGTGCTTAGACTCACGTACCCATCAAGTGACTTTACAAAAGTTGTTGGGAATTACTCGATTCTAATTTACATGATTTTTATTTATTTTACCAAATTTTTGTATTTTTCTCCAATTTTCCAATCATTTATTGTAGCATCACAAAAAATTCAAAAAATTTGAGTTTTCCATCAGGTATTCAACAAGTGTCTTCACAAAAGTTGTTTGAAATGACCCGATTCTATTTTTAGTGATTTTTATAATTTTTCCAATTTTTTTGGATTTTCTTATTTTTCAACCGTGAGTCGGTTTAGGCTTGACTAACTGACACAATGACTCAAAAATAAAATAAAGTAAAATAAAATAAAATATTTTTGGTATTTTCTAAAATTTGATTTACACTTTATTGAAGTTTTATTTATGGTCGAGAGAGGATGACCAAAAACTTAACAAAACTCAAAGAAACAAGAGTTAAAATCTTTTTGTGTTTTCAAATAGTTTTAAAGATAAAATCTTTTTGGTTTTTCATTTTATAACAGAAAGATTGAAAGTGAAATGAAATCTTTTTGGTTTTTCAATTTAAGGATTATCGCAAGGTAAGAAGGCTAACAAAGACGATACCTCTAAAACTTCACAACCTAAGACTAATGCACTATTCCAAAAGGAACCTAAAGATCAGCTAACTCAAAGTTAATCATTCCTACTGATGGAACTAGGAAGTTAAACCTAGAAACATCAAATCTCTTAGTGAAGAGATCTGCAAGTTGATTTTCTGAGGAAACATGAACTAAGGTGATAAGCTTCTTCTCATGACAGTCCCTAATAAAGTGATGTCTAATCTCTATGTGTTTGGTCTTAGAGTGTTGACTAGGGTTCTTAGCAATAAACATGGCAGCAGTATTATCAATGTTAATAGGGTTGGACATGAAATTCAAACCGTAGTCCAGAAGCTGATTCTGGATCCAGAGAACTTGAGAATAGCAGGAAGCAGCAGCAATGTATTCCGCTTGGCAGGCAAGGTAGATACCGTTGACTGTTTCTTGCATTGCCACGAAACCAATCGATTTCCCAAGAATTAAGCTCCGCCGGTAGTTGACTTCCGATCCATGTTGCAACCCCCGTAATAACTATCCGAGAAACCTCTTAGATCAAAAAACTCGTCCTTGGGATACCACAGCCCTCTCTTTGGATCAGAGATGCACAAAACACAAATGGAATTTCTTCCCCTATTTCTTTAGAGGTATGTACTGATTTCAATGTGGATGCATATTTTTTATTCGCGGGAACACAAGGTCAGATTTTCCTCAGCAGATCTGTCACGGAATGTTTTCAATGATAATGATAGGATGCGTGAACACAAGGTCAGAGTTTCCTCAGCAGATGTGTCACGGTCAATGGATGGATGTGAGATACATTTCTCACTTATTGATGGATGTGTGAAAACTCACACTTATTGGTGGATGTGTGATGAATCACACGTATTGCATGGTTTGAAATCAGCACTTTCCGCAAAAGAACTACTCGAGTGTCTTGGTTGACTTACTTAGCTCGGACTTAAGCATATTTAAAGGATTTTACCAACTGTTTTCACTTAAGGTCCACAATTTCATGTTTTAAGTGTGTAACCACAGGACTTGCCTAATTCTTATTTTGCTGAGCCTACCGACACATCGATTGATAGAATTACTGATCAGATCACTAGGATTCAGAAATATCATCTATGGTCCTCATAGATTGCCCAACCAAAAAACCAAAATTTTTCTAGTTTTATTTTTCAAAGTTTATTTAATCATTGTAGAATTGCAAAGATTTTCTGCTTAGACTCAAGTACCCATCTAGTGCCTTTACAAAAGTTGTTGGGAATTACTCGATTCTAATTTACATGATTTTTATTTATTTTTCCAAATTTTGGTATTTTTCTCCAATTCTCTAGATCATTTATTGCAGCATCACAAAAAATTCAAAAACTTTGAGTTTTCCATCAGGTATTCAACAAGTGTCTTCACAAACGTTGTTTGAAATGATCCGATTCTATTTTTAGTGATTTTTATTAATTTTTCCAAATTTTTAGGATTTCCTCTTATTTTTCAACCGTGAGTCGGTTTAGGCTTGACTAACTGACACAATGATTCAAAAATAAAATAAAGTAAAATAAAATAAAATATTTTTGGTATTTTCAGAAATTTGATTGACACTTTATTGAAGTTTTATTTATGGTCGAGAGAGGATGACCAAAAACTTAACAAAACTCAAAGAAACAAGAGTTAAAATCATTTTGTGTTTTCAAATAGTTTTAAAGATAAAATCTTTTTGGTTTTTCATTTTATAACAGAAAGATTGAAAGTGAAATAAAATCTTTTTGGTTTTTCAATTTAAGGATTATTGCAAGGAAAGAAGGCTAACAAAGACGATACCTCTAAAACTTCACAACCTAAGACTAAGGCACTATTCTAAAAGGAACCTAAAGATCAGCTTACTCAAAGTTAATCATTCCTACTGATTGAACTAGGAAGTTAAACCTATAAACATCAAATCCCTTGGTGAAGAGATCTGCAAGTGATTTTCAGAGGAAACATGAACTAAGGTGATAAGCTTCTTCTCATGACAGTACCTAATAAAGTGATGCCTAATCTCTATGTGTTTGGTTTTAGAGTGCTGAACAGGGTTCTTAACAATAAACATGGAAGAAGTATTATCAATGTTAATAGGGGTGGACATGAAATTCAAACCGTAGTCCAGAAGCTGATTCTGGATCCAGAGAACTTGAGAACAGCAGGAAGTAGCAGCAATGTATTTCGCTTCGGCAGGCGAGGTAGATACCGTTGACTGTTTCTTGCATTGCCAAGAATTGAGCTCCGCCGGTGGTTGACTTCTGATCCATGTTGCAACCCCCGTAATCACTATCCGAGAAACCTCTTAGATCAAAAATCTCGTCCTTGGGATACCACAGCCCTCTCTTTGGATTGGACGTGAGGTATCGGAAGATTCGCTTCATGGCCATTAAGTATGACTGTTTCGGTTTGGATTGAAATCTCGAGCATAGACACACGGCAAACATTATGTCGGGGCGGTTGGCTGTCAGGTACATGAGTGACCCAATCATTGATCTATACAAGTGTTCATCAACACATTCACCTTCAAGATCTGAATGGAGCTTGAAACGAGTCTCGACAGGAGTGGAATAGCCTTTAGAGTCATAAAATCCAAACTTCTTCAGCATTTCCTTCACATACTTTCCCTGACTGATTAGAATGCCTTCATTATTCTGTTTCACCTCAATCCCTAGGAAAAATGTGAGTTCCCCCATTGAACCTATTTCAAAGCGTTTTTCCATTAGACACTTGAACTCATGACAGAGAGTTTTATTTGTTGAACCGAAGATGATGTCGTCCACGTACACTTGAACCAGTAGCATATCATCACCCACATGCCGTATAAACAGTGTCTGATCAATCACCCCTCGTTTGTAACCATTTTCTAACAGATAGGTAGACAGGGTTTCATACCACTTCCTTGGTGCCTGATGGAGTCCATAGAGGGCTCTTTTCAGTTTGTACGCCTTATTTGGAAAGGAAGGATTGACAAACCCTGGAGGTTGATCAACGTACACCTCTTCGTCTAGTTCACCATATATGAAAGCAGTCTTCACGTCAAGTTGATAGACCGTTATGTTCCTTGACGCGGCATAAGCCAAGAAAATCCTGATGGCTTCAAGACGAGCTGCCGGGGCATAGACCTTATCATAGTCCAGCCCATCTATCTGCATATAATCCTTGACCACAAGTCTTGCTTTATTTCTTATTATTATTCCTCTGTCATCCTTTGTATTCTTGAAGATCCACTTGACTGGAATAGGCTTCACACCAGGAGGAGTATCTACAAGTTACCACACATCCAGAAGTTTGAATTGAAGCAGCCTGTCGTCTTTCATAGCAGCAGCTACAGAAGTAGGTTCTTCTTGAGAGATGAAGCAGGAAAACAAGCAAGTGTTTATTGTTCCTGATTGACTTCTGGTTACTCTCTTATCATGTGGACCAATAATGTTTGAGACGGGATGTTTTTTATGAATTCCTGTAGGTCCAGAAAATCTACCAAGTCACGATATTGCTATCACAAACGAGTGCAGAATCCTCGTAAGTTGATTGATTCGAGAAAAGAGATGAAGAGAACACAAGAATACGACGATTAAAACAATAAAAACTTGATCTTAGCACACAAGATGAACTTGTCGGGTACAAGATAAGAAATCGTAAACTCTGTCTCTCGGGTTTACGATCGTGAACACTGTGTGGCTCTCTTAGAATCGTAAACAGCAACAAGAATCCGCCCCCAAATGGTGAACTCATGGGGTATATATAGTCCCCCATTGGGTTTACTATTGGGCCCCTTCTTGATCATAAGCCCAATAGTAAACACAAGCCCAACCATAAACTAGCCTACTAATCTAATTAAACCCTCTAAGCCCAGCCCAAATTATTTAATATTACAAGCCTCATAATCTAGCCTCTACAATCTTCCCCTAGGCTTGTGATATTAAATGTCTTCGTTCTTTAAAAATCTTATTCTTGACTGCCTGGCAAAGATGCTGATGAAGATTCTTTCCGCAGAATCTTCATTGGGTTTCATAACGGGCACTTGGGACTTCCTCTTGATCAGCATCAGCTTGAACTTCTTGAAATGAACAAGTTAATGAGATGGAGGATTCTCATTGACTTGCTTCCCATGAAGGAATTGGTTCTTGCTGAATCTTCGATAACTGTCTTGAATCTTCATAAATTAGAGCTTGTGAACATCTTCTTTGATAATCTTTTAGAAGCTTGTAAAGAAACCAACAACTTCCCCTGAACACTTGCTTATTCAGATGGAAGTCTTGTCCGGCTGGTTCTTTAACTTTGAGCAGCAGCAGCATCAACAGCATCTTTCTATCATCAACCTGTCTGACACACATTTGAAAAAAAATATACTCCACCAAACATTTGATGACTGGTCTTTGGGTTAGAAGGTAATTATCATCTGTTCAGTTGATTCAAATTAACATAATTTTAACCAAAAACCCAAATATAGATTACGGGTTTTCTATAAAACTTCCCCTGAACCCAAAGACCTCTAAAGACTTCCCCTTAGCTGATAACTTCCCCTCAGCTAAGGACTTCCCCTGAGATAATACATTTTATCTTCGAGTTCCCTTCAGATACTATGTATTATGGAAGTCTTTTCGGATAATACTTATAATCCTCCCTCCTTCCCCTAAAAATTTGTCAAGATCTGACGGAGGAAGTCTTTTCCATTAGATAATAAGTATCATCCTCGAGTTCCCTTCGGATAATACTTATTATCCCATACTCCTTCCCCTAAAAATTTGGCAAGATCTGTCGAGGGCATATTGTCATGTATTAAAACCCATGAAAAACACATTTTGACTTCTCAAATTGACCTGGCCAAGACGAAAACACACCAAAAAGAACTTAACGACTTACACACGAAAGATATAAACTAAACAAATACTTACCAAACCAAACATGAGAAAGTTTACAAGGGATCAAACCGTATGAATCTGACTGAGGAACCCTTTTCAGCTTCAGTTACTCAACTAGTTCAGGTGATTGCCGGTATGTTTGTCCGCTTTAAACTCAAAACCGTTTCATCTCGACCGAATGCGTCATGCTTAATATAGTACAATATTACCGTCATGTTTAATTGTCCCCACTCCCAAGCATACATAGCAAAACCTACCCAACCTCAGAGTTTATTAAGGATCCACAAACCCCCAACTTGAGGAACCATGCACCACGGCTATGACTACCACTTATTTTCATTAACCATCAGTTGGTGATCAGGTCGGCCGCTAAGCACGCAAAGAAGACCAACTGAGTGATTATTTTTCATTTTCTTTTCTTTTTCTTTTCTTTTTCATTTCTTTTTCATTTCCTTTTTTTTATTATGTGGTGTAGTCATGACAGCAGAGACATGGCGTGTGAGAGAGTGAATACTAGGTAATTACCACTCTCAACCCATTTTTGCCGGGACTCAGTCTTTTAAACCATGCAACCTGAGATGGGAAACTAAACATATATATCTTTTAAGTTCACTGCACTTTCATTGGAGGTCATAAGTTTAGGTCGAGCCTATCGAGCATATCACCGTGGAGCTTACCTTTCACTTCCGCCTTACGCGTGTCAGCCATCTCCAACCCGGACATTCATTTTACTTCCCCTAAACTTCTCAAAAACAAGACACAAACAATTAAAAATTGAAAAGCACACTATTTTTCAGGGGTCAACTTTTTCTTCATCTTTACATTTCTTCCCCTTGCTTTTTGATTTTTAATGTCACAATCTTGTGAACATCATTTTTCAGTTTTTTTTTAATTAAAAAATAAAAAATAAAACACACAAACACACTTAAAAGAACAAAACACGAAATTTTGAAGATATCTGGCCAAGCTAACTTTCAAAGTATTGATTTGAAAATTTTAGAAAATTGGGTTTCATAATATGCACACTTCATTGCATTTGAAGTCAAACACATAATCAATCAACAGCTTAATTGAAACTTTAATGAAATACGTTTGACTCAAAAGACCCTTTGCTGCCACATCATTCAAACAACCAAGTTAAGAATAGTACCTTTCATGCTGATTTTCACATTTTACCTCTCAATGAGACATACCTTCCATTTATAGATTCCTTGACATGACATGAAGATACGTCTCCTAAACTGTGCCTGGAACAATCACTTATCAATAAACAAATTAGTAATAAAAAACGTTAGTGATAATCCTCCTTGATCGTTCCTGCACAGAGTGAGAGATTAGTTAGCTAATAGTACCCAGGCCATTGTTTTTCTGGGTACCCCTGAGGAATCAATGAATGAAATTTCTTTTAAAAACATTCCTTTTGAAAAATCAGGAAGTTGGGATGATTCGGTTGTAGCTGCATTAGCCTTTGGTTTCCAAGTTCCAGGTGATTTAACATTTGTTTTAGTCACCTTTGGAGTTGTGACCTTAGGTATTTCAACCTTCTTCGTTTTAGATTCACTTTTCAAAACAGTTTTTGTTTTAGTCACCTTTTGAGTTGTGACTTTAGGTATTTCAACCTTCTGCATTTTAGAATCATTTTCTAAAACAGTTCTAGTTACCTTGGGTTTTTCAAGCTTTGGTTGTTTTGAAACTGGTTTCTTCACCTGTTTTTGAAAATTTTTGTAACTTGGAAGACTGTTGTTTTGATTTATAGATTTTCTTTCAGCTTTGGCAGCGCCCCAATGTTGATCAGAGGGTTTAACCTTAGGAGCAACAGTCTTCCTTGCCTTAGGTGTTTGCATCATCATTGGCTTAGACTTTACAGACTCCTGAGATGAAACCCTTTGACTTTTCGGAAAATAGGGTTCATAGGGGCGATAAAGACAGTTTCTAGCAATATGACCAGCGATGCCACAATTAAAACAAGTCTGCTTCTTTAGATAGAAGTCAGACGTGTACCCATTTGTCTTCGGTGGCTGATATGGAGCTGGTTTGCCTTGTGTCTGCTTCTTTGCTTTGCCTGCAGCTTCAGATTTGACTTTCTGCTGGTTTGTCGAAGCCTGTGTCGAACCTGTCTTTACTGTCTTTGTGCTTCCTTGATTCTTTGAAGTTGAAGCACCATTCTTGCAATTACAACAGCAACTGCATGATCCAACTAAAGAAATGGGAGACACAGCTACTCCCTTGAGTTTTTCATTCTTCACTTCAACTGTTGGTTTCATACTTGGATGCTTGATGGTTATCTTTGGCCTCTCAACTTTAGGTTCACTTATCACTCCATCAGTTATTCCCTTGAACTTGTAGGAGAAGGATGGTAATTCATATCCTACATCTGGTTCTTGGTCAAACATTGATCCAGATGTCATAAAGATCTTCCCCTCAGGCCGTGTCGTCAAGATCACCTTTTCCCTTTTGACTTCGTCAATTACTTTGAAGCATGGGGTTTCAATTTTAGGGTATGGTTTCAACTCTATCCCAGCTTCATCAGACTTAGAGTTATGACACCTGTCATATTTCTGACACTTAGCATCATTGTCTGATATATCCTTTACTCTCCATTCACCATAAGTCATGTTTGCTTCATTATCAATTTCTTCTTGAGTCAATGGTGTAGTTCCAACCAAGACACTATCAATAGGAGGAGCAGCTTCTTTATAATCAGACTCGGTTCGTTCAACTTGATCCTCACTAAGAAGTATTCCTATAATGTCTCTGGGAACTGGTGGAGGAATGATGCTGTTCATTGCCAAAGATTTATCAATTTTCTCTGACCCAAACCCAGATGTGTCTTTCCCAACTTGACCAGTCACAACAGCATGTGACAATTCCTTTCCAGCATCGAGCATTCTTTTTCTTCTCATTTGATTCACATCTAGTTTCACTTGAAACTCATTGTTCTTATGTGTGAGCACATCTACCTGCTTCCTAAGCTCAGCTATTTCTAACTTTGCATTGTCATACAGGAGAGTTTTCTCAGTTGCCAGTTTTTGATATTTCACAATGTCTAGTTTTTGAGCTTTTACCTTCTCCTCATTCTTTTGCCATCTACCCTTAAAAGAACTCCTCTCACATTTTATCTCAAATAATTCTATCTGATAATTTTTACAAATTTGCCTATGTCCAGGAATTATACGAGCACAAGTAGGATTGGGGCATATCTTAGTATTGTCTACTTCAGCTGCGAAATCATCCTTGTTCTCAACCAAATTATTTTCTTCAACCACTCAATTCATTTTCTTTCTTTAGATATGCAGCTTCTGAAAATTTAGAAAAACCGGCAAAAACGGCAAAATCACTATTCAAATAATAGTGTCAAAAACTTAAAACTGAAAAACGGAGGCCTTCGGAGTGGAATTTGGGGGTCCAAACGAGCTCCCCTGGACGTTAGTCCGGGGTAATTCTGGGGCTTGTTGTCACGAACGTCGTGTTAAAATTTGAGCTTCTAACTCCAAACGAGTCAAAAGTTACGTCCGTTTCAGTGAAAGTGTGAAATAGTGACTTTTTGCCGCAACTCCTGTTTCCGATCGTAAACCCTGTTTCCGATCGTAAACAAAGATCGTAAACGACGATTCCGATAGAGTTTAATCGTAAACTCCGATTCCGATCCGAAATGTCGTGAACTCCGATTACGATGACTGTTTCCGGTAGCGAAATATCGTAAAATCCTGATTCCGACAATGTACAATCATGAACTCAAAATCTCGGATCGTAAACTGATAAAAATCCAAACTTTAAGTCGTAAACGAGTTTCCGATGCAGATCTTCAAGCAAACCAGTCGTAAACACTCAATAAAACCCCACCACGATCGGGCCCTTCATGGATTCCGCCTCTTCCGAAGGGTTTGGGTTAGATCCATCAAAGTGTAGCAGATCAAGTATGGAGTCAAAGAGAGAACTTGTATATGAAATATCAGAGTGGTCACAAGGTGCACCAGAATTGTTGCAATCATGGAGCCGTAACGACATTTTACAAATATTATGCGCCGAAACAGGAAAAGAAAGAAAGTTTACAGGATTAACAAAGTTAAAAATCATTGAAATCCTTCTTAAGGTTGTAGCTGATAAAAAATCACATGAAAAGAGAACAAAAAGGCAGAGGAAATCTGAGATTTCAACGGAAACTTCTTCAATCAACAACAATGATGATTGTGGTTTAGGATCTAATGACATTAAAATTTGCAAAAACATGGCTTGTAGAGCTAAATTAAGTCAAGAAGATAGTTTCTGTAAGCGGTGTTCATGTTGCATTTGTCATCAATTTGATGATAATAAAGATCCGAGTTTATGGTTGGTTTGTAGCTCAGAATACCCTTATGAAGGAATGTCATGTGGTTTATCATGTCACCTTGAATGTGCTTTACAACATGAAAGATCCGGCATTCCAAAAGACGGGCATAGTAGAGGGCTAGATGGGAGTTTTTACTATGTGTCATGTGGTAAAGTAAATGATTTGCTTCAATGTTGGAGAAAACAAATGACAACTGCAAGGGACACTATGAGTGTTAACATATTATGTTTTCGGGTTTCTTTAAGCCAGAAGCTCTTAACTGGGACCGTGCGTTATAAAAATCTTCGCAAAATTGTGAACAAAATAACTCAGAAACTAAAAGCAGACGTGGGTGAGTTGACCGATTTGCCAGTCAAACAAGCCAGAGGTGTTGTCAACCGGCTCGCTTCTGGTCAGGAGGTTCAGAGACTATGTGCATTGGCAGTCAAGTCCCTTGATTCACTTCTATCCAACACACATAGTCCTATTGCAAAAGATTATGAGGAGGTAAAAAAAAAGTAAAAGTCAGAGCCTGGCAACAAACTCCAGCAGTCTTTCGAATCCCTCATCGGTCGAAGATGAAAACAACAACATTGTTGCCTATAAAGACACAAAAGAAAGAGAAACAGATACATGTAATGAACAAAAAAAAGATTTCTCCTGATGATGTAAACAACGGTGATGAAAACGTGAAAAATTTCGTTCCATTAGTTCACATAACAGAAGGTGAATTACCTCTTAGTCCTTGCAAACCAAAACAAATAACACCACAACCTTCAAAAGACAATCTTGACGACAATCTTGATGATGGGTCTGGTAAGGAACAAGACGGTAGCTCTTCAGAGAAGAGAAGAAACACGAAGAATACGATGATTAAACGTTAAAAACTTGATCTTTGCACACAAGAAAACTTGTCGGGTACAAAACAGAAAATCGTAAACACTCTTCTCTCTCTCTTGATTACGATTACGATCGTAAACACCTTGAGGCTCCTCTCAAAGTCGTAATCAGCAACGAGAATCAGCCCCCACTAAATGGTGAACTCATGGGGTATATATAGTCCCCCATTGGGTTTACTATTGGGCCCCTTCTTGATCATACGCCTAATAGTAAACCCAAGCCCAACCATAAACTAGCCTACTAATCTAATTAAACCCTCTAAGCCCAGCCCATCTTATTTAATATTACAAGCCTCATAATCTAGCCTCTACAATCTTCCCCTAGGCTTGTGATATTAAATGTCTTCGATCTTTGAAATCTTCTTCTTGAGTCAATGGTGTAGTTCCAACCAAGACACTAACAATAGGAGGAGCAGCTTCTTTATAATCAGACTCGGTTCATTCAACTTGATCCTCACTAAGAAGTATTCCTATAATGTCTCTGGGAACTGGTGGAAGAATAATGTTGTTTATTGCCAAAGATTTATCAGGTTTTTCTGACCCAAACCCAGATGTGTCTTTCCCAACTTGGCCGATCACAACAGCACGTGACAATTCCTTCCCTGCATCGAGCATTCGTTGATTTCTTTCCTGATTGCAATCATACTTGACCTGCAGCTCATCAAATTTTTGTTGCAGTTCAGTTAATTTCTGTGTAAGCTCAGATATCTCAATTTTTTAGCCCGATCATATAAGATAGTCTTCTCCGTTGCTAGCTTCTGATATTTCTCAATGTCTCGTTTTTGAGCTTTTACCTTCTCTTCATTCTTTTGCCATCTACCCTTAAAAGAACTCCTCTGGCATTTTATCTCATAATTTTTACAAATTTGCCTAAGTCCAGAAATTATACGAGCACAAGTAGGATTGGGGCATATCTCAGTTTTGTCAACTTCATCTGCGAAAGCATCTTTGTCCTCAACTATATTCTTTTCTTCAACCACTGAACTCATTTTCTTTCTTTAGATATGCAGCCTTTGAAGATTTTGAAGAATCGGCAAAAACGGCAAAAGTACTATTCAAATAATAGTGTCAAAAACTTAAAACTGAAAACGGAGGCCTTCGGAGTGGAATTTGGGGGTCCAAACGAGCTCCCCTGGACGTTAGTCCGGGGTAATTCTGGGGCTTGTCGTCACGAACGTCGTGTTAAAATTTGAGCTTCTAACTCCAAACGAGTCAAAAGTTACGTCTATTCCGTGAAGGTGCGAAATAATGACTTTTTGCCGCAAATCCTGTTTCCGATCGTAAACCTTGTTTACGATGAAACCCAGTCGTAAACTCGTAAACACTTGATTCCGATAAAACACTTGATTCCGATAAAACCCAGTCGTAAACTCGATTCCGATACAACCCAGTCGTAAACTCCTGATTCCGATCCGAAAAGTCGTAAACTCTGATTACGATGAGCGTTTCCGCTAGAGAAATATCGTAAACACTCGATTCCGACAAAGTACAATCGTAAACACGAACTTCTGGATCGTAAACTGATAAAAATCCAAACTTTAAGTCGTAAACGAGTTTCCGATGCAGATCTTCAAGCAAACCAGTCGTAAACACTCAATAAAACCTAGAAAATTTTCGTAAACCTCAAGAACAGCAGGAGTGCAGATCGTAAACACCTCGAACAGCTACTAAACCTTCAAAAATCGAACATTTTTCCAGAAAAAAGCTTGAATCCAATACCGTGAGAACCTCGAATCTGTGATTCTTGGCTCTGATACCAATTGTAGGTCCAGAAAATCTACTAAGTCACGATATTGTTATCACAAACGAGTGCGGAATCCTCGTAAGTGATTGATTCGAGAAAAGAGATGAAGAGAACACAAGAATACGACGATTAAAACAATAAAAACTTGATCTTAGCACACAAGATGAACTTGTCGGGTACAAGATAAGAAATCGTAAACTCTGTCTCTCGGGTTTACGATCATGAACACCGTGTGGTTCTCTTAGAATCGTAAACAGCAACAAGAATCCGCCCCCAAATGGTGAACTCATGGGGTATATATAGTGCCCCATTGGGTTTACTATTGGGCCCCTTCATGATCATAAACTCAATAGTAAACCCAAGCCCAACCATAAACTAGCCTACTAATCTAATTAAACCCTCTAAGCCCAGCCCAACTTATTTAATATTACAAGCCTCATAATCTAGTCTCTACAATCTTCCCCTAGGCTTGTGATATTAAATGTCTTCGATCTTTGAAAATCTTCTTCGGTAACTGTCTTGAATCTCCAAAAATTATAGGGTAAATTTTGAAAACCTCCTAACTTTGGAGAACTTGATTGTTGGTCTTGGATCTTCATGATCTCTAACTGCTCTCTGCATCATTTTCTTCAACGAGACTTGAAGTATTCAGCTTCCCCTAAACATGTGAACATCTTCTTTGAAGCTCTTTTGAAGCTTTTGAAAACTTCTAAAGACACCAACAACTTCCCCTGAACAGTTTCTTTTCCAGATGGAAGTCTTGTCCGGCTGGTTCTTTAACTTTGAGCAGCAGCAGTATCAACAGCATCTTTCTATCATCAACCTGTCTGACACACATTTGAAAAAATATACTCCAGCAGACATTTGATGACTGGTCTTTGGGTTAGAAGGTAATTATCATCTGTTCAGTTGATTCAAATTAACATTATTTTAACCAAAAACCCTAATATAGATTACGGGTTTTCTATAAAACTTCCCCTGAACCCAAGACCTCTAAAGACTTCCCCTTAGCTGATAACTTCCCCTCAGCTAAGGACTTCCCCTGAGATAATACATATTATATTCGAGTTCCCTTCAGATACTATGTATTATGGAAGTCTTTTCATTAGATAATAAGTATTATCCTCGAGTTCCCTTCGAATAATACATATTATCCCCTCTCCTTCCCCTAAAAATTTGTCAAGATCTGACGGAGGAAGTCTTTTCCATTAGATAATAAGTATCATCCTCGAGTTCCCTTCGGATAATACTTATTATCCCATACTCCTTCCCCTAAAAATTTGGCAAGATCTGTCGGGGGCATATTGTCATGCATTAAAACCCATGAAAAACACATTTTGACTTCTCAAATCAACCTGACCAAGACGAAAACACACCAAAAAGAACTTAACGACTCACACACGAAAGATAAAAACTAAACAAATACTTACCAAACCAAACATGAGAAAGTTTACAAGGGATCAAACCGTATGAATCTGACTGAGGAACCCTTTTCAGCTTCAGTTACTCAACTAGTCCAGGTGATTGCCGGTATGTTTGTCCGCTTTAAACTCAAACCTGTTTAATCCCAACCGAATGCGTCATGCTTAATATAGTACAATATTACCGTCATGTTTAATTGTCCCCTCTACTATTCCAGTCTCTTCAACAGCCGGAACTGGAATATTTGAGTCTAGAGATCCCATCTGCACATCATTGTCTGGAGTATCACCAGATTTAATCACAGTTGTGTCTTCTGAGTCTGAATAATTATTGATGGGTTCAATCTGAAGTTGATTTTCTAGAATTTCTTGATTTTGTTTATTTTCTTGATTTGGCATAACTTCTTGAACGACTTCTTCAGTTATTTGCCTTTCATCAGTAGTGACAGCTGGAATAGTAGCAGATGAGTTAGGAATGTTCGTTGATTCATTTCTCCAAGTAAAATCAGGAAGATCATCTGAATAGATGGTATCCAATATTGATGATGTAATTGGAGCAGAACTCTCGGGCACAGATGCATCCACATTATTGGCACCTTCTTGCATGTTACCAGAATCACCTAAAATCACAGAATCACCAAAGTTAAAAGAAGAAGAGAAATTCTCTAAGTCATACATGCCATCTGAGTCAGGCTCTCTGGAATTATGGGTGTGCTTGTTAAAGTTAACGTTGCACGACTCCATAATCACCTGAGTTCTTTTGTTGTACACTCGATACGCCGCAGAGGTCATCGAGTATCCAACAAAATAGCCTTCATTTGCCCGAGGGGCAAACTTAGCTAACTGCTCAGACTAAATCAATACAGTGCAAGGACATCCAAAGGGCTTTAAGCGCTTTAACACTGGTTTTTGTTTTGAAAACAGCTCAAAGGATGTCTTGTTGGCATGTTTGACCAAAAGAGTTCGGTTCAGGACATAGCAAGCACTATTGACTGCTTCTGCCCAAAAAGACAATTTAAGGTTAGAATCAGCGAGCATCGTCCAAGAACACTCGATTATTGTGCGGTTCTTTCTTTCAGCAATCCCATTCTATTGAGGAGTATATGGAGAGCTAAATTGGCGAGTGATGCCCTTCTCGTTGCAGAACGAGTCGAATACGTGATTTCTAAACTCCGTCTCGTTGTCAGATCTGATTATTTGGAATTATTCTCTGCTTGAGTTCTCAATGCGCGTAACGAAATCCTTGAGTATCACCGGAGTCTCAGACTTCTCCCTTAAGAAAAATACCCGGGAATATCTCGAGAAATCGTCAATGATGACTAGGCAGAAAGACTTTCCCCCTAAACTCTTGATATTAACTGGCCCAAAGATATCCAGATGTAACTGTTGAAGGATTATTGTTGTTCTTCCAGGCGTCTTAGGCTTATGAGACACTTTATGTTGCTTTCCCTTCAAGCATGCAACGCAGTTATCGATTTGCACGAATTCTTTGTAGGGTAGCCCAAATACATGTTTCCCCCTAACCAGGCGGTTCATGTTACGGAAATTAACATGTCCCATCTACCGATGCCACAAGGTTGAATCTTCCTTTGAAGCTTTAGCCAAAAAGCACACAATTGAACTCGACGGCTTTGCAGCATTCATGTCTAGTGCGTACATGTTCCCCCTACGATTAGCCCGGAATAAAATCTGATCTTCAGGCACTTTAAAACCAGGTTTCAGAATGAAACATTCTCGATCGTCGAAGAACATTGGCATTTTATTGTCGCATATCTGCGAGACGCTCAATAGATTGAATTGTAGATTTGACACTAGGTTGACTTTTTCAAAAGAGACTTCACCATTTGTTAGGTGACTGGTTCTGATTATTTGACCACCTTTCTTATTTCCTCCAAAGGCAACAGACCCTCCTCCAGATATCAGTTTGACATCATGCAAGAGATCCTTATCACCCGTCATGTGCCTGGAACAGCCGCTATCCATGTACCACTGATTTATTGATTTCTTTCGTTGTTACTGCACAAACAAAGAAAAGATTAGTTCGCAGATGAACCCAGGTCTTTAGGACCTTGGTTTTTCCTGGTGTTCTTCTTCTTAGGTGGACGAGGAGCAGTAGTGGTGACTTGTTCAAAAGGCTTTTGAGGATCAGCCATAGGTGACCATGGAGCACGAGGATGTGAGGTTATTGGAGTTTGACTGCTTGCAGTTCCAGGGACCACCGGTTGAAAGTACCTGGTACTTGCACCTAAACCTCGTGGAGCATGAGAGGTCACTCCTCTGAAGAACTGTTGATTCTGGAAATTTGGCATGAACATTTGCTGATTATTCATGTAGTCATATTCTTCACTGTAGTTACCATAAAACTCAGGCCATGGTTGAGTGAAGGGAGGCCTCATCATTCTTGGTCCATAGGGAGCAACCATTGGAGGATTTTACCCCATGTGTGCTTTTGTCGAGTTGAATGGACAGCCCCCAGCAGCATGACTTGGGTCTCCGCATACAAAACACCCAATAGTATTTGCAGACCCACTTGGATTCATGGTGGTAGTTGGAACCACATTTTGAACTGGAGTAACCTTTGTTTCAACAACAGGTTCTCCTTCCCTTTGATCAGCAGCTTTCTTATTTCACCTTTTGTTGTTGTTTTTCTGTTTAGCAACTTGACCATCACCTTTATTTCCTCCCAAATTCACGGGTACATCATAAACAGGTTCAGAAGAATGTGGTTGAGATACCACAGTCTTCTCAGTAGCAACAACATTTTCAGTTGAAAATTCATTCTTCTTACTCTTTGTTGGCTTCTTGACAGATTTTGAGGTACTCGCGACATTTTGAGAGTTTGATGGTATGGTATTGCATGACTTGAACATTTTTATTGACGACATCAGAGTGACTTGAGGTGGGATCATCACAGGTGCAGGAGCCGAGGAAATCACCTTACCATCAGTGATTGTGACAAAGTGTTGTGTATTACCCTTGGGTTTACCGTCACCCAAATTCAGTTTATCAAGTGTGAGAGGATCCAGATCACTTGAAAGATCAGTATGACCAGAATCTGAGTTAACAAATTTAGCTTTGGGTTTTCGCTTCTTCGAAGCTTTAGGTCTCTTTGAATCATATTTTTCTTTAAACATCACTTGAGATTCACTAAAGACTGAATATTGTGATTCGCTAAAAACTGATGATTGAGATGTTATTTCATTACTGGTTATTAATTTCAAATACTCAGATTCTGCCTTCTGTCTGACCGTATCCTCAGATAGACCAGTATCGACTGATTGAAATGAGCTGGATTCAAAATCATTTATTTTCAGTGCACTTTCAACAGATGGAAGACTCGATCCACTTTCATAGCCGGACAGGTTGTCTTCCATTTGCTGAATTTCTGACTTGCTAGGACTAGACTCATTATTCAAAAACCTGATGTGGCTTCGGGAGTTTATTTTAGTAACTTCAGGTATTGGAAAATAATTATGATTGAGAGGATGCTCAACAGCAGCATCATCAATTTCCCTGGTTAAACCTAAACCACTTTAAACACGTTTGAAAATGTCCTTAGCCACATCACCTGCCAAGTTAGAGGGATTGAGTTTCATTAAGTCAATAATTTCCCGAGCTTGAACATAGTTCTTGCTCAGGGATGAGTAACGAGTCACTAAATCCTCTAACTGAGTGCGAAGAGCCACTTCAGCATGTTTCATGACCTCAATATCATCCTGTAAGGACTTATTTTGGCATGAAATCCAGTTCCTTAGCTTGCATAGACTTGACAAGACACTCATTCGCTATCGCCTTTTCAACAAACTCTTCGTTGTAAAGGCGATACCGAGCAACTACCTCTACATAGGACTCTGAGCATAATTTGGATTTTATCGTATCGGGAATGAGATCCTTCTGACGGTTTATTGACTTTTGTTCAGCATCAGATTCACCTTTGGAAGTACCATCAGCAGTGTTAGACAGAAAAGCAGCATATTCAGAGATTTCATCCACATCAGCCATCAGTGCAAAGTCGGTGGGATAAAGTGGATCAAAGAAGGAGTCTTCCTCAATCTTGGACTCATCAGATGAGTTCACCAATAGTGCATAATCAACATTTGCTGGTGGTTGAGTCTGATTGGACCATGTGTAGTTCGGATCACTCAGTGACACGAGTGCCTTTTCTGGGTTGTCAGCACGCTTGCCATTGTTGGAATTGGAACCTGGTGAGATGAGCTAGCAGGTTATGACTTCTGGTATGAATAGTTGCCCTGATTTTGACTCAAATTATTGATTCCCCCAGATGTCACAGGATCCGTCTCAGCTTCGGCTTCTTTCACTCACGTGCAAAGTGACCCAAACCTTGACAGTTGTAACACTGTGCCTTGGATTTGTCAAAACCAATAGTTGAACTAGGTTGTGACTGGAACACTTTTCTCCCAGTTTTCTTGAAAAAAATTTCTTGTGCAGGCAGCAATCATACCAAGTTTCCACTTAAAATTCATATCTTCAAGGTCATCAGCAGGAATTTGGTCTAAGTCTTCTTGGCACAAACTCATACTTTCAAAACTTCTAGACATTTCGGAAACAAGGCATGCCACAAGAGCATCACACAACTCTTGGTCTTTGTCAGTTAATCCAACAGCTGAAGGTCCTGATTGGTATGAAGCAGGTGACTGAATCACTGGTGAGACGGGTTATTGAGAAATGAAGGCAGCTTGACAAACAGGTTGTTGAAGTAGGAACTGGAGCATATGCTTGAACAGAGGAACATGACCCACCAGCAAAGTAAGCAAATTCCAAGTCAGTCTCTTTAGGAGTAATGAAAGTAGCATTTGGGGCAATCTGAGAGGAACTCTTATTTGTAACTTTCCCTATGAGTGAATTTCCATCTCTTTCAATAGCTGTAATTTCATAGCCTCTGACTTTGTCAATGAGATCCATGTAGTCACAAGTGGCTAAATCACTGCTTTCAAGCAGGTAGATAACATATGGAGCAAAGTCCCGAGGAAGTGACTTCAGAATCTTCTTAGATATGGCTGGCATCTCAGGTCGGATCTGGTTATTTTGCATTTCATAGATAAGTCTGCAGAATTTTGTCACATGAGTCTCAAATGAGTCTCCAGCAGTGTGAGCAAAAGTGTAAAACGCAGTTTGAGAGAGTCCAGTCTCCTCTCTTTGCTCTCAATGTTCCCCTCATACTTTTTCTCATGTGCAACCCAGATTTCATGAGCAGAGGTTGCTTCAGTGAAGTGGAAGGCAATGTCATCAGATAATGCCATTTTGATACACCCGAGAGCACGTTTGTCAACCTTCATTTGATTATGTTCAGCTAGTGAATAGTCTTCAACTTTCTTTATTACACGTCTCTGAAAAGGAGGTGGATCAGCACCAGCATCAGGAACAGGATCCACATAGAACACCTTAGGACCACACTTCACAGATGTCAATAGGTCATAATCCAGATACTCGAGGTGACACTGAAATTTCTTTTTGCAGTCATCATAGTTGGCGGCCCCAAGTACTTTTGGAGGCCTATTATGCCCTTGGAACATTTGGTTTCCAGAATTGAACTCAGACATGATGAAACAAGTTGTGTTTCATCACAAAAGTGCTTAATGGGTCAAATGGGTTGAGATCTCATAAATTGTTTCAATGGATGCTAAGATTGAGGTTAATTTCTCAAAACCTACAAAACAAACATCATGAAGCTTATTTAGTTTGAATAAATCAAGCAATAATCTGAAATTTGAAATTTTCAAAATTTTCAAGACTTAGAAAATTTTCAGCCATGTTCTTGAGCATAATCACTGGATCAAAATCAAATTTCACGAAATTAAGTTTTTATTGCACTAAAAGCTTAGGAATTTGCTTAGGAACACATTTATTAACTACAACAAACTCCAAAAACCAATTAATCTTTATGAAATCGGATCAAACAGTGATTTTTATGAAAAACTTCCAAGAACACAATTTTTGCTCTAAAATCTTCAATACTTGATGTTTTTGAATGATTCAAGTTGCTATCATCCCTAAATCATGAGTCTAACATGTATGCATGTTCAATTTTGACTATAAATCAGTGGAAGATAGTCTTTAATTTTCAAAAGAACGCACAGCACGTATGCTCTATGTTCGCATAAATCTGAAAAAACTCAAAAATTGACCCATTTATTGTGATTATTTATGAAATTTAAGCATTCCAATAGATTCTTGTGAAATTTCGTTCAAAATGGTTCAAGGAATCATACAGACAACTAGATTTGATGACTTTAATGAGTGATTCTTCAAGTTTTTGAGAAAAACCTCAAGAACATGAAGAACAATGGCTCTGATACCATTTGTCAGGACCAATTTGGAGCCTTTACTCATCCAATGCACAGATCCAAGTGCGAAAATCATGAATCCATGATCAAATCATAGTGTTTATTGGTTGAAATCCTTAGATTTCATGTCTGAAACTCAAGAACAGGAGGGTTTTCACACACAGGTGCTCTCTCTCTTCAAACAGCCGTCCAAAAGCTTATTCTAGGTTATTCTCATGTTGCTATTTATACTGGAGAGAGCACCTGCTGTCACAACACTGAAATCAAGAGAATGTTATTGAAGTTAGTGAAAATTATGTCATCAGACTGACGAGATCGCCAAGAACAAATCCTGAAATCGCCAAGGCCACTTGGTGAGGTCGACAACCTTGGTGAGGTCACCAAGAACACTTTTCCAGATCGCCAAGAGCAAAACCAAGTCGCCAAGGCTTCCTGGTGAGGTCGCCAAGCTTGGTGAGGTCGCCAAGCTTGGTGGGGTCGCCAAGACTAACTCAAAATCATCAAGTACACTCGTAAAACGTCAAGAATCATTATTGAACCATTAAGGGTTGTTATTATGAAGACACATTCAATTATTCACATTAGCCAAGTAAATTGTCATGAAATGACTCAGAATATGGATCCAGACTTTCACATCACATTAGAAATGTACAAGGGCAAATTCCTCAATATCAATGATCAACACAAGTTATGACATTACATATGAATCATACAAAACATCAAATACTTGAATAATTAACATAAACATCAAGAGAATTGTCCAAGTACAAAATACAAGTTAATGTGAAAGATTTACAATTTGAGCACAAATACTAAGGATGCTATGTTTGAGTTGCCACCAACCCTATAAAGATCTTACAAATAAAATGGGTTATTATAAAGTCATTAAACACACCTAAAAGTAAGGTTATGAAAAGAGTTTATCAACCCGCCAAAGATCCGTTTATCCCCAAAGGAGTGTAAGAATTTGACTAACACTTGAAAGATTGAGGCTGACAAGTGTTAGTCTAAAGATATGCTTAATAGATAATGAAAGACTCATAGACAAATAACAATTCATAATCACCATAAGTTAAAGTTCTTACAATATTTAACGAGTAGATCAAGAAAACTAAAACAAATGGCTCACAACCGAAAATATGGAACTAATGGAAGAGGGGAGGAGAAAGTGAGCAAGTCAAAATAAGGAGGGAGCTCCTCTATTTATAGGCCAGCCGGAGGGGGGCACGGCCCGTGCCTGGTTGGGCTCGGGGCGTGTGTGTTAGTTGGTCACACGGTCATGTTTCTTGGAGCACGGGGCGTGTCGTTTCAGATTCGTCAGTCATCCGGAAGGCTTGTCAGGGGCACGGGCCGTGCTTCGCCAGGCACGGGGCGTGTTGTGTCAGAGTCTTCTACGACGACATCAGTGGCACGGGGCGTGCTTTCCGGGGCATGGGGCGTGCTAAGTCAAACATATGGGGCGTGTGTGCAGAATGATTCAGAGGCACGGCATAGAGCTAAGTTGAGGCATGGGCATGGGCCGTGCTTGGTTAGACACGGGGCGTGCGTCGCTTCAGAAATCCAGAAGTTGCTTCTTTGTTTATCTTTTCTTGTGTTTTCCTTTCCTTCTGTGATTTCGGCTTAGTAAAACCTGAAAAACCTACAATGATGACAAAGACACTGCTCCTTTGTGATAGTTAGACATATTTTATCCAATACGCAGGGGAATTTGGCTATAAAACATGTATACTTTAAGGCATATCAAACATCCTCACACTTAGGCTTTTGCTTGCCCTCAAGCAAATTTAGAAAATAGTCGCCGTTCGCCTTTCTGATTTTTACCTTTTTGACCTATTATGGATCAATCACTTGATCATAAACTTGTTTCCCAATCACGCTGATTTTTATCCATTTTTATGGTTTTTTTATTGAAGCATTGTTGGTGTCAGCTATTCCTACTGAAAAGTTTAGATTTATGCAGCAAAGTACACCTCACAAGGGACCACTTGACACTCGGGTTAGTATATGTACGGACTTTTGAGAGATCACTCATACCCAGGTAAAGTCAAGCAAGGGTCATATGCTTGTGAAGGGATCAATCTGCCACAGATCTCGCCAAAATCCATGTCATCGTAATAAGGGCTTACGGGTTTTTTTGAGGGTACGCTAGGGCTAAAGTGTTTGGAGGTTGGTGTGAAAAGGGATGAAAAGTTGTAAAACTTAGATTTTTCCAGAAAGTTCAAAGTTTTTGTGACCAGGGATGGTGACTGTGAAGAGCTTTTGCTAACAATTTTTTTAGACAAATAACATATCAGCGTAGGTGATTTCTTAACTCGGGTGTATTTCTGCAGTAATCGACCAGGTGGATGATATCGTCTTCTGGTGATAGGGTGGTCATCTTTTGAAAACTTTTGAAAACTTTCTTTGAAATCTTTGTTTTACGAAAAAGAAAACAAAGGGGTATGGGTTTGGTGCAAATGAATTTGCGGGTTTAAGATATGAAAGGTTTAGACTCAAAGGGGCTAACTAGGGGGATATATCTGGGTGGTAAAGAAAATTTTCAGGTGATAGAAGGGGGAAAAAGGGTTTATCCTAGGGGCCTTAATCATCTGAAAACATGTTTTCCGACTTTGTCCATCTTGGAATGCATACCCTTACCAAGTTCTGGCTTGAATGACTTTCCTGGTTTCTCACTATTTTGTCAGGGTAGCGCAAGTTAGGGGTTAGGCTCACACAGTCTTTGAAATTGTGGAAAAAGGGTTTTAAGTACCAGTTGCATAAAAATAAACTTTGGGTTCGGTTCGTTGTTCCCAAGATGCTTTAATTTTCTTTTACCAAATGGATTGAATCTTTTCTATAGGAAAAAAAATTTATTCAGGTGATTTATGTCCAAAATAGGTTTATTGGTTTTTCAGAAGACAAAGTTTGGCTTATTTTCCAAAAAAAGTTTTGGGCAGAGCAAAAGGTTAGTGTTGTGTTTTCTTAGCTAAGCATACAATCCCATCCCCACACTTAAATTTCACATTGCCCTCAATGTGCTTTTACACAATTAAAGCAAAGTGTAATTTAAATATTTTAAGGGTAAGAAAATTGTCACCAAGTGCCTTGTGTCGTGCTTCTGTGGTTGCAGCACATTCCTAAAACTTCTGGCTCTTGCTTGCTTTCCTCTGTTGTCTTCCTTATTGAGTACCTATGATACTAAATTACACTATGAAATACTTGTACTAGAGGTCTGGTAAATCTGCCCGCGTCGCGGCAGAGGTGGAGCTGCTGGTCTGAGCTCAGAGTTACACTAGGCGAACCTCGATCTCTAGTACTAGTAACTAAACTACTGGTACGGAAAAGTAAATACTAAGCTAACTAGGATAGATATCTAAGGTAAAAGTAAAAAGGAAAAGAGGGGACGAAATTCTGACCATCCCGAAGATGTGTTCCTTAGAGTTTATTCTTTTCTCCTTGCTTTTGCCTTAAACTTCCATGGTAAGCCGCCATAGCGCGCCACGTTTATTGTAGGGGTCTACTGGCTAGACCCGCAGTCCTGATCTAGAAGAAGGATGATGGAGGGGAGGCATCCCCCATTCGCCGGTATGCAAATGCTAGACCTGACTCAATACTGTCCACCACCTGCAAAGTACTGTCCAATTTCTTACCTACGTCGAAGGTTGCTTCCTAGTATCCGAACTTGATCGTTAGAGTGCCGCTTCTCATGTCTACCACTGCTTGTGTTGTTGCTAGGAATGGTCGTCCGAGGATAGGTGGTACCTCCTTATCTTCGTCCATGTCCAGCACTACAAAATCAGCGGGGTAGACGAACTCCCCAATTTGGACTAGGAGGTTCTCAACAATTCCTGAAGGATATTTGGCCGATCTGTCTGCTAGCTGGATGCTCATCCTTGTGGGAGTGGGTTTTCCAAGGTTTAACTTGTTAAACATGGAGGAAGGCATAAGGTTTATGCTAACCACCAGATCAGCAAGTGCGTTTGAGGCCTAATGTTTCCCACTACACAAGGTAGTGTGAAACTACCAGGGTCTAGCTGCTTTCGGGGAATGGTGCTTGAAAGAATGGCAGAGCATTCTTCCCCTAAGTTGACAGAGTTGAGTTCTACTATCTTGCGCTTGTTGGTCAAGAAGTCTTTCATGTATTTAGTGTACTTCGGCATCTGAGAAAAAACTTCAACAAAAGGTAGGTTAATATGTAATTGTCTCAGAAGGCTCACTAATTTTCCAAACTGTTCCTCGGTCTTAGCCTTGTCTAGCATGCTGGGGTAAGGAACCTTTGGGTCCTTCATGACTTCTTCTACTGTTACTGGCAATTGTGCTTCGGATTGTTTTTGGACAGGTGGGGTTGGTGTTGTTGGGCTCGGAGCAGTATCCTAGTGTCCAACCTTCCGGCTACGGAGTGTTATTGCGTTGACTGTTGCCTTGGGGTTGGGTTCTGTGTTGCTGGGTAGAGATCCTGGGGCTCTTTCTCCTACCGTCTTTGCTATTTGACCGAGTTGCTTCTCGAGCATCTTGATGGAGGCTTGTTGGTTTCGAAGTTCAACATCGTTGCTTCTGAACTTTTCGTCCATCTTCCTCTCAGCTTCTGCGTACATCCGGGATATAGATTCTTCAAGGCGGGCGAGTCCGTCAGATGGATTGCCACCTTGGTAATTGTTGTTTTTCCGTGGCTGTTGCGAGAAGTTTTGGCTGTTACCTTGTTGCTGACTGTTCCCGTTGTTTCTCCACCCAGAATTCGGGTTGTTCCTCTACTCAGAATTGTTGTTGTATTGCTGGTGGGGCTGGTTTTATATGAAGTTGGCGTTGTTAGTTTTTCCGTCCACCATGCAACTCCAGTTTTCATGTGGGCCCCCACACCCTTCGCACTTTGGAGTAGCTTCAGCAGATTTGCAAGTCTCTAGCTTTTTGACTTTTGAAGTCAAGGCCTCAATTTGTGCTTTGAGAGTCGTGCCTTCATCTAGAGCGTGCATACCTGGACCTTTTGCTTTAGCATTGCGAGAAGTGTACCACTAGAAACTGGTTTGTGCGATATCTTCAATCTTTGCGAAGACCTCCTCAAGACTTCCGTTCCCTAAAATGCCACCAGAGTTGGAATCGAGAATCTGGAGGGTTTGCGGTTGCAAACCGTTATAGAAAATCGAGATTTGTTTCCAGATTACGAGACCATGATGAGGGCATTTCCTCAAGAGTTCCTTGAAGCGCTCCCACCTGTCATATAGAGATTCTCGGTCTTCTTGTGTGTAGGAGTTGAATTCTGTCAGGAGCTTAGCTGTCTTGGCAAGAGGGAAGTACTTCTGAAGAAACCTTTGAACAAGCTCCTCCCAGGTGGTATTGTAACCATTGGGCAGAGTATTCAGCCATGTTTTTGCACGGTCCTTAAGTGAGAAAGGAAACATGTGAAGTCTAACGGCGTCATTTGTGGCTTCGTTGGACGTGAATGTCTCACAAACTTCGAGGAAGTTTGCAATATGAGAGTGGGGATCTTCTTCGGGCAAACCGTGGAATGTAGCGGAGCTTTGGAGCATTTGCACCAGCTGGGGGCGAATCACGAAGTTGTTGGCTTCGATCCCAGGTGGAGCAATAGCCGCACCAAAATTAACTGCATTGGGTATGAGGTAGTCAATGATGGTTCGTCCTTGAGCCATAGGGGTAGGCTTGTTGATGATGTTAGTAACAGTTTTGGAACGCGACCGAAGTCTGCTGCGTAGAAACCTTTCTGGTTCAGGAAGTGGTTCGACTATATCTTTTGGTTGTATTTTCATACACCACCTGAAAATAGAATAAGAAACAAGAATTAGTAGTAACCAAAGTAGTAAGATACATAAAAAGGAAAATCAGTCTAAGTCGTGTATGATCAGGACACTACCTAGTGCTGATGTACATTCTATATAAAAAATAAAAGTTTGGAAAGTTTGGAAAGTTACCAAATGGTTAAAGATTCAAACTTTTAAGAAAATAATTTTAAAGAAAGACTATGGTACATATATATATAGATTAGGCCGTCAACTCATATTTTTCTCAAAATCCTCGTTTTGTGTCCCCAGAAACGGCGCCAAAAAGCTTGGTGTGCTGTGATGTATATATAAAATTTAGCATTACTTTTGTGACATCTTTTAGCAGTTAAGATTTTAAACTTATAAAACCTGATTTACCGACAACTACTATTTCACCACATCACGGGCAAGTGAACCCATTGTGGAGCAGTATAGTAGTGGTAAGTTAAATCGGGGTCGATCAAAGACACAAAGGAAAAGGAGGGCTCTTGATACTTCACCCTTACTGACGTCTAACCTGACCAACCTTCAAGTGAAGATGTAGTAAAATATGTAAAAATAGTAAAATAAAATATCTATACTAAAAAGGCATGTTTTGATCAACTCGGTCGCAGATAATATCATTTGCTGGACTTATCATTGGTAAGGTTGGTAACCCGTGTTTCATGCCCTTCCCTTAAGATTGTTCACTGGCAGAAAGTCAGCCACCTTACGGCCCTCTTTGGCTAACTCACCATCCCACTGCTAATCGTCTGCAAGGAGTACGGATGCAGAGGGAAGGTGTTGTCAGTGGACAAATGAAGTGGTGTAATGCCACTTAGTTACGGGGTCCCTGGGTTCGGCAAACTTACCGTACTCGACACGACATCATGAACCAGCAGGGGAAAAACCCTGCGTGTCGGATTATATTATCATAAAAATGACCTTTTTAAGGGGCTAAGACCAGTTCCATACACTGCTCTCGCGTAATGTACGTCTAACCAGAGCCAAGTTCACGAACACGTACCTCTCGGTTCCCGTGAAGTGACAAAATATTACCAACCCCCATTCCCAACCAAATACTTTCAGCCCGCACTTGCGTGGTCAGCTGAGTTTGCTTACATAGACATACGGACCTCGAACGTATCATGTAGCATTGGGCACGAGTCACCTTTCGGATCATGCATCATCCCCCGACCGGGTGTCACGAGTCTGGCCTTTGGGTTTTTACTCCCCAAATGGTGTGGGATACGTGAAGCACGCTTGGTTCAAAAAATCAGTAATATACTTTCAATAAAAAGGGTTTTTATAAATTCATTAAACACACCTTAAAGTAAGGTTATGAAAACAGTTTATCAACCCACCAAAGATCCGTTTATCCCCAAATGAGTGTAAGAATTTGACTAACACTTGAAAGATTGAGGCTGACAAGTGTTAGTCTAATGACATGCTTAATAGATAACGAAAGACTCGTAGACAAATAACAATTCATTATCACCATAAGTTAAAGTTCTTATAATCTTTCACGAGTAGATCAAGAACACTAAAACAAATGGCTCACAACCGAAAATATGGAACTAATGGAAGAGGGGAGGAGAAAGTGAGCAAGTCGAAATGAGGAGGGAGCTCCTCTATTTATAGGCCAGCCAGAGGGGGGCATGGCCCGTGCCTGGTTGGGCACGGGGCGTGTGTGTCAGTTAGTCACACGGTCATGTTTCTTGGAGCACGGGGCGTGTCGTGTCAGAGTCATCAGTCATCCGAAAGGCTTATCAGGGGCACGGGCCGTGCTTCGCCAGGCACGGGGCGTGTTATGTCAGAGTCTTCTGCGGCGGCATCAGTGGCACGGCATGTGCTTTCGGGGGCATGGGGCGTGCTAAGTCAGACACATGGGGTGTGTGATGCAGACTGACTCAGAGGCACGGCATAAAGCTAAGTTGGGGCACGTGCACGGGCCGTGCTTGGTTAGACACAGGGCGTGTGTCGCTTCATAAATCAAGAATTTGCTTCTTTGTTTATCTTTTCTTGTGTTTTCCTTTCCTTCTGTGATTTCGGCTCAGTAAAACCTGAAAAACTTACAAAGATGACAAATACACTTTTCTTTTCGATAGTTAGTCATATTTTACCCAATACGCAGGGGAATTTGGGTATAAAACATGTATACTTTAAGGCATATCACACCCCTACCCTAACAGGTTGATGATCTACACTTACGGCCAAACAAAATCTTAAATGATGTTGATCCAACGCTAGAGTAATAGTTGGTGCTATAAGAGAACTCCACCAACGGTAGGCAAGATTCTCATATACTTACAAGATTAATTACAGAAGTCCTATCATGACTTACGGAATCTGAATGGTCCATTTCTTTTGACCTTTAGTCTGAGGATGGAGAGTTATACACACGCCAAGCTATATCCTCAGATCCATACGCAAAGTGTCGAATCCCAATCGTCCTGACGTCGAATCGCTTAAATAGTTCACGCAAGAATCTAACTTAAGATAAATTGTTAGCTGCAAAGCCCGTACAAGCCTCGACTTTGTTTCTTCTTCGGCTTAGGGCATCAGCTAGCACATTAGCTTTGCCCGGACAGTACTCGATGGTACGCTCATAATTGCTAAACAGTTCGATTCGGTTCCACGGCTTCTTGCTCCATTATTCCCGATCAAAGATACACTGAAGATGCTTGTGATCGGTGTAAAACATCCCCAGATCTTCGACCCAAAGATCACAGCTCCAAATTCTAAACAGTGAGTCGAATCACCTTTTCATTATCCAGGAGCTGTCAAGAGACCTACGCAGTAACTCTACCGTGTTGTGGAAAAACACGAACCGGACCTTGTATAGATGCACCACTTCCTATAAATAAGTCTACGGTTCTCTTGGGTAAGGAAAGATTAGGCGCACTGCAAAGCTCCTGTTGCAATAGCTGAAATGTTGGGTCCTGCTTCACATCCCATTTACACACCCTTGTGTGTCAAAGATGTCAAGGTTGCGTGATCTCAAAGCGGCTCAATCTTTGACACGCGGAAAAGATACCGATTCCTTATGGTAACCCCTTTTTAGTTCTGATAACCGGGGCACGCTCGAAGAATTCCATCACTCTTCTTATCGAACAAAATTGACACTTCCCAACGCGATGAACTACGCCTATTAAATCCTTTCCCTCTAGCAGATCCCTCCAGTCGCAAATACAACCCTTGGAGCTTATTTGACACATGTTGATAAGGTGCTCGGGCATTTGGCGCTGCCCTGGGTGCCGTATCAACCAAAATGTCAATTTTCCGAAACAGGGAAAGACTTAGCAAGTCTTTAGGGAGTACATTCGAAAAATCACAAACAATATGAATATCTTCAATGCGAGGTTCTTCAATTGACTATTTAACGTCTTGAGCCTAGATAGCCACGATCTCCTGCCTTACGACCTCCGCCTGGCGCTTGGATACTCGATCCATCTTGATGGTTACACCCAAAACTTCCCAAGGTTGATAGTAGTAGTCCCAATTCACATGATGACCTGAAAGCTCCTACGCGAGGCTCCGAACGACATGATTTGCTCTAACCAGCCTATCATTTGCGAGCTCTATAGGACACTCAAACTCTATCGGGCAATCTACGATGCTATTGGCTTTGCTAAGTTTACTTGATATAAGGATCCTATCAGCTTCAACATCAAACAATAGTATAGCAGAAAAATATTTTAAAAGAAATGGCTTACCACGGACGTCGCTTGCATCGCTTCAAGTTCCTCTTGCTCCAATCGTGTACAATCCAGCCTGTCTGTTCCCATCAATTCCACCATTTTCATTGCCGCCATTGCCATTCCCGTTTCCATTCAATCTTGGATAATCTCTCTTGGAATGGCATGGCTGACCACATTTATAGCAACCTGCTTGTTTAGCTGACTTGTTCTGGCCTCCTTGATTTCCATGATCTTTCTAGCCTTTGAACCTGCAATCCATCGCCATGTGTCCACTCTTCCCACACTTGTTACACGTCACTCGACCGCAACTTCCTCGATGATTGTACTTGCATTTGCGGCATTTGGGGTGAATTCCTTGGTATCCTCCTGAACTTTGATTGTTTTGTCTCCTTTTGTTTCTCTCAATATTTTGGTTCTGGTTCTGGCCCGGCCCAACGTTTTCACCATCACTGTTGCTTGAGCTTTCCCATTTCCTCTTGTTGTCTATAGAATCGGGTAATTTTTTTTAGCGGTTAAGGTTCCTTGTTGCACAGCTCGATCATTCAGATTGTGTGCAATGCGAATCGCTTCTCTGATTGATGCAGGGTCACTTGAAGTCACAAGACTTTGAATTTGGGGCACCAACCCATCAATAAATCGCTCAATCCTTCTGTAAGATGACTCTACCATAGTAGGGCACAAAAAAGCTAATTCATTTGATCGAGTAACATACGCATCAATCTCTGATCCTTCCATTTTCAAAATTCTGAATTCCAACTCGAGCTTCTTAATTTCCCTTGTTGGGCAGTACTCTTCTACCAGCAATTTGGTAAACTCAGCCCATGGTGTTGCGTTAGCAGCTTCAAATCCCAGAACTTGTACTTGAGTATTTAATGCCACTCCCTCAAATGTTCTCGTGATATACATAACTCGAGAGTCAACTGGACAGTTGCACATTTCAAACACTGATTCAGATTTCTCCATCCACCTCAACAGGCCAACCACCCCTTCCGTTCCGTTGAATGAATGACGTTTACACTCCATAAACGTCTTATATGTGCATGCATTGTGGCCAATTGGGTTTGCTTGAGCGCTTGAAGCCAACGCCGTCGTAACACTCTGACCGATAACTGTGTGAAGCTCTTCTGCTGTCAAGGTTGATTCCACGACCTCTTCCTTGACCTGCCATTATCTTAATTCTTCATACACAAAAATGATTAATATCCCGGTATTTATCATTCAGGTGTAAGACAAATAATCCAAATGGAAAAAACAACACATAATAAATTTATCAACAATTTCTAATAAAATAAAGTCGCAACTGGCTTGCAATTTCATTCATTTAAACTGAAGCTTAAATTCTTATGGTTGAGACAGATAAAGAAACAACTTTCGACAAGTTGTATAGACAAAAACAAAGTAAACAAACTACAATGAGAACCTGAAAATAACACGCTCAGCTTCGCCCTCCGGCTCCCCAGCAGGGACCTCTACTAAAAAATCCTTGGGACCTCCCCCTTCAGGGGATCCCAATAAATTTTCCTACGCAGTAAGTCTACCTTGAGTTACGGACTACTGGTCCTTTAGAATGGTCACTCTACTCCTACACGCCCACACTTGATCCTCCAGGTTGTTATGCGCTTGATCAGTCCAACTCCATTTATTGCTCAAAAACTCGATTAGCTTGTCTGAACACTGCTGTGTTTTCGTAAATGCACAATGCTTTCCACTAACGTGACGATCATACGATCCTTAGAACATGAAAATGAATACAATACGGCACACAAAAGCCCTTCGAGCGGAAAGATCAGTAAACGTGGAAGAAAGAATGCCCTGCACCGCAACCGTACATGACTTCTGAACCATACATGGTTCTTTGAATTCGCATGAGTTTCATATGCAAAATGACTCGATTAATCCATCTGCAACTACCGGCTCCTCACCACTACCGATCTCTCAGGGTCTCTTCCCTTTGCTTATGTATGATACTACATTTGATGACAAATAGTAAATGACACGTCCATAGTACACATTCCATGTATATTTCCGATAAGTGGGTACTTTATGAATAACCAACCGGTTAGTTCACCAAAGCACCACAGGGAGTAGATGCGAGTGAGATGTGAGAGAGATGTAGTCCATAAAACTAATCAAGATACGTATATATATATATATATAGTGGGGCCAATCACGTATATGTGCGTCTATAGTTTGTGTTTGCCCGACTCTAGCCATAGTTGGACCTAACGCAAGTCCTAAGTTCTCTATGGCTGATGGCTCTGATACCAATCTGTCACACTCCCAAAACGCACCCGTAGAGTACCGCCAAAAATGGGGCGTGACATACCAGCATCTGAGTCACTAGACACACAGATTATACTATATGCAAATTGGTCTTGGATTTATTTCATTTTATTGGGTTCTCGTTTATTGACGTCGCGCGCAACGTTTGCTATCGATCACTGATGGGTTAGCTTTATTATCCGGTTAATTACTCAGCTTTCTCGTTATATCTCACAGTTTATTTTTAGTGGATGCAGCGCTGTCGTCAACTAACCGGATTAACTGGAATCTCAGTTAAATATTGGAATTTATCCGATTAAATCTCTCGGATGACCATTTATTGAAGAAATTTGGCAGTTTATTTTATTTTCGCATCCAACCTCAGTCAAGCGAATTATTCACAACTGTCAGCATCCAGCTTCCGGTTTTTCGTAAGATTGTCCGATTTCAAGATTGTTTATCAGGTTTCTCTAGGCAACCGATCGCGACGGTTCGACTCTCCGCATCTGTTTTTACGCTTCCGACTTGATGTTTTTGGAGGGATTTAGAGAAATAAGAGGAATTATTATGGATTTGGATATCGGGTCGATTATTCGGAGTTAGAGCATTTTCAGTGTTTGATTGGTTTATCTGATTCGGTCTGTTGCGGTTTGGACTCCGAGATGTAGTATTTTCTCAGTATTGTACCCGACCGTGTGAACCGAGTGAGCGGAACACTTGGATCTCGAACTGGAGCAACGAGAACAGAAGAAGCTTATTCAGAGGGGGAACTTCTACGACAGATTGTCTCCGGTTTATCAGTTTCTCATTGAAGATGTACGACAGAGCGATTCTTCAGCAGTTGAACAGATTTGAAAGCATCAGTCAAGGGGGAAATTGTTGGAACAAAACTTTATGTGACTGACGCCATCAAATCTGTTTACCGAAGCATTCGACTGAAGAATCCATGTGAATCGATTTAGAGACTGAGTTGTGATGCTCGAGGCTTGCAGTTTGGACCGAAGACCGTTTTCCGGAAATGTCAACCGTTCGGGTCAACGGTCAACGTAAAAGTCAACGGAAGATCGGTTCGAGCGAGTCAAGCTTCGGATTAATTTAATCAACTTTGATTTAATTATTATTTATGTTAATCTCATTTACTTGTAATTTCATTTATTCAGTTATGTTTTTCTGTTGTTAGTCACCCTCACTATATATAGTGAGGGTGCCCATTACAAGTAAAGGAGTCTCCGAATGTGGAGATGATGATTTTTCTTGTAGAGTGTGAGATTTCCATTCTAGAGAGAGAGTGAGTCATGGATTCTAGAGAGATTGTGTGTTCTTCATTTAGAGACTTTTTTCTATATTTTCTTCGATTCTGGATGGATTCTGATGATATGGATGATGGATTCGTGTTCTGGAGTTCATTTAGATGTGATTCTATCTTCTACTTGTTCAAATCTGTGAGAAAATTGAAGATCCGAGCTCATTTTTTCGGAACTTTTGGGGTTTTCCCGTATTTGGAGTTTTTGAAGATTTTGGAGCTTGATTCTTCATTTTCTGGGCTATTCTTCATGGATTTGGATGATATGAGGTATGATTCTCAGTGGAAAACGCATTCCGGATCCATTGGAAGCATCCATTTCGTCTGATTCTCAACCGTTTGAGCGGATCTGGAAAAACACACACTGACGGTGTAAGTGTGTGTTCTTCGTGTTCTTGAAGATTTGCAGAAATTTGAAGACTGTTTTGATCCGAGTAGCTACTGTTTATGGGTTGTTGATGGCCACAATAGTCTCGTGAATGGTTTAGCTACATATCTCGTGCATCATTACGGGTTTTTCTTATCGGTTTTGGGCAGATTTCAAGTTCACAAGTAAGTTCTTCATGTTCATCATATTTCCAGATTTATTCAACTGTTCTTGAAGTTATGAAGATGTTCTTAGCGAACTTGTACCTGTTCTTGAAGATATGAAGATGTTCTTAGCGAACTTCATTTCTTCTTAGCGTACTTCATCCATTTCTTAGCGAACTTGTTGATTTTTAGCGTACTTGAGGTGTGCTTTAGCGAACTTGAGGTCTTAGCGAACTTCATGTTCGTCTTAGCGAACTTCTGGTGGCTTTAGCGGACTTGTTTTCTTAGCGGACTTGTCAACTGGGTTTTTGTTCAAGTTCGTTTCAGAGATTTTTGTTCGTCCAGGTTTGTAGAGAATTGGATTACGAGTCTGTGGATACAAAAATCGTCAAATTTTCATCGAGTATCATGCGAGATATGGCTGAATCACGGTTTTCCGGCGGGGTTTCACGTATTTCCGGTCGTCTAGGGTTAGCAGATGGATCAGACGCATTTTTTATGAAGATGAGATACAAGAGGTGACGTGGCATGCATGTATTGGTCAGAAAGGAATGTTGAACAACGAATTCTCTTTCATCTTTGTCCTCATCCGGCATTACCTTTTAATGCTGTAGAAGTTTGATTGGTGGAAAACATCTCGTGGGACTAAGCTGGAGAGACAAAGACGTTGAAAGTTTTTCTGTTGTCGAATTTTCATTGGCTGCGAATTCTGTGTGGGCCGCCTTTGTCACAAGTATCCGTTAAAGCCATAGTGGTTGTCTTCCTCCCATTGGCTAGGAGAAAAGCGTGTGGGGCCCGCCTGGATTCAAATATCCGTTGAATGACTTTCTGGTGGTGCTTTCTGATTGGCCCATTGCCCACTCACGCAGATCACAACTCTGCACCGCTAGATTTCATTTTTATGAACCGTTGGATTGTTTACAGTCCCCATTCTGATTGGTTGTTGGATCTTCACGAGGATTATGGTTTTTCTAGACTAAATTCTGATTGGTCCATTTAATTTGACAAGGATCAAGGTTTTTATTGAGGATTTAATTCTACTAATTAAATTTTCAGCATTTTCGTCAACCGCGGGTATTTTCTTATCAGTTTTTCTACAAGACTTACGAGATAAAGCCGCGACGGAAATTCAGAAAATTTTTAATTGGTCTTGGATTTATTTCATTTTATTGGGTTCTCGTTTATTGACGTCGCGCGCAACGTTTGCTATCGATCACTGATGGGTTAGCTTTATTATCCGGTTAATTACTCAGCTTTCTCGTTATATCTCACGGTTTATTTTTAGTGGATGCAGCGTTGTCGTCAACTAACCGGATTAACTGGAATCTCAGTTAAATATTGGAATTTATCCGATTAAATCTCTCGGATGACCGTTTATTGAAGAAATTTGGCAGTTTATTTTATTTTCGCATCCAACCTCAGTCAAGCGAATTATTCACAACTGTCAGCATCCAGCTTCCGGTTTTTCGTAAGATTGTCCGATTTCAAGATTGTTTATCAGGTTTCTCTAGGCAACCGATCGCGACGGTTCGACTCTCCGCATCTGTTTTTACGCTTCCGACTTGATGTTTTTGGAGGGATTTAGAGAAATAAGAGGAATTATTATGGATTTGGATATCGGGTCGATTATTCGGAGTTAGAGCATTTTCAGTGTTTGATTGGTTTATCTGATTCGGTCTGTTGCGGTTTGGACTCCGAGATGTAGTATTTTCTCAGTATTGTACCCGACCGTGTGAACCGAGTGAGCGGAACACTTGGATCTCGAACTGGAGCAATGAGAACAGAAGAAGCTTATTCAGAGGGGGAACTTCTACGACAGATTGTCTCCGGTTTATCAGTTTCTCATTGAAGATGTACGACAGAGCGATTCTTCAGCAGTTGAACAGATTTGAAAGCATCAGTCAAGGGGGAAATTGTTGGAACAAAACTTTATGTGACTGACGCCATCAAATCTGTTTACCGAAGCATTCGACTGAAGAATCCATGTGAATCGATTTAGAGACTGAGTTGTGATGCTCGAGGCTTGCAGTTTGGACCGAAGACCGTTTTCCGGAAATGTCAACCGTTCGGGTCAACGGTCAACGTAAAAGTCAACGGAAGATCGGTTCGAGCGAGTCAAGCTTCGGATTAATTTAATCAACTTTGATTTAATTATTATTTATGTTAATCTCATTTACTTGTAATTTCATTTATTCAGTTATGTTTTTCTGTTGTTAGTCACCCTCACTATATATAGTGAGGGTGCCCATTACAAGTAAAGGAGTCTCCGAATGTGGAGATGATGAATTTCTTGTAGAGTGTGAGGTTTCCATTCTAGAGAGAGAGTGAGTCATGGATTTTCTAGAGAGAGATTGTGTGTTCTTCATGATTTCTTGATTGTAATCATTCGATTAATGAAATCATTCGACTATGTTCATCATCTTTCTTTCTTGTTTATGATTATCTATGATTCATCATCATCATCTTCTACATTTGTTTTTTTTTTGAGTTTTCGAATCCGAACTCGTTCTTGCTCAAGATCGAGATTCTCGTAGTGAAAATCGGTCCTAACAAATAGGTTACGACACTCTCATCGGGGCGTCCCAGGTAAGCGTCCAGGTCCGACGGTAGGTTCGAATTTATACGCAACACTAGCCTTTTGATAGAGACCCCAACTACCGGTGTTTTCACCCTTCAAGTTACTACATGCCATATTACTAAGAACCTAACCCTGACGAGAATTTAAAATCAAAAATCAAGATCCTAAAATGGCACGTAAGGCACCATTACTAAGGATAGGCTAGGAAGCCTTGAGAGTTCTTGTATTAGTGTGTGTCAAGTGTTAAGAAAAAGACAAGTTTGAGAATGGCAAGCCTAAGTAGCATCTAAGGACATACAATTAAATAAGGCATACTAACATGAGTTAATCATGTGGGACACCTAAGGTATAGTCTAGGTCATCCAGTTCTAATAACCTAGATCCCTATAGCCAAGGCTCTGATACCAATCTGTCACACCCCAACCGACGGCGGAAACGTCAGGGTGCGATGATTGTCCAGATACTCATGCCAACTATATACGTTGCAATATACTTAAACATGCCAAATTTCATTACATGATAATAGTCTTACATGGAATTAATCAAATACAACATAACACATAAGCAATATTAAATGATTAAACTAGGTCTAGCGGTACTATTATGATCACATAAAGCCTCAAATACTGACCTGCAACATGTATAAGATAAAGTGTCAACTACAAAGTAGTTGGTGAGTAAACATAGGTTTATAACATACATATAGATTTAAAACATGCGATTATATGTCAAGTGAAACATTCATATGATATGATCAAGAAGTAAATGATTAATGATTGTCATGTATCAAACCTTTGACGATATAGGGAGCAATCACCCATCGAAAATTAGTTTATTTTCGACTCAGTGGGTGGGTCATCAACCAATAGCTATTATTGTTACCATAGGCACGGGGTCGTTAATGATACAAGAGCGACTAACGATTAATGACTAACGAATACCAACTTCCACACACTTTCCATCCACATACAAGTTTCACACACGCATAGAATTAACACAATGAGCACATAAGATCGCATAATTTGTTTAAAAAATAATACGTTTAATGCTTTGAAATATAAATACAAGTTGCACCCCAAAATAGAAAACAAAAAGGGGCTATGAAATACTCACATGGAATAACGTATCAAGAGATGAAGATAACACGTAGAATGAAAATGACTAATCTCGCTGATTACCTAAACCGAAACACTAAAATTAACATAAGGGATCGAGTCGATTAAATTTAAGGTTCATATTTAATTGGGGAATATTAATATGTCAAAACGAATAGGTTTTAATAGAATTATTATTACTATTATGGACTTTAAAACATATACCCTAAAGCTTAGGGTTTTATATGTAGTTACTAAAACTTAAGTTTAAATATATAAAAATCACAACTGCGGGGTTTACTTTGTATTTTACAAAACTGAAGGGTACAACACAGAAATATAATAACTTTAGCAAAATTACATTTTTTACCCTAAAGTTTTATTATTTACATAAATGACTAAAAAGATTACAAAATTACATTATGGTCGTTTTCATGATTGCGAACACTTTAATATATGTTCATAACAAGTTTAGAACTGATTTGATATAATCAAACTATTTTGAAAACCTCCGATTGATGGATCTTTTAAAAAAAAGTCCATTTATTATTGGGTTAGAACTCAAAGATTTAATCTTTTTAATTAAAATCGAATTTTGATGTTGTACACATATCCTATTATACTTGTAAAACATGTTAGAATTAATTAACATCATTAAAATATGTTTGAATTGATTTTAAGTAAGCTTCCCCAATTATGTATTTAGAACACAGAGTTGACTTTTTTATTCAAACATCATGAACATAAACAGAGAGTATAATCTTGAAGACAACAGTAAAAGGAACAACTTTCGTGAAGAAACTTACCTCTGAAAGTGTCACACCCCGGTCAATGGTATCGGGTGTGAACGAGAATGGAATCATAGTCGAGGATACATAGAACAACTTCTAATAAATTAAAACTTCATTTCATTGCAGCGGAAAAGATAGTGGAAACGATAATGTCTCATAATTTGAAAACATAAAGTCTTAAACAATTATTAAAAGCATAAAACGGTTTATTTGGATAGTCGGGACTATGACTCCGAAAGCAGGTCCAATAGCATTGATAAGCCTCATTTGCATGTCTTCACGAAGTTGCATCAATTACCTAAGATATCATGAATTTAAAACGGGTCAACATAAAGTTGGTGAGGTTCACAGGTTTATGATTTATCAGTTATACAGTTGTAAAACAGTTTCCAGTATACTTAAATATTACAAGGGTTATCGTTGTGGATGTATGAGCTCACCTGAACCTTGATTTCAAATACTAACGGTTTACCCACCCAGCATCCCTTGCCCAGAGATGTTAAACAGAGCAGAATAACTGACGTGTACCCCCAGACAATCCGGAGTCAGAACTGGAGCTACCAGTTAGGGTAGGGTTGTTAACCCAAATAGATCTATTCACTAGCTATCGTTTCGTACAGAACTAATTGAAATCAATTAATGGTGGGATACGGTTGTACAAATGTTCATAACGATAATGTACCAAATTGGGCAATCAGTAAGAGAACAATTAGTCATACGGCTAACAGATAAACCATAATATTAAGTAAAAACATTTGTCAGATTTCATGATTTCTCCCCCAAAGTATAAAACAGTTAAAGGAAAAGGGGCCGTGAAACTCACTGAATCAGCAGGTATGTAGAAATTTAGCAGGATAAGAACGGTAGCACGTAACGTCCTAAATCATTTAAATAAACATATGCATAAGGTCTATGATCATTTGAGTAACATAAGTCACCCAAGCGATACCGGTCAAGTCTTGACGTGTTAATCCCGTTTGTATACGTTTTGAAAACTCGCTAGCTTGTATTTATTAAATAAATACTTTCATGATTAATTATATTTATGTTCGATAAATATAAATAAGGAATCATCATTTAACAACTAAATCAAGTATTGAACATCGAGTTTAATATAATAATGTTTATTATTATTTTTTATAAGTTTGTTATAACTATTTTTAAGTAAATAATTAGGGACTTGATTTGTTAACTTTGTAAGTTATAATCATTTTTAAACAATCATTTTTTTATCATACTTTTGTGAATAAAACTCTTTTTAAATCCTTTGTAAATAATTATTTGACCAAAAATAATTATTTGTTTCATTTTTAATTTTTAAGCTTTTATCACGACATTTAATAGTTTTTGAAATCGTTTAAAATATTTCTTCGACTTGAAATATTTATCTCTTTTTAAATATTTTCAAAACATTGTATCGACGCTTGGATTTATATAAAGTTCTCTTATAAAAACTTGATTTTATTTAAAATCTTTAACGGACGAAATTTCCATTTTTGGTACTTTGGTTTCATCAAAGTAACATTAAAAAAAATCCATATAAATATTTAAAGTCAATGGCTTGTCTTCGGTTTATTTTTATAAAATCTTTTATAAAAATATTTATTTCCACATGTGACTTTTTATAGAAAAATGTCTATTTATAATAAAAGTTTTAGAAAGGTTAAAACTTGTAATAAATCCAAGTATTTATGTCAAACCAATTATTTGACATAAATATTATTCTCACCATTTTTAGTAACAAAACCTATAATTATTCTTTTTGTCTCTTTATTTTAACCATTTATGTTATAAGTTACATATGTAACTTTGTTTAATCATTTCATTTAGTTTAGGAGATTTATTTGATTAACATTGTTTTCAACATGTAACATAATATGATTTGTAATTAATCAACTAACACATTGTGTTAGGACATATATCATAACAATCACCTAACACTTTGGTGTTAGGACTTATAAATATAAATGACAATCACTAACACATTGGTGTTAGGACAAATAAATATAAATGACAATCACTAACACATTGGTGTTAGGACAAATAAATATAAATGACAATCACTAACACATTTGTGTTAGGACAAGAAATATAAATAATGATCACTAACACATTTGTGTTAGGACAAATAAACATAAACATGTATAGATTCTTAGTTATCATTTAATTTATATGAAGAGGTTTGAGTTTTGTTTAAAACAACTAACTATGAAATCAAGATTTCATATTTACAAGAATCATGGTGCACACCATATTACTTTCCTTGGATTTCATAAGTGTGTTTCACCACACTTTTTGGATATCTTTAAGCATTTAAAA
This sequence comes from Deinandra increscens subsp. villosa, assembly GCA_039602395.1. NCBI lineage: Eukaryota > Viridiplantae > Streptophyta > Magnoliopsida > Asterales > Asteraceae > Deinandra > Deinandra increscens. The sequence continues at coordinate 72,203,476 of JBCNJP010000010.1, read as the reverse complement.
TGCACCAAAAAAGTGTTTGATCTTGGAAGAAAGGAGGTTAAGGATTAGAGTTTTTGTTAGTTGATCAAACAAAACACAAACATTCTTAGTTATTTGGTTGGTTGTTGTCAAGACTTGAGGGTTTCATGGGGTGGAAAAAATGTGTAGAAAATGTGAGTTAGAAGACTCACAAGAATCAAGAAGAAAATCGGTGGAGGTGGCGGTGGTCCGGTAGGCGGAGTAGCGGCGGTGGAGGGTGGCCGGCGGCGGCGGCTGGGTGGTGGAGGGGGGTTCTTGGCCGGCTCAAGCAAGGGAGAGGGAGAGAGTTTGAGTGTTTGTGTTGGGTGTGGGGGAACCAAATGAGGAGTGGTCTCCTACTTATACTCAAAGTTAGTTTATTAACCATTGGTTAATACACTAATCCCCTCCTAGACTAGCTGAGTTGTCTAATTATCATGGCTCCCAACTTCTTTGATGTAGGTGATTAGTTTTATAAACTTTTATAAAAGATTATGAGTTTTTATAAAATATGGAAGGGTTAGATGTTTACAAAAATCATAATTTTCATAAATTTGATCCATGCATAATAAATCTAGTAGGGTGGTGAAGTTTAGGAATTTGTTTGGGCCTAAAGTTTATAAAAATAATAGGTTGAACTTTTATAAAAACAATTGGCCAAAACAATTAAATAAAAGGGTTTGGAATTGGGCCGTAGCCCATTGCGGTTTGGAAACAAGCACCGGGCCGAAGCCCATGATGGTTTCGGTTTGGTGGTTGGGCCGAAGCCCAATGGAAAAACAAGGGGTTTGGGCCGGGTGTTGGTGCGGGCCGCGAAGGAGAAAAGAACCGGTTTGGGCCGGTTCGGCCCAATGTGATTCGGGCCGTGGGTCGGGTATCCGGGTTGGGGAAATTACTCGGTGTGTCGAGGTGAACCTTCGGTTAAGTTTTCGGGTTTATCCGAGTCGTTTCGGGCTTGTTGGGCCTAACCGGCCCCAATAAGGTTAGCGGATCTCGTTTTGGCTAAGTCTTGACAACGTTACGTTTCTCATTACATTTTAAGTTCGTAAAATGTTTTATCAGTTTATATCAGTTTGATAAAATATAAAATGTCAATTTTTATATTTATTTCTTTATTATTAAAGTTCCACTTTTAATAATACGAGACTTTCATATTTCACGGTAATTTAACGCGTTATTTAAATCAGTTAATCATTTAACTAAACGTAGTTAATCATGCGGTTTAAAACAGTAATCACATAATTATCACATAGTAAAAGTCAACAAAAGTCAACGGAGAGAGAGTTTGACCTGATTTTTGGACCGGGTGTCACAGAAAGTCGAAGGAAGACTTAGAATTTGGACGGTCAAAATCTGACCCGTTGACTTTTAAATTATTGATCGAGAGCTTCTGGGACGGAATTCAGAGTTGGAACAGGTCAAATAGTGATTGTAGACAAGGATTACAGAGATATTTATAGTGGAGAAGTCGTATGGAGGTCGAATTGATGGTGATAAGGATAATCCAACTTTGTAAACTTTAAAAAAATAATAAATTGGGGTGTTTGGATCAATCTAAAACTTGTTTGAATGTTCCAGATGATTTTTAATCATTTATATATGATAAGGATAAATTTTTTCGAAGTTAATTTGGATAAAAACGTGATTCGATAGGTTTTCTAGCAAAAAAACGAGTAGAATTGCTGCTAGAAAATTCAGGTCGCGACCAAGTAGTTGATATAATACCTGTAACCGAATTCCTATCACAAAAACTTATTTGTCCCAATGATAAAGTTGCTGAGTTACAAACCACAGGTCACGGGTTCAATCCTCGCTGCCACCAAATTCTCATTTTTTTTTAAATTCCTTTCTGTCCTTCTTTCCTCTTTCTAGTTTTCTTTCTTTCTTTTTTTCTTTTCACTTCGCTCGGTGCTCGTTTTACGTCGGTTTGGCCTCAAATTTTATACACAAGTACATTAGACCCATATGAACATGATGGAATTGAAAAATATGAGTTTTGAAATTTACGAGCCTCCCGGTTACGACGATTCACGAACCGAAAACGTAAAAATTACAAAATGATAAATTATCCTTTTGAATCACCAAATCCATACTACGACCATACAAATCAATCTTTGACTTTGTAAAATAACATGTGATCATTTAAAATATGATTTTTATGTTAAATGAGACTTTCGGTTAATCATCGAACTTATGCCAGAATCCGTAAAGTATTTAATTTTCATTTACAACAAACCAATTAATATTAAAGTTAACCAATTAAATATTTTATATCGAACAATGATTTTGGATTCTTTAAAATATTATTAGTTTAGTAAATAATCGAAGTTCTTTTATAATTATTTAACCGTAGACCGAATACGTGCGAAGTTTCAAATCGGGTCGGGTTTTTTTTGCGAAACGAAAAGAGATCGATGTTACAGTCTCCCCTACTTTAGGAAATTTCGTCCCGAAATTAGTAAAGACCAATAAGGTCAAGAGAAGAAAGGTACAGTATAGACTACTACAACTGATGATTTGTGATGACATACGTAAGTCAAAAGATAAATAAGTGATTACTAACCAAGATGTGATGGGAAGGTACAAGATTTGAATGCAAAAGTAGAGACATATTATTAACGTACGATATTTCGCCGAAAATAAGAATACATTTTCGATTACTGAATCAATTACATCGATACCGATTTCCCACTTGACTACAATGGCTAAGTTTCAACTGGTGATTAAGAAGCTATTTTAGATTTTAATACAACTGACAACCAACAACAAACCACCAGGGCCAATTCTCGGTCCGACTCCTAGTCCACCCTTAAGGAACCATTGATGTTTATATATAGGGTGTACCGCAGCTAACCCACCACATCTTTGATACTCTAAAAATACACTAGTTGCCTACGGAGAACCACCCATTCCACAAAAACGAACAAACCTTTGATATTTGAATACAAGATTACGGTAACACGATATAGCTTGAGAGACGGTTATTTGTGTAAGGTAAGTACAAGAACGAAGAGTCAAAATTGAAACTTGAACCAACATCCAAAATTTATTATTTAACCAAAATGATTGACCAAGATTGGAAGCCATAGTCTCCCCTACTTTAGGAGCGAGACTGGGGGAATTGAATATGAAAAGAACGACAACAATGAGTGGAATGGAATATGAAGATGACAATGTCAATATGTGCAATATGCATATTTTTGAAACACAGATTATAGTAGATTGCCTATGAATTAGAGAAATCATGCCATAGCTTAAACAGAAATTAAAATTTTACGGGTTTCCTATTTAGACAATGCATCAAGTAGTAGTGAGCTAGATGGGTAGCGACCCACATCCAGTCCACCTACGTGACGTGAGATCTAGAAGGAAAACCAAAACAACCCTTGCTAAAACTTAAGACCAACGCCTTTGGCCAACCTCGATCGCATGCTAAGCTAGCATCACACACAAACGGGTGGTAGCACGTATAAGTCCCGTTTTAGCGAGAGTAATATACAAAATTTTAAAATGACATGAGATTAAAACGTGAGGTAATGTATTTAGCTAACACCACGAGTGAAAAAATTTACATAGAGAATGTCGAATGAAATGCGTAAATAGATTTTATCCCAGATTGATCATGATTGAAAGAAATGTGAATATAGTCGAATCGAAGGGCTTTATTTGAAAAGCATGAATCCAAAAATGAAATTTGATCTAGCTAGTTAACATCCGAATTTTTGATCCCTTGATCGAATAAGCTAACGTTTAGATGCACAAGGTATGGAAAATTAAAGTCCTTGAATTGCGTTCGGTAGAAACTGAGTTCAAAAGTCTAGTCCACGGGTTAAGGTTAAAAGTCTTTCCATAATGCTGCGGCCTAGGGGTGAACCGCAAGGTTTACATGGTAAGTTCTGAAAACGGGTTTAGTGTATCTCCGGTCATTGTTGATGTAGTCGATAACGAATTGAACTTACTTCTCTGAGTGACACGGGACGATAAGGTGACTTTGCAACAGGAGTTGTATCAGACGATGTAGAAGCACTACAAGAAACTAGACTATTCCCGACTACATTTTTCATACCTTTCTCGACAAAAAGTTGTCGCTAAAGGTATTACCGACGACAAGTCGTCGGGAAAAAGTTGTCGGGAAAAGTTCGTCGCTGAAAGCCAAAAAAGTAGTCGGGAAAAGTCAAGAGCAAACGACGTCGTCTCTTTTTTTCCTTTTACTAAAATAAACAAAAAACGAAAAAACCTTTCCCGACTACATGTTGTCGGCAAAGGTAAAAAGTTTTGGCGGCCATTTACGCGGGTTTTTTTTTTCTTCTAAAAGATTATATTTTCGTGTTAAAGAATAAATATTAATAAATTATTTAAAGTTTCCCGACTACATGTTGTCGAGAAAAGTTAAGCGGGAAAAATATTTTCGGCGGGTCCCTTTTGCCGACTACATGTAGTCGGGATTACTCATTTAAAAAAAAATTAAAAGTAAAATAAAAATAGCTTTGCCGACGACATGTTGTCGGGAATACTTGACTTTTACCGACTACAAATGTCGTCGGGAAAAGTGTAGTCGGGAATAAGGAGATTTCTTGTAGTGAAGTCATCTTGGCGAACGGGAGGAAGACCCGTTATATCTTTAGGAAACATTTTAGTGAAAACCCCGAATGAACAGGATGTCTACGGTCCCCTTTTATTATCACGCACTTCCACGATGCAGGCCATGCACTCCTTGCATAAGTACTTACGGGCTTTGGTGTGGGACATGAGCCATAGCCTATTGGGTTTATCGTCATGAATAACCAGAACTTGGCGATCGGACGAGGGATATGAATAATTTTTGGTTGAAGCAAACGAGTTTTGTATGATGTCGAGCTAGCCAATCTGTGATGGTGTCAATGCTCCTAAGGAATATAGGTATGAGGTTGTTGAAGTAAGTGTTATTCGTCTAAGTTAAGGCGCAATTTAAGGATAATGGAATCAAAGAGGTGTGGTATTTCCAACACTTTGATCAAGATAGAAAATTTGCGGTTAACACAAGCAAGAGAATAGAATGATTTAAAACTAAAGAGATAAAATCCCAATTTTTTAAGAAAGACAAACGAACTAACATAGTTTATTCAAATCCAACATTATCATTAAAATAAATGATTTCTTCAAGTTTGAACTCAGTCCAACTGATCCTAGATATCTTCCTGTCGTTCTTCAAACAGCTTCCATGTTGAAAACTCCGACAGGGGCTCCATTGTTAACATTGTTGGAGCGGGAGCGTTAATAGTGGCTAGCGAAGAACATGTGTTAGGAAGGTGGCCAAGAGTTCTGAAATGATAAAAAAAACATGGGCAATAGAAGTCTAGAGGTTAGTAGCGACTTGAATAGGCATTGGTGCCATTGGTTGGACCATTTGAAGTTGAGCTCGAATGGGTTGATGACAAGTGTTCAGGAGGTGGCCAAGGTGGCCATAATTGAAACACTGCCAACAAGCAGCGGTGGCAGGGTGATGTCGCTTACATCTGTTGCACTGGGGTTGAGCCCCAATGTAGCGTCTCTTACCTGGCGGTGCAATAGGGAATTTATGAATAGCAACATTGGTAGGTGTGGTTAACGTAGCTGGATGTTTAGCCTTCCTTTTCTCTTATGAACTGTGGTAGTGGAGGGCTTGATATCTTGTGGTATACCATCGGTGTCTTCGGGGCCATTGAACTTCGTAGGGTTGCATGATTTACAGTGTTGGGAAGAGTAACCAGAGTTTGCAGCAATACCATTGAGAGCTTGTTTAATTAGGTTAGGGAGGATAACCGACACTTGCTGAGCGATATGTTGATCGATGCGGCGGTTGTTGTGACATGCCATTATGAAGAGAGGGAGAGGAGAAGGTTCATGAGTTTAAAATTATTGATAATCAATTGGGAATACAAAGGAGTCATTAAAATTCTAGAATCACGAGATTGCAAAACCATCATAACATAGTATATCGAGAGTCATGAGGATTCAAAACCAACAAAACGTTGAACATTGTGGATTATTGAAAATCATAGAATTTGAAATTCATGTAAAACAGGATATCATGTTGACTTGATGAAAACGTAATGGAGTGGCCTTCATTTCCCTATTGGGAAACTACGACCGTGACTAATCAAGGTTAGTATGGTTCTTAGCAATATTGGTACGACATGCTTTGGCCTAATAGGTTACGACACTCTCATCGGGGCGTCCCAGGTAAGCGTCCAGGTCCGACGGTAGGTTTGAATTTATACGCAACACTAGCCTTTTGACAGAGACCCCAACTACCGGTGTTTTCACCCTTCCAGTTACTACATGCCATATTACTAAGAACCTAACCCTGAAGAGAATTTAAAATCAAAAATCAAGATCCTAAAATGGCACGTAAGGCACCATTACTAAGGATAGGCTAGGAAGCCTTGAAGTTCTTGTATTAGTGTGTGTCAAGTGTTAAGAAAAAGACAAGTTTCAGAATGGCAAGCCTAAGTAGCATCTAAGGACATACAATTAAATAAGGCATACTAACATGAGTTAATCATGTAGGACACCTAAGGTATAGTCTAGGTCATCCAGTTCTAATAACCTAGATCCCTATAGCCAAGGCTCTGATACCAATCTGTCACACCCCAACCGACGGCGGAAATGTCAGGGTGCGATGATTGTCCAGATACTTATGCCAACTATATACGTTGCAATATACTTAAACATGCCAAATTTCATTACATTATAATAGTCTTAGGGCTTGTTTGGGATTGCTTATTTAAATGGATAAGTGCTTTTTGTCAAAAGTGCTTATTTGCTTATGACTTTTTAAAAAGGAGTTTTTAAAAAAGTGTTTGGATTTGCTTATTTAAGTGGATAAGTGCTTTTATATGTAAAATGACTAAAAAGGGGTTGGGTGAGTATAAGGTTAGGTGAATATAAGTTATAATAAGGGTAGTATGGTAATTACCACTCAAAAAGCTATAAGCAGTTCTGAAAAGCAAGAAAAACTTGACTTATTAAAAACTGACTTATTAGCTTTTTGAAAAGTCAAAAGCAAAAGTGCTTATCAACTTACCAAACACTCAAAACTGCTTATTGACTTTTCAAAAAGCTAATAAGTCAATAAGCAGTTTTTAAAAGCAATCCCAAACAAGCCCTTACATGGAATCAATCAAATACAACATAACACATAAGCAATATTAAATGATTAAACTAGGTCCAGCGGTACTATCATGATCACATAAAGCCTCAAATACTGACCTGCAACATGTATAAGATAAAGTGTCAACTACAAAGTAGTTGGTGAGTAAACATAGGTTTATAGCATACATATAGATTTAAAACATGCGATTATATGTCAAGTGAAACATTCATATGATATGATCAATAAGTAAATGATTAATGATTGTCATGTATCAAACCTCTGACGATATAGGGAGCAATCACCATCGAAAATTTGTTCATTTTCGACTCCGTGGGTGGGTCGTCAACCAATAGCTATTATTGTTACCATAGGCACGGGGTCGTTAATGATACACGAGCGACTAACGATTAATAACTAACGAATACCAACTTCCACACACTTTCCATCCACATACAAGTTTCACACACACATAGAATTAACACAATTAGCACATAAGATCGCATAATTTGTTTAAAAAATAATACGTTTAATGCTTTGAAATATAAATATAAGTTGCACCCCAAAATAGAAAACAAAAAGGGGCTATGAAATACTCACATGGAATAACGTATCGAGAGATGAAGATAACACGGAGAATGAAAATGACTAATCCCGCTGATTACCTAAACCGAAACACTAAAATTAATATAAAGGATCGAGTCGATTAAATTTAAGGTTCATATTTAATTGGGGAATATTAATATGTCAAAACGAATAGGTTTTAATAATATTATTATTACTATTATGGACTTTAAAACATATACCCTAAAGCTTAGGGTTTTATATGTAATTACTAAAACTTAAGTTTAAATATATAAAAATCACAACTGCGGGGTTTACTTTGTATTTTACAAAACTGGAGGGTACAACACAAAAATATAATAACTTTAGCAAAATTACATTTTTACCCTAAAGTTTTATTATTTACATAAATGACTAAAAAGATTACAAAATTACATTATGGTCGTTTTCATGATTGCGAACACTTTAATATATGTTCATAACAAGTTTAGAACTGATTTGATATAATCAAACTATTTTGAAAACCTCCAATTAATGGATCTTTTAAAAAAAGTCCATTTATTATTGGGTTAGAACTCAAAGATTTAATCTTTTCAATTAAAATCGAATTTTGATGTTGTACACATATCCTATTATACTTGTAAAACAGGTTAGAATTGATTGACATCATTAAAATAAGTTTGAATTGATTTTAAGTAAGCTTCCCCAATTATATATTTAGAACACAGAGTTGACTTTTTTATTCAAACATCATGAACATAAACAGAGAGTATAATCTTGAAGAAAACAGTAAAAGGAACAACTTTCTTGAAGAAACTTACCTCTGAAAGTCGAAGGAAGACTTAGAATTTGGACGGTCAAAATCTGACCCGTTGACTTTTGAATTACTGATCGAGAGCTTCTGGGACGGAATTGAGAGTTGGAACAGGTCGAATAGTGATTATAGACAAGGATTACAGAGGTATTTATAGTGGAGAAGTCGTATGGAGGTCGAATTGATGGTGATAAGGATTATCCAACTTTGTAAACTTTAAAAAAAATAATAAATTGGGGTGTTTGGATCATTCTAAAACATGTTTGAATGTTCCAGATAATTTTTAATCATTTATATATGATAAGGATAAATTTTTTCGAAGGTAATTTGGATAAAAACGTGATTCGATAGGTTTTCTAGCAAAAAAAGGAGTAGAATTGCTGCTAGAAAATTCAGGTCGCAACCAAGTAGTTGATATAATACCTGTAACCGAATTCCTATCACAAAAACTTGTTTGTCCCAATGGTAAAGTTGCTGAGTTACAAACCACAGGTCGCGGGTTCAATCCCGCTGCCACCAAATTCTCATTTTTTTTAAATTCCTTTCTTTCCTTCTTTCTTTCTAGTTTTCTTTCTTTATTTTTTTCTTTTCACTTCGCTCGCTGCTCGTTTTACGTCGGTTTGGCCTCAAACTTTATACACAAGTATATTAGACCCATATGAACATGATGGAATTAAAAAATATGAGTTTTGAGATTTACGATCCTCCCGGTTACGACGATTCACGAACCGAAACACGTAAAAATTACAAAATGATAAATTATCGTTTTAAATCACCAAATCCAAACTACGACCATACAAATCAATCTTTGACTTTGTAAAATAACAGTTGATCATTTAAAATATGATTTTTTATGTTAAACGAGACTTTCGGTTAATCATCGAACTTATGCCAGAATCCGTAAAGTATTTAATTTTCATTTACAACAAACCAATTAATATTAAAGTTAACCAATTAAATATTTTGTATCGAACAATGATTTTGGATTCTTTAAAATATTATTAGTTTAGTAAATAATCGAAGTTCTTTTATAATTATTTAACCGTAGATCGAATACGTGCGAAGTTTCAAATCGGGTCGGGTTTTTTTTGCGAAACGAAAAGAGACGGATGTTACAGTTATCTTCCAACTCTAGGTTTGGTGCAGTAGCCAAGAATAACACCAGCGGCGAAGTGAAATCCCAATTCACTCAACGTAATACCCATGGCTACTGTTGTTACTTCGTTTTCTCGAGATTTCCTCGACCACTCATCGTCGTCTCCACTACCTCCACATCGCTTAAAACTTGGCATAGTCGATTTTAACTTTGGCTTGATTCACCAGACATTTTTAGGCATTTTGTATTATTCTAGGGTTTTGTTAAAATTACTGAAATGCCCTCACATGAGGGGCACGTGATAGGTGGTAACAAAACTTTTAAATAACGTTTCGGAAATGGACCTAAATGGTTCAAGGATACGAACCGTGGATCTTGATTTGTAAAAAAAAAATTGGATTGAAAGGGTTAAAACAACCAAACAATGGGGACCAAAATAGTAATTTACTCTAATATTTTTTTTACGCTTGAAATGACTTCAAATGGAGTGATATAATTAAATCGGTAGGTGGAGAGACACCTAGGGTTCAACTAAAAATAACTCTTTCGAGAGTAATTTTTTGAACGACAATAGTAAATTGATTGATACGTTTTCGAAGAAAAGTCGTGCATTAACCACACCATCTTTATTTCAGTAGTCCAATAGGAAACCCACCATTGTTGGAAATCCAGGTGCGAATTCAAATTCGATTCGAACTCGAATAGGCATCCCGTCGAATTAAACTCAATTCGATTCGAATTCGAATCGAATTCGAATAAATTCAAATCTATTTTAGTAAAAGTACTAATTTGTAAAATTATAAAACTAATAAAACATTCAAAGTGGAAACGTCCAAACTAAACAAAGTTTAGCTGAACATTCAAAATATACATATGTGAAGCAATTTTGTTCAACAAGTATTGTGACATTCAACATAATACAATTAAGTCATTTTGAAAAATAATGATGATTCAACGAATCCACATAATACAATTAAGTCATTTTAAAATGACGAGTTGTCCGTAAAACCTAATTTAAAATATTTGTATAAATATTTATATTTGTTTACATATAAAATAAATATAATATATATATATATATATGAATATTTCTAATTATATTTTAGAATTAAATTCGAATTTAAGATTCAAATTCAAAATCGATTCGAAATTCAATATCAGACATTGAATTGAGTCGAATTCGAATTTTAAACCGGTGATTTTCATATCGTATCGAATCTCGAGTTTTTCAAATCTAATTCAAATACTGAACACCCCTAATAGAACCTATGATCATAAGAGGCCTCAAACTCTAACACTTATTGTCCATACCAATAACTCTAACACTCATTGTCCATACCAATAGAACAAGAGGTCAATTGCAACCCTTTTAGAGTAATAGTGCACATACTTTGAATTCGTGTGGAATTCTCAACCACTTTGAATTCGTGTGGAATTCTCAACCAATATGTGGTAGCAAAGATAATGCATTGAATGCTACTATAAATGCACTTTGAATGCTCTTGTTTTATTGTTGGTTAAATTTGTTAAACATGAAGTTGTTGGAGGGTGTATTTTTGTTATATTGGGTGAGATTTAACGATCAATTCGTTTCCACTTTCTTTGTTGAATCAACCCCTGTTTTGAGTCTTGATCCGTTTAATTATATTTTGAAAGAAAAATAATATTTAGTAATTAAGTTTTATATGGAAGAAAGAGAACCGGATGATAAAAAGATGGAAACGGATTTGTATTTTTTTTAGTTTGTAACATGTACTGAAAATATCTAGATTTTACCATCAGGATGTTACCACATGATAAAATGGATATACAAAATAATTACGTTGCTAAAATACATCGTAAAGAAAACAAAAATATAAAATGACAAGAATGTAAAAAAGAATTTAAAAAAATCAGAAGACCCAATAACTTATGCAACGTGCGGCTTTACTCTAAATATATCTTAGTAATTTAACTAGTAGATCAATCGATTGACATAATTGTTGATCAATTCAATCAAGTAATACACTAATACATATAAGGTGAGGACATACCGATAGAGATTGAGATTATAGATGACGATGATGATGCCATAGTCATGATCTTCCTCTTCCCTTTAGATGTCTTCTATTGATGGATTTTGTGACTAAAGAGAATAGTGTATGTGGTGGTGTTGTTTATGTTCTCTAGTCATATATTTATAAGACATCAAAGGGCAAAAGACCTTTCATATTATGTCATTATTCCCATCAAATAATGACTATATTAATAAGGACTTTATGCCATACATAAATAAGGACTTTATATGACTTTATATCATTTTGGCAATTATTAATAAATGATCCCAAAGGACACATTCATGTAGGTATATTTCCAACATTCTCCCACTTGTCCGAGTGATCGTTTATGATGAGCATTTCTAAAGTTTGGCCAAGTTAATAACACTCATCAAATTTCGAATTTAAAACTGTAGTAGAAAAATACAGTCATTGAGTTATTCTAAACTCAAGACCCCCATTAATCATACTACAATCGCAAAACGAACATAAGAAATTAAGGACCAAAATGACTAGATTAATGCCCTTAACGTTGATTTATATGTAAAACTGTCTATATGTCACTTAGGCATGCATAACATATTCAGAGACAAAATAAATCAAAACTGATGAGGAATAATTAATAATTAGTCATTCATATTATGACATGATCGGTCATTAGTAAACCTCGTCTTTATTATGAGCTCTTAGAAAAGACTTATGAGGATAGACCTTTAGTTATAGGATTCTTAAGCATATCATGAATGTTTTCAATACAAGGATTTTAGTTTCCTCTACTTGTTCTTAAATGAATAATATTCTTGTATCGAAAATTTAATGCAGCTCCGTTCAAAACTGTTACTGTTTTAAGAGATTAGGATAGCTGACTTTATCACATTAAGTCTTCAATTTGTTATGTATTTGGAGTTTATGAATCTAGTGATGAATTTACCAACAACGTTTAGTGACAAACATATTATGTCATAACTTAGGTTGTTGTTATCAGTTTCTTATGACTCCTCCATAATCCATTAGATAAATTTGTCCGCAGACATAAGGATTTACCCTTGAGTTGACATTTCATATCCTTTAAATACAATAAAGTCAAAATTTAGAGATAGTCAACTACTTTAAGTTTCTCACTTATTCTATAGTTCAAATTTATAGTCTTTCGTTTCTTATAGATATTGAAATGCCATCTTAGATGCTTTATGATGAACTAAACTTAGGAAATGATTTTCATCATTTCTTAGTATTTCAGCAATGAAGGCAATATCTTAAAACGAGTATAGACTTGAACATAAGATTTGAACATTTATTAGTAATCTCCTTTAGTTACTAGAGTTACAAATAAAGAGCAACGTTGCATGTTGTAATGTGTTCAACACATGGTTAAATCTAATAAGACTTAATTAATGTCTTATTAGTTTGATCTTGATGTATTTTGATGCTTATTGTATAAGAAGCATCTTCAAGACTTTAATGTCAAAATTATGCGAAAATAAGTCGCTTTGACTCATGCAACAAAACTAACATATTACTTGCCTAAAATAATGTATATATAAGGGCAAGTATTGTATTAGTTGCTCCCACTCATCTTAAGGTAGGCCCAATTTATCCACTTATTCTTGATGAAGAATTGTTACATTTATAGCTTCATCAAAATTTAAATTCACTTGTAAATTTGCTTAAATTAACCCTTTATATTTACTCATCTTAAAGACTAACTTTCATGCTTGAAACCTTAAGTTTAGTTTATGAACATGTCTTCATGTTAAGTGAGTATTAAGGAAAGAAATCTTATAAGGCCGTTAAATGTCACTCGTAATTATGAGTGAGTAATAAGGACAATGATTATCTCTCAGAGAACCCTTTAGAAAAGGAATTCATAACTTGTTAATCGCCTTTAGGAAAACAACAATTTATAACGTTTAATTTCTCGTTTCGGATTTCAGTTTAGCTATGGAAAACTAAACTTCTAACGTTATTTTGATTTAGGGAGTTAAGCTCATTAATAATAGCTTTATTCTATCAGATGAGTTGATTGATTTCTAATAATGGCTCTTAAATCAGAGATACGATTAGTAATCTTTCCAATATCCATGTAAGCTTTATTAAGATAGGTTCATAATCATCAAAGTTAATAGGAAACTTCATACCTTGATGACCTACTAAGCTGGATCTAACGAGTTGAAGCAGAACATTAACAGTTTCATAGATTTCCTCTTGAGCATTTAAGTGAGGTATATTATGAGTAACATTATTTCTAAGTGTGTGGAAGTGGATCAGTGTTATAGTAGCGTGGTGTACAAGAGGTGTAATCGAAGTTAAATTCAGAGTTAAATTTAACTTTGTCTCTCCCCCCGCCTCTTGTACTTTTAGGTAAGTCATGAGTAAGGACTTTTCACTGCTCCCACTGACCTCAGAAGAGAAGTCATTGATAAGGACTTTGATTGCTCCCACTAATTTTAGAATTTCTTAGGAACTTGGTATGCAACATGCTTAGTGTCGAGAATTTTTAAGATTTAATTGCGGCTAATAACTAATCATATGGTTTATACGTAGTTTCCTTCATGCCCGGATTTCAGAATGAATTTTAGGGACATATTAGGTAACCTTGTTTAGCATATGAGTTGTTGTTTTTAGAGCCTTGGTATATAGAAATAGATATATAACTTAGATGACATATTTATTATCATGTTTATAAGGATACTTAGATGCATAACTTAATAATGTATCTTTAGAAGTACCATACATGATCTACTGGTTCACACTAGTATGATCCTAATGGATTTGAGAGTGTTACCATAATTTGTATGTCAATCTTAGTATTTAATCTATTAAACCTAATCTCACAACCTTTTATTTTATAGTTAAGTTGATTTTCAACTTCGTCCTTAAAAGTTTAAGGTGAGAAAGATGTTTTTCCTTATTTAAATACAAGAATAAATAATCAGTAAATGAATGATAAATGTGTTACGCCCAGATATTCCATTTTAGGATAAGGTCCACTAATATATTTGAGTTTTGTTGAGTTAGAACTCTTAGTGGAAACTTATTTATTCCCTTATACACATATTGTCTTTGTTAAGTTCTCACTTACGTGATAACAAAGATTATGAACATTTATTATCTAGTTATAAGTTATAAAGATTTCAACCCACGTAAAGACAACTAGATAAGTATAACCAACAACTTTGAGAGTTTAGGGTAGTAGTGACATTTGTCATAGTCGTTTGCAACCTTATAACCGTCGATGTCTTACTTTAGTAATGATACTAGGTTCCAAGTGATCTTGGATCATAATAGGGTATCATAAAGTGTAGTACATTGATAGATTTTCATGGTTTGTACAACTTTGACATTGATTTTTTTTCACTTACTCTCATAATAGTGGTTGTTTGGTTTATTCCTAGTGTATGGATTAGAAGAGATCTTTATAAGACTAGATTTAATCCACTGTGTTAATCTTAAAATTAATGGGCACAATTATCATTGTTGATTATTCTTTATTAGCCAGTTGTTCCTATAAGGATTTAGAACTGGACGTTTTCTTGTATCTTATTTTAGAATTTAGAACTATACTCCTTATTTAAGTTATTTTAATTATATAAGGGTTAGTGATTGTGAGGTGAACAAATCCGCTTTTCTAATTTAAGGCATTATATATCATTTATGCACAATGCTATCAAGCACTCATTTTCCTTCTAGTACTTATAAGTGTCATGACTAATTTTTAAGTAGCATGTAATTGTGCCAAGAAAGGATTCACTAAGAAATGCACTAGAAAAACCTTCAATTTTGAAACATGTGTAAGCCCTTTAAGGGTCATGTTTTATGATGTGTTCACTAAATCATTAACCTAATTTATACTTTGCACTAAGCATATTAGATGTTAAGTGTTTGCATGCATTTAAGAAGTTCATTTGAATTTTTATTACTCACTCAATGTTTAGATTAGGATATCTAAAACATCTCTACTGATTTTGATATTTAGGGAATCTTTATCGTCATAAGAGACATTTGACTTTACTCGTTTATAATGCCCTAACTGTAATATATTTATATCGTAAGGCAATGAGAGTCTTTTGTCTTAACAGATAACCAAGATCATTATGATAAGAGGAAAAGTTGTATGGAAACATTTAGTGATTGTAAATCCTAGAGTGGATAATTTATGGAGATTAAAGGTTATATTAGTTTGAAAGAAGATCTAAGAGTGACTATATAGTGTACTTAAAAAACTAAGGCACAATGATTATGATAAACTAAGGCATAATAGAAATGTACTATCATAAACTAAGCCATAATAATACATTATGATGAACTAAGGCATAATAGAATGCATAATCATAAATTAAGGCATAGTAATAAGGCACAAAAGTTTTAAAACAAAAGAAGATGTGACATATTCTGTTATAACACCAAAATAACAGACTAGTTAGGTTCTACTTAAATGAATCGGCTTTCGCTTTGGTTACTTGCCTATCACCTAAGCATTATGAACAAATTGAATATAAACTTCTATTTGAACATTGGCTTCGCTTTGGCTATGACCAATATTCAAATGTTATGAACAAATTTAGTATAAAGTTCTACTCAAATATTGGCTTCGCTTTGGCTATGACCAATATTCAAGTATCATGAACAAAGTATATATAAGGTTCTGCCTGAACATTGGCTTCGCTTTGGCTATGACCAAGCATAATGACCAATATTGGTCTCGCTTTGGCTATGAACAAATTTAAATGTAAAGTTCTATTTGAACATTGGCCTCGCTTTGGCTATGACCAATATTCAAATGTTATGAACAAATTAAGTATAAAGTTCTACTCAAACATTGGTTTCGCTTTGGCTATGACCAATATTCAAGTATTATGAACAAATTGAATATAACGTTCTATTTGAACATTGGATTCGCTTTGGCTATGACCAATATTCAAATATTACAAACAAATCAAATATAAGGTTCTACTTGAACATTGGCTTCGCTTTGGCTATGACCAATATTCAAGTATTATGAACATGCTTTAAGAGATAAATTATGACATATAAGTACAACACATCTCCTTTGGATAGAAATGCAATATTTATGTAATTTAGCCTAAAGTCATCATGTGTATCACTAAATAATTGGCCTTTGGGTTCACTAATTAACAACACACATGACTACTTTAAATGATAATATAGAAACCAAAATAAATTCCATTGAAGTTACAATTAAGTATTTAAGTGTATGATTAATACAAAAGTTCTAATAAATAACACTTATGAATACATTAATAGTCTCAAATAAATATTATATGTAGCATACAATATGTAATCATATACCACAAATACTACATTTATAAAACAAACGTAGATAAATATAATATTTAACAAAACATATGGAATTTCGATATTGGTAGAATTTCAATTCACATGACATCATAAACAAATTCATAATGACACTGACAATTTAGTCAAAAAGTAAAATTTATAATTAATTTTTTTCAGATAATAGATGCGAAAATATCACCATGTTGTATGATAAATTATTAACAATTCTAAAAGACTAAAGCAATCAAATTCCACTGATGAATATTTTATGCATTACTTCAAATGATGAAATTCCATAACATTAGTGAAACCGGTTATAAACATATATATTGTTTCGGTTTCGGTTGAAATCACAAAGTAAATAAAGTGATTACAAGATTGAATTGAAATAATCAACATTGCTCTGATACCACATGTTGATCAATTCAATCAAGTAATACACTAATACATATAAGGTGAGGACATACCGATAGAGATTGAGATTATAGATGACGATGATGATGCCATAGTCATGATCTTCCTCTTCCCTTTAGATGTCTTCTATTGATGGATTTTGTGACTAAAGAGAATAGTTGATGTATTCGGAACGACTCTAAAAATACTATTAAAATAGACCTAAAACCAAGACCTAAGACACACCTAATTTTACCGAAATGACCTAAACCGAACCGAACCCTAAGGCAGTGAACCTGTCGGATTATAGTAAAGCTAAGGCAAGACCGGAATATCGAACCTAGGACACTCTATAGACAAGACTTAACCTAGACCTAGAAATTGGAAATACTGAGTAATTTGGGTTTGGATGTGAGATTTGATTTGAATTAAAATTAACTAATGTAACTAACAAACGGACAACAGGAAACCTAAGGACAACCTTCAGAACAGAGAAAGATACCACCTAGAGCCTGAATCCTAATCACTAATGACAACTTCAATCGGTTATGACTAATCTGATGGTGGCTAGTTCACCTTTTAAGTTCTTCCTAGCATGCAATCCTAACGCTCGAACAGGAGTTCACCTTTCGGGTACATCCAACCTCAACTAGACCTAACCACCCTCGAAACAATCTAAGGCACCTTAAGCTAGCAGGAGCTACCATGAACTACTATGAATGACAAGAATTAGCAAGCTACCTAATTTCCTAGGGCACCCCTCTTCCGATGGCGATGTGATCCTATTCCACTAAGCAACCCAACTAACCTACCTAACTATCACCTTCCGGCTTGTCTAATTAGGGCAGCAAATTGCAATCAAATGAATAAATATTAACCAATGCAATAGTTCAAGACGTCTCCTAAACCATTCTAACGCAACCAACCCTAAAGCTAGCTACTTTAGACAAATTACCTAGACCGAAAGACATTCGAAGGTAAAGAGTGCATCAATCAACAACTATAAACCCAATCAACAATTCACATATGCATTCAATCATAGCAACCATGGAGTTTAATAGGAAGAGTACATCAATCAATTAGTCATAAAACCGAACAAAGCAATCAAAAAATCAAAATCATCAATACGAGTCTAGGTGGCTCTAAGAGTTTAGCCAACAATCATGTTCAATGCAGAAAAATAAATAAAGTTTGAGCCTTTCACAGTGAACATGATGTAAACGAACAATGAACTAGAAAATCAAAAGGTAAACGAAGAACCCGAATGTCGAATTGTAAATCAATGCTTGGTTCTATGTCTTCTCCCTTGATCCTACCGCGACAAAACAGTCGGTCAAACTGACTTAAGACCCTCGTTGACTTCCCTTTTCCGCGCGTATCGCCTACTGCTCATCAGGTCCCAGGCGATATGCCTGGGACAGCTTGTTCAGCACTTTCTATTTCTTCTATTCTTTTCTTGGCCTCGGGAATTCATCAAAACTGCAAAACTTACATGAAAATATAAAAAGGACCTAAAGACTCAAACTTAACTGAAAACAACTAAAACAAACACAAACCGACTCAATTAGACTCAAATACGTAACAAAAGACTCAGGAAAACCGGATGTGTTTGCAACACATCAAACATCCCCACACTGACTCTTTTTTTCGTCCTCGAAAAATACTGCAATGGAATCATAACCAGGAAATTGACTCCTAAACATTTAACCTTTAAATTCACAGCCCACCAATCAATTCCACATTCCATACTGTATTAACACACTAGCTACGATTGCCGATATTTCTATCCGATTAAACCCAACCACCAACCTTTTCTTTCGCCCCCATGTGTTTATGAAATTACCAGATATAAGTTTAGTCGCCTATGGATCCCACTAAAGAAAGCTCTAGTTCAACTTACTACCGAATCATATTCAGTCAAAGCAAAGGGTATAATTGATTTAAATTTTTATATTTTCTCCAACCCCCCTTAAACCAGATACTAGGATGTCCAAAGAATAACTCATTATTTATATGCAAAGTCTTGAGCATTTATTCACTACTTTAACATTTTTTTCTTTCTTTCTTTTCTTTTTTTCAATTTTTTTTATTTTTTTTTATAATTGGTTACTTTTACCTAAAATTACCAACGGACATCACCAAAGGTATTCTTTCACAAGGTCTTACCCCCGAAATCATACATGAGTATTTTGCCCGCGAGATCCGGAACATCATCAGAGGTACTTACCACGGGATACTATCCTTAGTTCGTACATGAGTATTTTGCCCCTTCACTCTAATTCATTAACCAAATTATTACCTACTATGCTCATTTGAAATTCTAAGGACATAAGAGTATCCAGCCTAAAGCGGTCTCTTTCCTCCTAATCATCAGATTCAGTATCCCTATCACTCCAGAAATAGGAACCCACTAGCAGACTGATTAGCATATTTATACAACAAATAAACACGTTCGAACTCGCTCGAAAAATATTCGGAAAATGCTCGTTCGATTGTCGCTCGCTTTAAAAACGAACCGAGCGGCTCGGTTCGATTTGTAAAACGAACCAAGTATGAGCATAGGTGCGCTCGCTCGATGCTCGCTCGAATTTATATATATACATTTAGTTATTTATTTTATATATTTTTATTATTTATTTTATCAATTTTAATTTTGTTATGTAACGAATTAGGATTGGAATTAAGATTTTCCATTATTTCAAAAATTCTTTGCACTTAATATTTGACTTTGGATGTAAGTTTAATATGTTAGTTAATCATCTGTGTAGCTTCCATTCTCTACATCCTCCTCCATTGTCATTGTTTTTATTAATATTTGTATAATTCTTTCTTATATAGAATGTCTTTTCACAAAGAATCCATTGGTATCGAGACTTCTCATGTTGAATTAAGTGATGGAGAGAGTTTTGAGTTAGTTGATGAAGTAAAAAAGAGAAGAACGTAAGTAAAGATGTTGATGCAACTAGAAAGGGAAAGCGAAAGCATAGTTCTGAAGCACATCCAATAAATACAAACATGACTAGTGTGTTAGTTATTGGACAAAATGTGTTAAAATTGGAAACATGGATGAAGGTGTTATGTCAGATCACCACCCACGTCACTTTCCTTTTTGTTCTGCGATGCTCGAAATTTGCTCGATGATCACTCGAAAAATACTCAGATCGAAAGTCCCTCGTTCGATTTTGGATCGGTTGTATAAATGTTCGGTTCGGTTCGGATCGGTTTGCAAACGAACCAAACACGAGCAAAGGTTCGTTCGGTTCGGTTCGGATCGTGAACAGCCCTACACATAGGCAATTTAAGCTACTCCTAGATCAGCTGGGCCTACCGACACATCATAGACTAGAAATGCTTTCCATTCTCACCATACTTTACCACATTTTCCCAATTTATTCATTATTTAACATTTAAGCACACATTAGAAAATTCAATTCCCAGTTTCCTATCATTTTCCATTAATTGCAGCCAGAATCTCGGACATTTTTGAACAATTTTTCAATTTTTTTTCTAAAGACGCAAATTTTTTAAATTTTAAAGACTCAATACGAAAGTATCTCATCCCCACACTTGAATCACACATTGCCCTCAATGTGGAATGGAAATAAAAACAAAGCAGAAATAAAAGCACGAAAAACAAAAATAAATGCAAACTAAAAATAAAACAAGATAAGTTGAAACGTGTTCACCTTAAACTCCAGAGACTCAGCACATCAACCAACAACGATCCATCACGACTCCGGTAAACAGAAATAAAATAAAAATTTAAAATTTGAAAATTTTTCTGAAATACCTCCTCCAGGCGTATCGCCTACAACCTTGCATCCCCCAGGCGATACGCCTGGAGCTGCACACAACCGGCCCGCCAAAGGATGCAAGCGTATCGCCTATAACCTACCAACCTCCAGGCGATACGCTTGGAGCGTGATTTCCAGAGAATTTTTGAAATTTGACCCCAAAAATTTTCTATCTCTTTTTGCTCCAACAGCAGCTCCTATAGTCGAAATCTCAGTCCAGATCTGCACATTTTGACCTGCACATCTCATATTCCTCAAGCTCGAATCTCCAAAGTAACCTGCAAACACAAAAACACAAAACAAAAGACGCAACATGCACGAAAAACGACAAAAAATTGCAGAAATTGAAACACAAATACAAAGCTATACAACCCCCGGGCACTTATCAATTAGCTCAAATCAAAGACACAACCTCTTAAAACATCCGGAGGCTTAGACTTCACATCTTTGACTACAAAACTACCGGTATCCACCCGGTTTCTATCCAACCAACCATCTACCAACTTCCTAGTCCATAAAGCAACTAACTTTACTTCTCTCAACAACATCTTAACCTTCCAATGTTTGTATCTACCCGGAAGAAAACCAACTTTACCTAGAAAACTCAATTCCGGGTCATGTTTACTAACAACCACATGCGACCTCCCCACACTTGGTCTAAACTCAACCTCATCATTCAAAATACCTAAATCACCAAGTGTGGCTTTTCTATCTACCTCTTCAACCACCATTTCACTATCCACACTCACCAACCTCTCGGGTTCTCCAAACGGGTCAAAACTCTCATTCTTATCACATAAAATCTCTAACCCCCCTAGATCTTCCCCACACTTATCCACTATCACCACTTCATCCTCAACTACCTCACCTACCTTCTCAACTACCTCACCGAGTTCTTCTAATGGGTCAAAAATTTCATTTTTATCAACTAACTCAACTAACCCCCCTGTGTCCTCCCCACACTCATCCTCTTCAAACTCATCATCATCCAACCGATTGCCTACAACCACAAGATCTATGAAGGACATAAAAGTACCTATCAAACACACCGATTCGGTGCCCCTATCCTTACGTCTACCCACTTCAAACACTACACTCTCATGGTCAACCCTCAAAGTAATCGTGCCCGCAAAAACATCAACTAGCGCCCGGGCGGTCCTAAGGAAAGGTCTACCTAAAATCAAAGGGCAACTAGCATCATATGCACAGTCAACTACCACAAAGTCTATAGGGAACAAATATTTATCAATTTGAACTAGCACATTTTCCACTATTCCTTTGGGTCTAACAACCGACCTATCTGCTAAAGAAATGGTCATCCTAGTCGGTTCCAACTCGCCTAATCCTAGGTGCATGAAAACAGAATATGGCATAACATTAATCGAGGCACCTAGATCAGCTAAAGCACATGTAACAGATGAATCACCAAAAGAGCACGGAATTGTAAATGTACCAGGATCAGTCAATTTTTCAGGCAATCTATTTTGAACTACAGCAGAACAATTAGCATCAAGTGTAACATCAGAAAAACTTTCAAGTTTCTTTTTATTTGTTAACATATCTTTTAAAAATTTCGCATACTTAGGCATTTGTTTAATAACATCCGTAAAAGGCAATGTAACCCTAAGTTGCTTAAGAAGCTCTAAGAACTGACTGTACTCACGCGCATTCTTCTATTGAACTAGACGTTCAGGATACGGCACATGCTTCAGGTCATCAGCTGTGATTGGTTTCGGCGCGAACCTCACTCTCTTCTTCTCTTTAACAGCCTCCCACTTCAGCGGCTTCTCTCTTACTACCCCAGCCTCGACGTTTGGTGCGGTACTTGCTGGCGTAACGCTCTCGTGCACCCTCCCGCCAGGCGTCTCCAACTCGATCTCCTCATCAACCGGCTCTTCATCAACTACCGCCGGTGATGGACTCTCGACGACTCTCCCGCTCCTAGTAGTGATGGTATTGACATTGGCATTGGGGTTTTTGTAAGTACTACCGGAAAACTGACCCCCACGGGAATTGAGCTCCTTCAGCTGCTTCGCTATGTCACCGACTGACCGCTGCAAATCCAGGAACGAAGCTTGTTGATTTCTTAGCAACGTGTCATGCTCCGCCAGCTTCTTCTGTGTGACCTCATCTCTTGCGTTCATCTGCTGCAAAATCTGCGTTTGGTTCATGACCAGCTCTGTAAGCTCCTTCATAGTCGGCCTCTCGTTTCCTCCACCACTCTGATTATACCTCGGCTGAAAACCAGGTGGATTTCCTCCCTCTCGTCATCCTGAATTTTGGCCACTCCTCCACCCAGACTAGAACGAATTACCGAACTGGTTTCGGTTTCCAATGTAGTCCACTTGCTCAGCAGGAGCAAGAGGGCAGTCTCGGGTGTCATGAGCGCCTCTGCACAGCTCACATTTGGCTTTGATGTGGAGTTTGATTTCTTCTAAGGTTTTATAAATGTTTTCTAACTCCCTAGGTGACATGGTTTCTGAGCCAATGTGATTTACACCCCGGGTAGATGTAGATGGAACGAGTGATCTAGTCGGGGCCAAGGTGGCTCTCCGACCTCCGGATGCCTGCTGTTCAGCAAGTGCGAAGCTCTCGAAAGGTGATTTACATTCATCCACTGTGAGCTTCTCCATCATATGTCCTCCAGCTGAAATGTTGAAATCCTTCTGAACAGAATAAGGAAGCCCATTATAGAACTTTTCTATGATCGCCCAGTCCGTCAACCCGTGTTGCGGACATCTACTCAGAAGGGTGTTGAATCTCTCGTAAGCAACAGAATAAGGCCCATCGGGGTCCATCTTGAAAGAGCGGATTTCCTCCCGAGTACGTGAAGCCTTGGCTGGAGGATGATACTTCTTCAGGAATTTTGCGGTGAGATCGTCCCAGGTGGCGATCGAATTAGGCGGAAGCGTCTCAAGCCACTCGGCGGCTCGAGACGTAAGGGAGAATGGGAACAGACGCAAGTAGATGGTGTCGTTCGCGACTCCGGTGAGTCCGAACGTGTTGCAGATACGAATGAAACGAGAAATATGCGTCGGTGCATCTTCGTCCTCACGTCCATAAAACTGGATCGAATGCGTCAAAGCGTTGATGACGTGGGACGGAACTTGCCAATTCGCGGTGTTGGCAATAGCAGGCTGTGCAATGGCAAACCGGGCCTCGGTGACTCCGGCGCTAGCCTGCTCGTGGACGGTGCGACGTGCCGCCATGGATGATAGATCAGGAAATGGAATGGGTTTGGTGTCGCGTTCGATTTGTGTGGATGAAGAGGGTGGTTTGGAGTGGGTGGTGGAAATGATGAATGCCTCTAGCTCGGTGCGTAGAAGGCGAAACCGTTCACGAATATCCACGTCGGGATCAGAAAGTGGTGACAACTCAGGAGGACCTCGTGAACGGGTGTGTGGCATAAAATGAGGGAACTGACTCAAAGAGAAAGTAAAAGGAGAAAATAAACCTAAAAATCTAGACTCAAAAACGGAAATCCTAAGACTCTAGACACGGAAAAACCAAAAAGACTCAAAATTTCCTAACGACGACCTAAGTTAATCTTGCTATTGCCAAGTGTCCCCGGCAACGGCGCCAAAAACTTGATGTGTTCGGAACGACTCTAAAAATACTATTAAAATAGACCTAAAACCTAGACCTAAGACACACCTAATTTTACCGAAATGACCTAAACCGAACTGAACCCTAAGGCAGTGAACCTGTCGGATTATAGTAAAGCTAAGGCAAGACCGGAATATCGAACCTATGACACTCTATAGACAAGACTTAACCTAGACCTAGAAATTGGAAATACTGAGTAATTTGGGTTTGGATGTTGAGATTTGATTTGAATTAAAATTAACTAATGTAACTAACAAACGGACAACAGGAAACCTAAGGACAACCTTCAGAACAGAGAAAGATACCACCTAGACTCTGAATCCTAATCACTAATGACAACTTCAATCGGTTATGACTAATCTGATGGTGGCTAGTTCACCTTTTAAGTTCTTCCTAGCATGCAATCCTAACGCTCGAACAGGAGTTCACCTTTCGGGTACATCCAACCTCAACTAGACCTAACCACCCTCGAAACAATCTAAGGCACCTTAAGCTAGCATGAGCTACCATGAACTACTATGAATGACAAGAATTAGCAAGCTACCTAATTTCCTAGGGCACCCCTCTTCCGATGGCGATGTGATCCTATTCCACTAAGCAACCCAACTAACCTACCTAACTATCACCTTCCGGCTTGTCTAATTAGGGCAGCAAATTGCAATCAAATGAATAAATATTAACCAATGCAATAGTTCAAGACGTCTCCTAAACCACTCTAACGCAACCAACCCTAAAGCTAGCTACTTTAGACAAATTACCTAGACCGAAAGACATTCGAAGGTAAAGAGTGCATCAATCAACAACTATAAACCCAATCAACAATTCACATATGCATTCAATCATAGCAACCATGGAGTTTAATAGGAAGAGTACATCAATCAATTAGTCATAAAACCGAACAAAGCAATCAAAAGATCAAAATCATCAATACGAGTCTAGGTGGCTCTAAGAGTTTAGCCAACAATCATGTTCAATGCAGAAAAATAAATAAAGTTTGAGCCTTTCACAGTGAACATGATGTAAACGAACAATGAACTAGAAAATCAAAAGGTAAACGAAGAACCCGAATGTCGAATTGTAGATCAATGCTTGGTTCTATGTCTTCTCCCTTGATCCTAGCTCTTCTCTGCTCCTAAAATCGTCTCTGAATCGCCCTCTGCCGTCTGGAAGTCGAGTTATGTCGAATTGAACCCTAAAATCGACTTTTAAATCGCAAAACCTTCTTTTGCGGGTTTTAGACCTCCAAGCGTATCGCTTGGAGGTATGTTTTCTCTAGGCGATACGCCTACCACCTATGCCGCGACAAAACAGTCGGTCAAACCGACTTAAGACCCTCGTTGACTTCCCTTTTCCGCGCGTATCGCCTACTGCTCATCAGGTCCCAGGCGATACGCCTGGGACAGCTTGTTCAGCACTTTCTATTTCTTCTATTCTTTTCTTGGCCTCGGGAATTCATCAAAACTGCAAAACTTACATGAAAATATAAAAAGGACCTAAAGACTCAAACTTAACTGAAAACAACTAAAACAAACCCAAACCGACTCAATTAGACTCAAATACGTAACAAAAGACTCAGGAAAACCGGATGTGTTTGCAACACATCAATAGTGTATGTGGTGGTGTTGTTTATGTTCTCTAGTCATATATTTATAAGACATCAAAGGGCAAGAGACCTTTCATATTATGTCATTATTCCCATCAAATAATGACTATATTAATAAGGACTTTATGTCATACATAAATAAGGACTTTATATGACTTTATATCATTTTGGCAATTATTAATAAATGATCCCAAAGGACACATTCATGTAGGTATATTTCCAACAATAATGTCTTAAACTAACATGATAGTAACCATCTTTAACACACGTTTATTGTCTAAAACAAAAATAACTAAGAAGAAATTAACAGTGTGGTTGTTGCCTGTTGATCTCATTAACTTCATAGGAACCGTAAGTAAAGTAAACGGTCAAACATTAAGTCGTAGTCGTGAGTGGGTATATTTATTGAGACCCACTTTGTTTCTATAAGGTTATTGTCAGATCGGCAATGCTCTATGGATCTGAATGTTGGGTATCAAGAAGACTCAGGTGCGTATGCTGGAAGTGGTGAAGATGAGGATGTTAAGGTGGATGGGCGGTCACACTCAATTGGACCGAATTCGAAATGAGGTCTTCAGGGAAAGATTCACGGTGGTGAATATCGGAGAGAAGTTACGGGAGGGAAGATTGAGATGGTTTGGGCATGTGAGGAGAAGGCTTGCGTCGGCGCCAGTTCGCTCGGTTGATAACATCTTTGTCTAGGGGCGGAGAGGGAGAGGTAGACCGAAAATGACTTAGGATGAGCGTATTAGGCTTGATCTAATTGATTTGCACCTCTCTGATGATATGGTCGATGATAGAGTTTCGTGGAGACGTAGGATTGAGGCTAAGGAATAGTAGGAAATTCATGTTCTTTATTTTATTTTATTTTATTTTATTTTATTTTATTTTATTATTATTTAATTTTTAATTTTAATTTTAATTTTTCCTTTTTTTTCACTTTTTTTACTGCTTTTACTTTTTTATTTTTATATATTTTCATTTTATTTATTTATTTTACTATATTTTTTTAAACTTATTTTTTTTAATATATATATACTTTTTTTCGTTTCAAGTATCTATTTATCTACATATTTATTTGCTTTATTTTGTTTTTATTTTCATATGTAATTTAATTATACTTGTATTCATATTAAATTTATCTCTTTCTGTTTATCTATGTATCTATTTTTTTACGTTTACTGTTATTTTTTATTACTTTTAGATACTTGTATGTATAATAGTCTTTATTTTTATTTATTTATTTATTTATTATGTTTTATGATATATATTTTTTGCATTCCCTCCGCACCCTTCTCAGGTTCCGCTGATTAGTTTTCCTTGTATGTTTCGAAGCTAGAGGTCTCTCTAGAAGCAGCTTCTCTATCCATTGTGGTAGGGGTAAGGTTTGCCTACATCTAACCCTCCCCAGACCCTGCTAACGGTATCTTAATGCTATTTGTGGGATTTACTGGGTGCGATTATTATTGTTGTTTGTTTCATGTTTGCTTGGTTTTAGACGAAGGATACAAGTTATATGCGTTTTAATATGTGTACCACTATGACCTACACATAAGACTATCTCGAATACAAGGGTGTAAATACATTGTCATGTCACCAAATGCATTAGAAACACAATCCGTTGGAGATGGTTTTAAATTTTCTCTCTCCCATGTCCTCTTACATTTCTCAAATGCAAAATGCAACTACACTTAGCCACAAACATTTTCCTTCTCTCCACTTTCTCTTTCCTCCATCTCATCTCCATGTCACAAATGCATTATAAATACATTGCACACATATAAGTTAAATATGTAGCTGCATTTTTTAATTTACTATTTGCTACGTTAGCATGTGACCAAAGTTATAGCACTCTATTTAAGCTTAAATAAAGTTGTTTACGGTTTCATGATACTTTTCCTGTTAACAAATGATAAATCCTATAATACCACAAGGCAGAAAAGAAGTAAAATAGAAGACAATGAAAAGTTTTATATGACTGGTACAGTGGTACACTAACCAAGACCTGTACCGGCCTCTTTCTGTGGTGCATCAGCTTTTATACGGGGAGGTCTGACGATTCGGTCAATGAGTCCATAATCCAAAGCTTCCTGAGCATTGAACCGCTTAATCCGACTTAAGTCCTTGTGAACCTGCACATTATGGTCAATTAGATAAGGTCAGGCCAGCAATATCAAATAGTGATCCAATGATTAGTTTTTGATTATGTAGGATGCAACAAACTCTTTATTAAAGGGGAAGCTAAGAGTAGTTAGTTACCCACTTTCACTTAACTTATGTTATTTCTTTTCATCAACAGTTCGTGTTAATAATTGCATTATGAAAAAGTATAAATCTTGAAATTATATAAGACAACCTTAAGACTTTATAAAAATATAGCACGTGAAAATGTTATCAGATTTGACTAAAAAGTTAACTGTTATACCTACATATTGGGCATTTTATCGTTGATTAGCTATTACACTAATTCAATTAGCAGAAACAACTCTAAACACCAGATCATGCAACAAATTTCAGAATAGGTTATTATCCGATGCTGAAGTTACATAATAAGTTCCAAAACACACCCTTTAAAATGCCCCCTCATAATATATTAGTGAAAATTTTATATAATATACCTGCTCCACCGGTTGACCTGTCTTTTGAGCTAACTCCTTGAAAAGATAATCTCTAATCCTTAAAAGCTCATTCGCCTCATTTTGAATATCATCAGCCTGAGCAACATCATTTAGAATTCTAGATTGGAAAATTACAAAATTGGACATGATTACAAGCTTTTCTTAACAGGATCGTATGTTCAAACCTGACCGCGAGCTGCTCCAGCTGGTGACTCTAAAGCAATTCTTGAAAGTGGCATAGCGAATCGTTGACCCTTAACAATTCAAGGAAATATTAAGAAAAATACATCAAAACACATTGTCAACTACTATTTGGTGTAACCCACAGAAAAATACATTGCAATGTGTGATGTTGTTGAATATGAATTCAATATTACCTTTTCTCCTGCTGCAAGAAGAAAGCCAGCCAGATTATAGGCATAACCCACACAGTGGGTACCGATTGGACTTTGCAAGCTTTGCATCGTGTCATAAATTGCCATGCTAGGAGTGAGCTGCAAAAGAAACATACAAACATTTGAATACACTCTTTCCAAAGGGACTATGACGAGAAAGAACTCACATCTCCACCAGGGCCATTGATGTACATATACATTCTTTTGGAATTATCAACACTGTCAAGGTATAACATTGTTGCCAGTATTTGGTTACTGAATTCTTCATCTATGTTTTGCCCAATAAAGATAACACGTTCACGATACTGCACCAAAAGTAAACATCAGCTAGTTTCTGGTGATTCCACAAATAAAAATATTGTATACTTACAAGGGCATTCCACAAATCAACCCACTGCCAGGTTCCTTCACCAGGAACCCTATAGGGCACCCTTGGTGTCCCTATTGGCATCATTGTAATACGTCCCCGTGCTGGTTTAATGCCAACCCTGGAAATAGAGGTTAAATGAGAATTTCTTTTTTTTTTTAAATTACTAGTAAAGCACCAAAGCGTGTTGACGAACATAATTCAGATAGTGCAATCACCAACAGTTTAGAGCATTCAAAGGAGCTTTTCCATCCCATCCCCGTAATTTAGCTATAAACCAAGCTTATCATTAAAATCTGAAGTTTTTATAAAAAAAAAAAACCCTCCACATCTCATCCTCCAACATCATCTCTAAATGCATATTTACCTTTAGATTCTCCATTTATGCATATTTTCTTTAAATTCTCCAAAAGTTAACTCTATTTTGGAAAACCTGATGGAGCCTAATATCAAAAGCATTTTTTACTTTATTTTCTCCAAATTTTAAAGTGAAGCATGTATGCATAACCTGATGTGATTGCTCTTATATTATTTGAGTGCACATAGTAGATGAAACACAATTACTAATGGGAGCTTAAAATTAGGTCATGAAGAAGTAGCATACCAAAGTCTTACAATTCATACTCACTAAACCTAATTTGAAGGCTTAATAGATACATGAATTCATATATAAGGGCAATGTTTTTGGGTTTATAGAACAGACACCTGGGCTCAATACTTTTGTGAATCTTCTTGTGCAATTCAGCGGTCAAATTAGGTCTTGAAATCCCATAAGAATCTGTCGAGAAAAAGGGGAAACATACATTTAGTGAAGGAAAATATAATAAATAGAAGATGAGTGAGAGTAATCGATGAAGGAAGGGGCTGACTAGGAGATTGAAGCCTTAATCCCACGAAAACCTTATCTTGGAAGCTGCTGCCGATTAAACAAAAGAAAGGATAGAGTTAATTGAAATCCATTTCATCGCTTGGAATTAAGGATTAGCTGACCTGAGAGAAGGCTGAGGTGGATGTAAATACGACGAACAAGTGATGGAATTCAGAGAGACCGCCATTGTTACAGATTGATTCAACACACCAACGCAAGGTTAAAAGGGGCGAATCTTTTGATTTTGTTTGGAAGGAAGATACGGGTCGGATCCCTTCTGTAACCAAATATGTTGTTTAAGTTTTAAATTAAATCACGAGTAAATTACGGATTTCGTATTGTGGTTTATACGAATTTCACATATAGTCCTTAGCTTTTATTTATAACAGATTTTGTCCTAACTTTTTGATAAACCGTTATGGATATGGTCCCTAACACTAACGTCTGTTAAAAAAATATGTTAATTGAATATAAAAAGACTATTATACCCTTCTTTTATATATATTAAAATTTAAAAACAAAAAATAAAAAAAAAATCTAGTTAGCCCTTTGTCCTTTCCGACCACCGGCCATTCATTACCACCATTCGGCGATTGAAGTTGCGCAGTCCATTCGGCGATTGAAACTATGCAATCATCATCATCTCCCGCGATTGAAGTTGTGGTGATTGAAGCTGTACCACAACTATCATCCTCTCCGGCCACCAGAACCATCATCCTCTCCAACCACCATACCCTACCTACCGTCGCAATGCCCCAAATAGCCGGAAGTTGTTCCAAGTATCTCCTTCGCCGACCATGGATTTCTGCCCCACTGAAGATGAACCCACCGTCGCCGGTGAAATTCATGCCCGACTGAAATTAAACCCTTAAATCGTCCAATTGAAACCCAAATTAAACTCAAAAACCAGTGGAGATGATGGCGACCAACTACCGAAATCATCCCGATGGAGAAGATGGTTTACGATGGAGAAGAAGGGTTATAGTGTCATTTCCGTTCAAGATCTGTTTTTGGTGGTGGTTGGTGGTTGAATACACCCTAACTCATATTCCTCCTGGCTACTTTCTTGCATCGCGGCGTTTGGTGCTCATCGGAAATAATGGAGCAGTGGAGATGAAGTTCGATGACTGCTTTTTCTTTTTACGCTCATCGGAAATAATGGGGCGTTGGAGACAAAGGAAATTCGCCAGAGGGGGGCGGGGGGCGGGCTAGAGTGAACGATGATGGAGGGGGGCTGAAGTTTTTTTAGGGTTTTATTATTTTTTGTGTATTTGTGTAATTATTAAATAAAAAAAATGGGTATATTAGTCATTTGACAATCACTTAACAGAAAAAAAATAACGGCCATCCAACAAAAGGACGATATCCGAAACGGTTTGTCAAAAGGTTGGGACTAAATCCGTAATAAATGAAAACTAAGGACTATATGTGAAATTCGTACAAACCACAGGGACTAAATCTGTAATTTACTCTTAAATCATTAAAATTTTACATACCTATAAGTTTTAACTAGAAATGTGTTGTACAGTGATTTCTTATGTGTGACATCCGTCTATTTTTCATATTTGTAACCCGACCCGTTTCCATTTATCCATGTAATTTCTAATTTTATTCAAGCACCAAATCTTGAGAAATTTTTATAATCATATTTGATCTCATTACATTTTTATATATATACTACTAGGTTAGTAACCCGTGTATTACACGGATTGAATAAATATTTATAATAATGAGATAAGTATAATAAAATAAAAATTGATATGAGATTTAAAAATTATGAATATGGATGATATAATTGTGAGATCATATCAAATAGTTATTTTATAGTAGTTAAGTTAAAAGTACATTTATAGTAAATTAGAGTATTTCGTATATCACAGTTGGAAAATAAATTGCTTAATGGTTTACTTTAAAGTGGTGTTGAGAATTACAATAATAAAGAGTTATTATTATTTAGGATTACTTGAATTCAGAGAATGTTAAAAAATAATTAGAAAATGTTAAAGATGATAATTGAACTCTTTAAAGTTACTTTTCAAAATATAAAATATAAAAATGTTTGACATTTTAATATTAATTGAATAAATCAACCACCCTAATATATAATATTTAAATCAATAAATATTAGTAACTATTGTTACAAATTAAAATTTTGAATGTTACATCTCTTAAAATTAGAAAACTCAAACAATTTATATAAATATGGTAAGTTAGTTAATAAATAATTTATGTAAATATATAAGTAATAAATATTAATACAGATTCATAACTAATTTTAGTTAAATGTAATGTTAAATTTTAGATTTAGAAAGTTGAAATATTAAATTTGGAAATTTTGAATTCTAAAATGAAAAAAAATTTGAAATTAAGTGTGGTGTTGACAAATGGATTGTTGAGGTGGAGGATGATGTGGACACCCTAGTAAAGTGACATGTGGACACTTTTTTATTTCTTTATTAGAATGAAAGATTATTCATGTTAAGGTCATACGCGAGTCAACCCAACGCGAGATCAACGGTGATATTATTTGTTAACTCGAAGACTATACAAAGATAGTAGTAAAATATTTAAGATTTCAAAAGTTAAGCTTTTATACTCTTATACGTATACCCATTATAAATTGGTGATTTATAAGTAGACTCAAACCATTATTATTTTCAATGTTAACAAACTCTATACCTCTTTTGGTCTAAATAAATAAAAGACATACCACAATTATAATGATCAATTAATAACAATTAAAAAGTCATGACTAGTTGAAACCTCCTTATTTCTATATCATGTTTATGTGGTAACCAAAACCACACACCATTAAATCCATTTAATTGAATTAAGAACACACTAATTATCTTGTTCCTAGTTTGAAAAGTCACGACATATATAAAACCCATGAACTCTTTTCTTAAATTAAATATTCATTGCAATTTAGTACTTAATGATGGGAATAGTTGGGTGATATTCATGGCCATAATTCTCAACACACAATCTGCAAAAGGAGATATGTATTAAATGAACACATTGACTTACATGACCATCCAATTCGATCCTTCATCTTTTTCTTTGTTTTAAACTATTGCACACCCTCATAAGTCAATATTTCTTTATTGACATGAAGAACTAAAAGACTTTCAAACCCCCTGGCTATCAACCACCATATCAGTTTTGTCCCCTGTTTTGAGCAAGAATTCAATTTACCCAATTAACCATCTAGAAGCTCTCGGCTGGAAAACCCACACATTGTTTCCCTATTTAACTACTACTTTGGCCAATGAAAATATCACACAAAGAATTCACTCATTTCTCCCTTTGTTACACTTCGACAGAAAGCCAAAATCCACTATCAAAATCCCTACAGAAATACTATCTAAAACTTTCAGGGTTATTGGCTTCAAATAATCCTAACTATCACTTTTTGGCCAAAAACACTCCCAACTAACGAATTTCCTTCTAGCACTCCCAACTATCAACATATTTTCCTCCACCACTCCCTCCGTTAATTTTCTTTAACTCCGTTAGTCATCTGCCTATGTGGCTGTCCTACATGGCATAAAATGATTATGTGGATGTCTACGTGGCTTATGGCCACGTAGGCAGATGACTAACAGGGTTAAAGAAAATTAACAGAGGGAGTGGTGGAGGAAAATATATCGATAGTTGGGAGTGCCAGAGGAAAATTCGTTAGTTGGGAGTGTTATTGGCCAAAAGGTGAAAGTTAGGATTATTTGAAGCCAATAACCCCAAACTTTCAAGACTTAAAGCATTCTCCAAGACATATTGGGGAATTCAAGTGGAGTTCAAGCATTCTATCATTCTCATTGCTTGCTTTACGTGAGTAATCGTTCATTCTTATTTTTGTTCTATTATTTTGAGCTAGTCATATAACCCGCTTACAAGCCTTACGGGTTAACCTCATTTTCTAAAGAAAAACTAATACACTCATATTTAACTAAACTTATACCTTTCAAAAATAAACACCTCGTGTGTAAATCCTAAAATGCATTGTATATAAATTAAGTTGAGACTTAGACTTATTATAAGTTATCTATTAGTAACATATATACTTCTTTTGAAATAAATATATATTCTTTACAGTTTAAATAACGAGCACAACTTGAGACAAAAATATTATTTATCCAACTCACTCGAAAAATAACTCGTAACTATGGAACTCGTTTACTTAAAAATTCAAATACACTTATGTTTATTTTTATAAAATAATTGTACTTTTATCAAAACAAATTATTATCACCAACGGTTAAACGGGTTAACTCATTTAAAATGACTCGGTTAGTCTAAGTAGATGACTTAGACTTTGACTCATATCACTAAGACTTAAGGTGTCTTTATATAATTTAGGACACGGATAGGTCGTCTTCATATCACTCGAACTAATTTCATATTTCACTCACTGCTTCAGGTGAGTACTCATAATCCCCTTTTATTTTCAAGTTTTGGGATGGAACATGTATACATATTCAAATATCAAATTCTTTATTAATTTTACAAATCATGCCATTTCATTCTATGTCTTTGTGTGATTACATGCTATATGTTGAACTATGGTTTTTAATATGCAAATACAATTTCCAAGCGTAACCATTAACATACAAGTCTATGGTAACAATGATGGATCCATTGGACTGACAACCCACCTGAATTTAACCGGTTTGGCATTCGGGTGATTGAAACCTATTTCATTAACTTAACTTGCGAGTTAAGGGCGTTAGTCAACAAAGGTTTGGTTATGCACATTTAAATTCAATATTGGTTTATTCATACATGCTTGAGTCTACATTCACAATTGAATCGCTTTCAAGATACTATATGTAACTATAACTCTATGCTTACTCACCAACTATTTTTAGTTGACACTCTCTATTTTTATACATGTTTCAGGACATGCAGTGTGAGCCATACTTGATTGATGCTACATCTAGGATGCTTTAGACCTAGAATTATTAAATCAAACTTCAATCTATTTTTTATGTTATGTGTATTTGAACCTACTGTTTGACTTGGAATTTGGTAATGATTAAGTATTGAAACTATAATTAAGTGTCATGAGCATTTAGACAATCATCATGCCCCGACGTAAGTTCCACCGTCGGTTGGGGTGTGACAGATTGGTATCAGAGCCGTGGCTATAGGGAATTAGGTTATTAGAAATGGTGACCTAGAGTATGGCTTTAGGTGTCGAAACATGAGTATCTCATTGTTTTGGTCAAAAATTCACAAATGAATCTTGTATTCCAAACTTAGATTGTGAGGTAGTGTGCTTAACTATCAAATGAGCAAGTAATCCAAGTTGGGATGATAACACAAGGATTTTAGCGAGGAAAACTCCAGAATCCTTCGAGTCGCCCCTAGGAATCCTGGATAAAAACCTCG
>JBCNJP010000010.1:72098736-72167028 GCA_039602395.1 Deinandra increscens subsp. villosa | reverse complement strand
CTTAGCTTACAAGCCTGAGTTTCTTGATGTTGTCCAAACTGGTTGGCAAGCTCAAATTTATGGGGTTCATCAATTTGTGCTAACTAAAAAGTTAAAACTTTTGAAAAAGCCGATTCGAAAGATGTTTGATATGCAGGGTGACATTCACAAGTCGGTTGAGGTGTTGCGGGCTCAGTTGGATGAGGCCCAGATGTCGCTGGATAGGGATCCGTCAAATGCTACTTTTAGGAGCTGGCATGCTGATTGTCTTAAGCGGTTTCAATGTGCGAGTCTTGATGAAGAGCGCTACTTGAAGCAAAAGTCAAAAGTTCAATGGCTAGCTACTGGGGATAGTAATACGGCCTATTTTCATAAGTCCCTTAAATGTAGACAGCATCGTAACAGGATTGATGTTATAAAGGATAGTAAGGGCAAGGTGTACATTGGCGAAGAGGTTCCGGCTGCCTTGGTCAGTCACTATGAGCAGTTCTTGGGGGTTGACACGGTCCCAAATATGGATGATATGCCTGTGTTTGTTAATAAAGTTAATGAGGATGAGGCTAATGCGATGGTTAGAGATGTTACCGATCAGGAAATTCACGATGCTTTGTTTTCTATGTCTGATGATAAATCTCCTGGTCCGGATGGTTATTCCGCTGCGTTTTTCAAAAAGGCTTGGTGTATCATCGGTGTTGACTTTATTGCGGCTGTTAGAGATTTTTTCCTAACTGGTAACCTATTACAAGAGCTTAATCATACTTTTTTGGCTCTCATTCCTAAGGTTGATACCCCGGCCTCTGTTCTTGATTACCGTCCCATATCTTGTTGCAATATTATTTATAAATGTATTAGCAAAATTATTGCGAACAGGATTAAGGATGGTTTAGGGCAGATTATTAGCATTAATCAGTCCGCCTTTATTCCAGGTAGGAGGATTTCTGATAACATTTTGCTTACCCAAGAGTTGATGCATAATTATCATAGGGATGTTGGTCCGCCAAGGTGTGCGTTCAAGGTTGATATTCAAAAAGCCTATGACACGGTTAACTGGGTGTTTTTGGAGAAAGTGCTGATGGGGTTTGGTTACCATAGCAAAATGGTTCAATGGATCATGAAGTGCGTTTCTACTGTCTCGTATTCTGTTGGCCACAATGGTAATATTCATGGCTATTTCCGTGGTAAAAGGGGGCTTAGACAGGGTGACCCGATGTCTCCTTACTTATTTACCATGGTTATGGAGGTGTTAACGATGTGTCTCCAAAAAACTGTTAGGGATGATCCCGCCTTTCGGTACCACCATAAATGTGGTAAACAGCACGTTATTAATCTGTGCTTTGCTGATGATCTGTTCTTATTTGCCCATGGTGATATCGTTTCTGCTAAATGTATCATGCATGCTCTTCGTGATTTCACCAAGATGTCTGGATTAGTCCCTAGTAGTCAGAAAAGCACGGCTTATTTCTGTAATGTGGCGGCTGATGTTAAAAGGGATATTTTGCATGTCTTGCCGTTTATGGAGGGTAAGCTTCCTGTCCGTTATCTGGGGGTCCCTCTTATAACGTCTCGTCTTCGTTATGCTGATTGTAATGTTCTGGTGGAAAAAATTAACATTCGTCTCTCGAGTTGGCTTAACAGGTTTCTTTCTGCTGCTGGCCGTCTCCAATTGGTCATCTCTGTTTTGTCTTCCATGCATGTTTACTGGTCGTCGATGTTCATTTTGCCTAGCCGTACTATCAAAGACCTTGAGGCTAAAATGCGTGACTTTTTATGGGGTGTTGGTTCTAAGTATAATGGTAGGGCCAAGGTTGCTTGGAAGGACGTTTGTGTTCCGAAGCTTGAAGGTGGGTTGGGGATCCGTAGGATCAGGGATTCGAATAGAGCCCTCATGGCTTCTCATATTTGGAGCATCCTTATTAGAAGGGATTCTCTTTGGGTTGAGTGGGTGTATGCGTATCATTTGAGGGGGCGCAATTTTTGGGATTGCCGTATTCCTGCCTCTTGTTGTTGGGGGTGGCGGAAAATCCTGCAACTTCGTCCGGTTGTTCGTTACTTTATTACTTATAAAGTGGGTGATGGTGTTAACACTTCTGCTTGGTATGATCGGTGGAACGATACTCCGTTATGTCTTTCTATTACTAATCGTATGATCTATGATGCTCGTCTTCTTCTTTCGGATTCGGTGGCGGATTTGCATCGAAAGGGTGTGCCTCCTGATTGGAATGTGGTCTTACCGGCTGTTGTTCCCAATGTCAAAGATCGTGTTGAATGGGTACATGGCTCGTATCAGGGTCCTTTTAATGCGTCTTTGGCATGGGATTCGATTAGGCATAGATTGCCTGCTGTTCCGTGGGCTTCAGTTGTGTGGTTCTCGCAATGCATCCCCAAACATGCGTTTCATATGTGGCTTGCTTTGAGATGCAGATTGCTTACGCAAGAGAGAATTCTTTCTTGGGTGTCTTCTCGAAGATCTCATAACATGATGTGCTGTCCTTTGTGTTATGCCAATTTTGATTCGATTGATCATTTGTTTTTCCGGTGCTCGTATTCTGCCTCGGTATGGAGTACTATTAGGTCGAAGTTGGGGTTGGATGATATCAACCATGTGTGGACTGATATTATTCTAAAGCTGTGTGCTGTGGCTGGGTCGAAGTCTTTTGAGTCGATTGTGGCTCGTATTGGGGTGGCTGCTGCTTCTTACTTTGTTTGGCAGGAGCGGAACAACCGTTTGTTTCGCAACCAGACTCGGCCTCCTGAGGTGCTTGCTGGAATTATTTTGGGGGTGATTAGGCTTCGGTTGGTTTCCCTGAGGTACAAGAGATCGTTAAATGTTGCGGTGAAGTTGGCTAAGTGGAACATTTCTGAGTCTGATTTGTTTGACAATGGGGGCTAATTAGTTGTGTTCTGTTTTGTTGTTTTTTTTTTGGGTGTTTGTTTTTTGGTTGCGGCCAGGGGGGTGTCCCTGTGCCTTTGTTTGCTGCCGTTGGTGGCTTGTTTCCTGCTTTGCAGCTCTTGTACTTGTTTTTTATATAGTTATCACCGGGGAAACCCTTTCCAAAAAAATGTTGCTAGACGCTAACCAATTTTTAAAGAAAGACAAAAGAACTAACATAATTAATTTAAATCCAACATTATCATTAAAATAAATAATTTCTTCAAGTTTGAACTCAGTCCAACTGATCCTAGATATCTTCCTGTCGTTCTTTAAACAGCTTCCATGTTGAAAACTCCGACAGGGCCTCCATTGTTAACATTGTTGGAGCGGGAGCGTTAATAGTGGCTAGCGAAGAACATGTGTTAGGAAGGTGGCCAAGATTTCTGAAATGATAAAAAAACATGGGCAATAGCAGTCTAGAGGGCAGTAGCGACTTGAATAGGCATTGGTGCCATTGGCTGGACCATTTGAAGTTGAGCTCGAATGGGTTGATGACAAGTGTTCAGGAGGTGGCCAAGGTGGCCACAATTGAAACACTGCCAACAAGCAGCGGTGGCAGGGTGATGTCGCTTACATCTGTTGCACTGGGGTTGAGTCCCAATGTAGCGTCTCTTAGCTGGCGGTGCAATAGGGATTTCAGGAATAGCAACATTGGTAGGTGTGGTTAAAGTAGCTGGATGTTTAGCCTTCCTTTTCTCTTATGAACTGTGGTAGTGGAGGGCTTGATATCTTGCGGTATACCATCGGTGTCTTCAGGGCATACAATTAAAGATCCTAAAATGGCACGTAAGGCACCATTACTAAGGATAGGCTAGGAAGCCTTGAGAGTTCTTGTATTAGTGTGTGTCAAGTGTTAAGAAAAAGACAAGTTTGAGAATGGCAAGCCTAAGTAGCATCTAAGGACATACAATTAAATAAGGCATACTGACATACAATTAAATAAGGTATACTCTAGGTCATCCAGTTCTAATAACCTAGATCCCTATAGCCAAGGCTTTGATACCAATCTGTCACACCCCAACCGACGGTGGAAACGTCAGGGTGCGATGATTGTCTAGATACTCATGCCAACTATATACGTTGCAATATACTTAAACATGCCAAATTTCATTACATGATAATAGTCTTACATGGAATCAATCAAATACAACATAACACATAAGCAATATTAAATGATTAAACTAGGTCCAGCGGTACTATCATGATCACATAAAGCCTCAAATACTGACCTGCAACATGTATAAGATAAAGTGTCAACTACAAAGTAGTTGGTGAGTAAACATAGGTTTATAGCATACATATAGATTTAAAACATGCGATTATATGTCAAGTGAAACATTCATATGATATGATCAACAAGTAAATGATTAATGATTCTCATGTATCAAACCTCTGACGATATAGGGAGCAATCACCCATCGAAAATTAGTTAATTTTCGACTCCGTGGGTCGGTCGTCAACCAATAGCTACTATTGTTACCATTGGCACGGGGTCGTTAATGATACACGAGCGACTAACGATTAATGACCAATGAATACCAACTTCCACACACTTTCCATCCACATACAAGTTTCACACACACATAGAATTAACACAATGAGCACATAAGATCGCATAATTTGTTTAAAGAATAATACGTTTAATGCTTTGAAATATAAATACAAGTTGCACCCCAAAATAGAAAATAAAAAGGGGCTATGAAATACTCACATGGAATAACGTATCGAGAGATGAAAATAACACGGAGAATGAAAATGACTAATCCCGCTGATTACCTAAACCGAAACACTAAAATTCACATAAAGGATCGAGTCTATTAAATTTAAGGTTCATATTTAATTGGGGAATATTAATATGTCAAAACGAATAGGTTTTAATAGAATTATTATTACTATTATGGACTTTAAAACATATACCCTAAAGCTTAGGGTTTTATATGTAATTACTGTAAGGATATGATCACGTATTAATAAACGCATGTCCGGAAAGTATTTAAGCCTACGGGGTTACACTTCTCGACACTAATGTATTTGTATTAATTAATTAGTTAATTAATATTTATCACGAACATTTGACGATAAATCGTTAAAAACTAACGATTAATTGTTAACAGGGGTGTTAGTTGTAAATTAGAGAGAGTTGTAATTTGATTACAATTAGGAAAAGGCTTGGGATAGGCCTTAGGGCCGAAATTTCGTGAAGCCCTATCCCAATCCCTAACTTGTTCATTAAGTTCCTAAACCCTATAAATAAACCTTATGGGTTTAAGGTTTAGTTGCTGCATTTTATCTGATAAAGTGCAAACCCTAATCTCTCTCTATTCTCTCTCTAATTTTCGGCAAACAAGAAAGAACCCTAGGGGTTTCAATTTCTTGTGTGGTTCGACCAAGCCATCTTCACAAGAGGAGTTCGTGATCAAGTACTAGCATACGTACATCGGTGTGTCGTGTGTGCGATCGTAGAGGGATTTACTTCAAATCCTAGAAGATCTTCTCTTGCCGAGCTAAAAAGGTACACATTATCTATCCGGTTAGTTAGATTAATTCATAGGAAAAATATCCGCTGCGTACTCGTGTTTTTGATAATTAGTTATATAACCCAACAATTACTAAAACTTAAGTTTAAATATATAAAAATCACAACTGCGGGGTTTACTTTGTATTTTACAAAACTGTAGGGTACAACACAGAAATATAATAACTTTAGCAAAATTACATTTTTTCCCCTAAAGTTTTATTATTTACATAAATGACTAAAAAGATTACAAAATTACATTATGGTCGTTTTCATGATTGCGAACACTTTAATATATGTTCATAACAAGTTTAGAACTGATTTGATATAATCAAACTATTCTGAAAACCTCCAATTAATGGATCTTTTAAAAAAAGTCCATTTATACTTGTAAAATAGGTTAGAATCGATTGACATCATTAAAACATGTTTGAATTGATTTTAAGTAAGCTTCCCCAATTATATATTTAGAACACAGAGTTGACTTTTTTATTCAAACATCATTAACATAAACAGAGAGTATAATCTTGAAGAAACCAGTAAAAGGAACAACTTTCGTGAAGAAACTTACCTCTGAAAGTCGAAGGTCGAATAGTGATTATAGACAAGGATTACAGAGGTATTTATAGTGGAGAAGTCGTATGGAGGTCGAATTGATGGTGATAAGGATTATCCAACTTTGTAAACTTTAAAAAAAATAATAAATTGGGGTGTTTGGATCAATCTAAAACATGTTTGAATGTTCCAGATGATTTTTAATCATTTATATATGATAATGATAAATTTTTTCGAAGGTAATTTGGATAAAAACGTGATTCGATAGGTTTTCTAGCAAAAAATGAGTAGAATTGCTGCTAGAAAATTCAGGTCGCGACCAAGTAGTTGATATAATACCTGTAACCGAATTCCTATCACAAAAACTTGTTTGTCCCAATGGTAAAGTTGCTGAGTTACAAACCACAGGTCGCGGGTTCAATCCTCACTGCCACCAAATTGTCAATTTTTTTTTAAATTCCTTTCTTTCCTTCTTTCTTTCTAGTTTTCTTTCTTTCTTTTTTTCTTTTCACTTCGCTCGGTGCTCGTTTTACGTCGGTTTGGCCTCAAACTTTATACACAAGTACATTAGACCCATATGAACATGATGGAATTGAAAAATATGAGTTTTGAGATTTACGAGCCTCCCGGATACGACGATTCACGAACCAAAACACGTAAAAATTACAAAATGATAAATTATCGTTTTAAATCACCAAATCCAAACTACGACCATACAAATCAATCTTTGACTTTGTAAAATAACAGTTGATCATTTAAAATATGATTTTTTATGTTAAACGAGACTTTTGGTTAATCATCGAACTTATGCCAGAATCCGTAAAGTATTTAATTTTCATTTACAACAAACCAATTAATATTAAAGTTAACCAATTAAATATTTTGTTTCGAAAAATGATTTTGGATTCTTTAAAATATTATTAGTTTAGTAAATAATCGAAGTTCTTTTATAATTATTTAACCGTAGATCGAATACGTGCGAAGTTTCAAATCGGGTCGGGTTTTTTTGCGAAACGAAAAGAGACGGATGTTACAGTTATCTTCCAACTCTAGGTTTGGTGCAGTAGCCAAGAATAACACCAGCGGCGAAGTGAAATCCCCCATTTCACTCAACGTAAATGGACCTAAATGGTTCAAGGATACGAACCGTGGATCTTGATTTGTAAAAAAAAAACTTTTTTGGATTGAAAGGGTTAAAACAACCAAACAATGGGGACCAAAATAGTAATTTACTCTAATATTTTTTTACGCTTGAAATGACTTCAAATGGAGTGATATAATTAAATTGGTAGGTGGAGAGACACCTAGGGTTCAACTAAAAATAACTCTTTCGAGAGTAATTTTTTGAGAGTAATTTTTTGAACGACAATAGTAAATTGATTGATACGTTTTCGAAGAAAAGTCGTGCATTAACCACACCATCTTTATTTCAGTAGTCTAATAGGAAACCCACCATTGTTGGAAATCCAGGTGCGAATTCAAATTCGATTCGAACTCGAATAGGCATCCCGTCGAATTAAACTCAATTCGATTCGAATTCGAATCGAATTCGAATAAATTCAAATCTATTTTAGTAAAAAGTACTAATTTGTAAAATTATAAAACTAATAAAACATTCAAAGTGGAAACGTCCAAACTAAACAAAGTTTAGCTGAACATTCAAAATATACATATGTGAAGCAATTTTGTTCAACAAGTATTGTGACATTCAACTTATCATTCAAAACATCCAACTTAAATATCCCCACGGAACACAAGAATTACAATTTTATTATACATTTAAACAACAAAATAATTATAGCACATAATACAATTAAGTCATTTTGAAAAATAATGATGATTCAACGAATCCACATAATACAATTAAGTCATTTTAAAATGACGAGTTGTCCGTAAAACCTAATTTAAAATATTTGTATAAATATTTATATTTGTTTACATATAAAATAAATATATAATATATATACATATATGAATATTTCTAATTATATTTTAGAATCAAATTCGAATTTGAGATTCAAATTCAAAATCAATTCGAAATTCAATATCAGACATTGAATTGAGTCGAATTCGAATTTTAAACCGGTGATTTTCATATCGTATTGAATCTCGAGTTTTTCGAATCTAATTCAAATACTGAACACCCCTAATAGGGTCTATAATCATAAGAGGCCTCAAACTCTAACACTCATTGTCCATACCAATAACTCTAACACTCATTAACAA
Source organism: Deinandra increscens subsp. villosa (assembly GCA_039602395.1). Taxonomy (NCBI): domain Eukaryota; kingdom Viridiplantae; phylum Streptophyta; class Magnoliopsida; order Asterales; family Asteraceae; genus Deinandra; species Deinandra increscens. The sequence continues at coordinate 72,158,821 of JBCNJP010000010.1, read as the reverse complement.
GAGGTCAATTGCAACCCTTTTAGAGTAATAGTGCACATACTTTGAATTCGTGTGGAATTCTCAACCACTTTGAATTCGTGTGGAATTCTCAACCAATATGTGGTAGCAAAGATAATGCATTGAGTGCTACTATAAATGCACTTTGAATGCTCTTGTTTTATTGTTGGTTAAATTTGTTAAACATGAAGTTGTTGGAGGGTGTATTTTTGTTATATTGGGTGAGATTTAACGATCAATTCGTTTCCACTTTCTTTGTTGAATCAACCCGTGTTTTGAGTCTTGATCCGTTTAATTATATTTTGAAAGAAAAATAATATTTAGTAATTAAGTTTTATATGGAAGAAAGAGAACCGGATGATAAAAAGATGGAAACGGATTTATATTTTTTTTAGTTTGTAACATGTACTGAAAATATCTAGATTTTACTATCATGATGTTACCACATGATAAAATGGATATACAAAACAATTACGTTGCTAAAATACATCGTAAAGAAAACAAAAATATAAAATTACAAGAATGTAAAAAAGAATTTAAAAAAATCAGAAGACCCAATAACATATGCAACGTGCGGCTTTACTCTAAATATATCTAAGTAATTTAACTAGTAGATCAATCGATTGACATAATGTCTTAAACTAACATGCCTTGAGGATAGTAACCATCTTTAACACACGTTTATTGTCTAAAACAAAAATAACTAAGAAGAAATTAACAGTGTGGTTGTTGCCTGTTGATCTCATTAACTTCATAGGAACCGTAAGTAAAGTAAACGGTCAAACATTAAGTCGTAGTGGTTGTTGTCAGATCGGCAATGCTCTATGGATCTAAATGTTGGGTATTAAAAAGACTCAGGTGCGTATGCTGGAAGTGGTGAAGATGAGGATGTTAAAGTGGATGGGCGGTCACACTCAATTAGACCGAATTCGAAATGAGGTCTTCAAGGAAAGATTCACGGTGGTGAATATCGGAGAGAAGTTACGGGAGGGAAGATTGAGATGGTTTGGGCATGTGAGGAGAAGGCTCGCGTCGGCGCCAGTTCGCTCGGTTGATAGCATCTTTGTCTAGGGGCAGAGAGGGAGAGGTAGACCGAAAATGACTTGGGATGAGCGTATTAGGCTTGATCTGATTGATTTGCACATCTCTGATGATATGGTCGATGATAGAGTTTCGTGGAGACGTAGGATTGAGGCTAAGGAATAGTAGGAAATTCATGTTCCTTTATTTTATTTTATTTTATTTTATTTTATTTTATTTTATTTTATTTTATTTTATTTTATTTTATTTTATTTTATTATTATTTTAATTTTAATTTTTCCTTTTTTTTTACTTTTTTTACTGCCTTTACTTTTTTAGTTTTATATATTTTCATTTTATTTATTTATTTTACTATATTTTTTTAAACTTATTTTTTTTTTAATATATATATACTTTTTTTTGTTTCAAGTATCTATTTATCTACATATTTATTTGCTTTATTTTGTTTTTATTTTCGTATGTAATTTAATTATACTTGTATTCATATTAATTTTATCTCTTTCTGTTTATCTATGTATCTATTTTTTTACGTTTACTGTTATTTTTTATTACTTTTAGATACTTGTATGTATAATAGTCTTTATTTTTATTTATTTATTTATTTATTATGTTTTATGATATATATTTTTTGCTTTCCCTCCGCACCCTTCTCGGGTTCCGCTGATTAGTTTTCCTTGTATGTTTCGAAGCTAGAGGTCTCTCTAGAAGCAGCTTCTCTATCCATTGTGGTAGGGGTAAGGTTTGCCTACATCTAACCCTCCCCAGACCCTGCTAACGGTATCTCAATGCTATTTGTGGGATTTACTGGGTGCGATTATTATTGTTGTTTGTTTCATGTTTGCTTGGTTTTAGACGAAGGATACAAGTTATATGTGTTTTAATATGTGTACCACTATGACCTACACATAAGACTATCTCGAATGCAATGGTGTAAATACATTGCCATGTCACCAAATGCATTAGAAACACAATCCGTTGGAGATGGTTTTAAATTTTCTCTCTCCAATGTCCTCTTACATTTCTCAAATGCAAAATGCAACAACACTTAGCCACAAACATTTTCCTTCTCTCCACTTTCTCTTTCCTCCATCTCATCTCCATGTCACAAATGCATTATAAATACATTGCACGCATATAAGTTAAATATGTAGCTGCATTTTTTAATTTACTATTTGCTACGTTAGCATGTGACCAAAGTTATAGCACTCTATTTAAGCTTAAATAAAGTTGTTTACGGTTTCATGATACTTTTCCTGTTAACAAATGATAAATCCTATAATACCACAAGGCAGAAAAGAAGTAAAATAGAAGACAATGAAAAGTTTTATATGACTGGTACAGTGGTACACTAACCAAGACCTGTACCGGCCTCTTTCTGTGGTGCATCAGCTTTTATACGGGGAGGTCTGACGATTCGGTCAATGAGTCCATAATCCAAAGCTTCCTGAGCATTGAACCGCTTAATCCGACTTAAGTCCTTGTGAACCTGCACATTATGGTCAATTAGATAAGGTCAGGCCAGCAATATCAAATAGTGATCCAATGATTAGTTTTTGATTATGTAGGATGCAACAAACTCTTTATTAAAGGGGAAGCTAAGAGTAGTTAGTTACCCACTTTCACTTAACTTATGTTATTTCTTTTCATCAACAGTTCGTGTTAATAATTGCATTATGAAAAAGTATAAATCTTGAAATTATATAAGACAACCTTAAGACTTTATAAAAATATAGCACGTGAAAATGTTATCAGATTTGACTAAAAAGTTAACTGTTATACCTACATATTGGGCATTTTATCGTTGATTAGCTATTACACTAATTCAATTAGCAGAAACAACTCTAAACACCAGATCATGCAACAAATTTCAGAATAGGTTATTATCCGATGCTGAAGTTACATAATAAGTTCCAAAACACACCCTTTAAAATGCCCCCTCATAATATATTAGTGAAAATTTTATATAATATACCTGCTCCACCGGTTGACCTGTCTTTTGAGCTAACTCCTTGAAAAGATAATCTCTAATCCTTAAAAGCTCATTCGCCTCATTTTGAATATCATCAGCCTGAGCAACATCATTTAGAATTCTAGATTGGAAAATTACAAAATTGGACATGATTACAAGCTTTTCTTAACAGGATCGTATGTTCAAACCTGACCGCGAGCTGCTCCAGCTGGTGACTCTAAAGCAATTCTTGAAAGTGGCATAGCGAATCGTTGACCCTTAACAATTCAAGGAAATATTAAGAAAAATACATCAAAACACATTGTCAACTACTATTTGGTGTAACCCACAGAAAAATACATTGCAATGTGTGATGTTGTTGAATATGAATTCAATATTACCTTTTCTCCTGCTGCAAGAAGAAAGCCAGCCAGATTATAGGCATAACCCACACAGTGGGTACCGATTGGACTTTGCAAGCTTTGCATCGTGTCATAAATTGCCATGCTAGGAGTGAGCTGCAAAAGAAACATACAAACATTTGAATACACTCTTTCCAAAGGGACTATGACGAGAAAGAACTCACATCTCCACCAGGGCCATTGATGTACATATACATTCTTTTGGAATTATCAACACTGTCAAGGTATAACATTGTTGCCAGTATTTGGTTACTGAATTCTTCATCTATGTTTTGCCCAATAAAGATAACACGTTCACGATACTGCACCAAAAGTAAACATCAGCTAGTTTCTGGTGATTCCACAAATAAAAATATTGTATACTTACAAGGGCATTCCACAAATCAACCCACTGCCAGGTTCCTTCACCAGGAACCCTATAGGGCACCCTTGGTGTCCCTATTGGCATCATTGTAATACGTCCCCGTGCTGGTTTAATGCCAACCCTGGAAATAGAGGTTAAATGAGAATTTCTTTTTTTTTTTAAATTACTAGTAAAGCACCAAAGCGTGTTGACGAACATAATTCAGATAGTGCAATCACCAACAGTTTAGAGCATTCAAAGGAGCTTTTCCATCCCATCCCCGTAATTTAGCTATAAACCAAGCTTATCATTAAAATCTGAAGTTTTTATAAAAAAAAAAAACCCTCCACATCTCATCCTCCAACATCATCTCTAAATGCATATTTACCTTTAGATTCTCCATTTATGCATTTTTTCTTTAAATTCTCCAAAAGTTAACTCTATTTTGGAGAACCTGATGGAGCCTAATATCAAAAGCATTTTTTACTTTTTTTTCTCCAAATTTTAAAGTGAAGCATGTATGCATAACCTGATGTGATTGCTCTTATATTATTTGAGTGCACATAGTAGATGAAACACAATTACTAATGGGAGCTTAAAACTAGGTCATGAAGAAGTAGCATACCAAAGTCTTACAATTCATACTCACTAAACCTAATTTGAAGGCTTAATAGATACATGAATTCATATATAAGGGCAATGTTTTTGGGTTTATAGAACAGACACCTGGGCTCAATACTTTTGTGAATCTTCTTGTGCAATTCAGCGGTCAAATTAGGTCTTGAAATCCCATAAGAATCTGTCGAGAAAAAGGGGAAACATACATTTAGTGAAGGAAAATATAATAAATAGAAGATGAGTGAGAGTAATCGATGAAGGAAGGGGCTGACTAGGAGATTGAAGCCTTAATCCCACGAAAACCTTATCTTGGAAGCTGCTGCCGATTAAACAAAAGAAAGGATAGAGTTAATTGAAATCCATTTCATCGCTTGGAATTAAGGATTAGCTGACCTGAGAGAAGGCTGAGGTGGATGTAAATACGACGAACAAGTGATGGAATTCAGAGAGACCGCCATTGTTACAGATTGATTCAACACACCAACGCAAGGTTAAAAGGGGCGAATCTTTTGATTTTGTTTGGAAGGAAGATACGGGTCGGATCCCTTCTGTAACCAAATATGTTGTTTAAGTTTTAAATTAAATCACGAGTAAATTACGGGATTTCGTAACGTGGTTTATACGAATTTTACATATAATCCTTAGCTTTTATTTATTACGAATTTTGTCCTAATTTTTTGATAAACCGTTACGGATATGGTCCCTAACACTAACGTCTGTTAAAAAAATATGTTAATTGAATATAAAAAGACTATTATACCCTTCTTTTATATATATTAAAATTTAAAAACAAAAAATAAAAAAAAAATCTACTTAGCCCTTTGTCCTTTTCGACCACCGGCCATTCATTACCACCATTCGGCGATTGAAACTACGCAAGCATCATCATCTCCGACGATAGAAGCTGCACCACAACTATCATCCTCTCCGGCCACCAGAACCATCATCCTCTCCAACCACCATACCCTACCTACCGTCGCAATGCCCCAAATAGCCGGAAGTTGTTCCAAGTATCTCCTTCGCCGATCATGGATTTCTGCCCCACTGAAGATGAACCCACCGTCGCCGGTGAAATTCATGCCCGACTGAAATTAAACCCTTAAATCGTCCAATTGAAACCCAAATTAAACTCAAAAACCAGTGGAGATGATGGCGACCAACTACCGAAATCATCCCGATGGAGAAGATGGTTTATGATGGAGAAGAGGGGTTACAGTGTCAATTCCGTTCAAGATCTGTTTTTGGTGGTGGTTGGTGGTTGAATACACCCTAACTCATATTCCTCCCGACTACTTTCTTGCATCGCGGCGTTTGGTGCTCATCGGAATTAATGGAGCAGTGGAGATGAAGTTTGATGACTGCTTTTTCTTTTTACGCTCATCGGAAATAATAGGGCGTTGGAGACAAAGGAAATTCGCCAGAGGGGGGGGGGGGGGCTGGAGTGAACGATGATGGAGGGGGGCTAAAGTTTTTTTTAGGGTTTTATTATTTTTTGTGTATTTGTGTAATTATTAAATAAAGAAAATGGGTATATTAGTCATTTGACAATCACTTAACAGAAAAGAAAAAATAACGGCCATCCAACAAAAAGACGATATCCGAAACGGTTTGCCTAAAGGTTGGGACTAAATCCGTAATAAATAAAAACTAAGGACTATATGTGAAATTCGTACAAACCACAGGTACTAAATCTGTAATTTACTCTTAAATCATTAAAATTTTACATACCTATAAGTTTTAACTAGAAATGTGTTGTACAGTGATTTCTTATGGCCTTAAACTTATTATTTTATATCTATTGATTTATTACCCTATAAAACAATTACAAACATAGTGAATAGTAATTGAGTGAATAGGAACCGGCGAATAGTAAATTTTATACACGTTGAAAAAGTTATACCTGGTACATCGCCCCCTACCTACTACCTGCTCTCTCCTTCATCCTCTACCTGCCTCATCATTCAGTCAGATAACTCAAGAGAGAGAGAGAGAGAGAGAGAGAGAGACCAGATGAAAAATCACCGAGTCGCCAAGACAATGAGATGTTAACTGCTTCATCCTCTCGGAGTTGCTTATATTTTCACCAACGGCGTTGACGATAACGATGGCACGTCATCAAAACCCTCGACAATCGTTATGGGGTCGATGGAGTGGAGTAGCGTCGACGGTTCAGTGGTTGAGGAGCAGATCGGAGCAGAGCCGTGTTTGGTAGCTGCCTATCATAACTCAAGCCGATAACTGTTGTTTGAACGGAGGCAGGGTGCGGCGGAGACGAAATTGACATCTTCATAAGTTTCTACTATGGCTACCAACGGAGCTTCTTCCGTGGTGAGTTTCTTTTCTTTTTTAGGGATCCTTTTTTTTTCCTTTCCTTGCTTGAAGATGGTTTAATTCCAATTGAATTTTATGGTTACTAATAGGAACCGGTCATCTACAAAATCACGCATACATACACCTTACGCCTCCTCTCCTGCCATACCTCTGATGATTGCAGTGTTTCTTCTTGAAGGTTCGTCTTCTCTTTGATTTTGAAATTGAAGGTAATCCCCTCTATAAATCTATACAACTGTCTTATTCAAAGATACATATCTCTCTTTCTGTTGAAGAATTATTCTCGCAAAATCATTCTCATTGTGTTGGTTAGTGAATTTGCAGGTGCTTTTTTCGCTGTTCCTCTCCTTAATTTCCCCAAGTTTTTGTATATTAATTTTAATTTTGCCTTCAATTCCCGGTTCTTGAACACTATCGAGTACATCACATTGATTTTCTAGGTTATCACTATTCACTGTCGAAGCCTCTCCCTTCTCTTACAGATCTTTTCTTCCTCCTCACCGTTTCTTGAATTTTCCAAGTTTGAATGTTAGGTAGATTTAGGGGTAGGTTTATTTAGCACATCGATTTATTATAATTTATGGTTCCAATTTTGATTTCGTTCATCGTCTTTTACTCTCGGTTTATTTGTTGTGTGTGTGCGATAACATGACCTGTAATGTATTCTGAGTATGTGTTTTGCATAGAATTGATCAGAAATTATGTATAGGGTAAAGTTTTTACCAAGTATATGCTTAAAGTTACAAGTTGTAGAAGATGCGCAAGCACTTATTTACTTTGTATTTCATCGTGATTCGTTTGAATGGCAGATGTTGATCTTAACTCTCAAATAGTATAATTGATTGCATTCTTCATTGTATTGGCCAAAGGTAATGTATGCAAGAGGCCTTTTAGTGTTGTCGGATCTTTTTGATTGCACTGTTAAGTTGAAACACAAAATTAAGATTTTTTTTTTTTGTGATTGGTGAAGTAAAACAAGGGTATGATGGATGATCAGCTGAGTTAACTTTTTCTCTGTATGTGCTTTTTCAGTAAACATGTGGAATCTAAGGTGCTCGATGTTGAAGAATGATGGTTGTCATCACTAATAAGTAAGGGTCTGATCTGACTCTTTCTTATAAATCCTATTTTACTATTATAGCCATATTTAACAATCTACTCATTTATTATAAAAGTGGAAATTTGTTAAATTCAGTTATACAGAGATATGATTTGCATTTATGCATTTCTTATGAAACACAGGTTATGTAAGTCTACTATCTTTTACTCTGATGATTTATCCAGAGTTGGTGTGTAAATCAGTTTTTTAGTTGCTGCTTTAGTTTCGTTTAAAGGTTAATGAATTGGAACCTGCCTTTATATATTTGATTTGATATTCAGTTGTTTTTAATTCTGAATTATCCACCTTCATATTTACTGTCTCTATGTATACCTGACTTCATTTAAAATACCTTATGCTTTTTTGTGTGGGTTTAATTGTGTTTGTTGTGGTTGATTTGAGCGGAGAAAATGTAAATGACTGAAGAGAAATTTGGAAAAGAAGTTGACAGAGAGGGCTCTTTGTTCTTTGCTTTCATTGACGCTTTTAGGTTGCAGTTTAAACTAATCTACAATCTAAGCCATTTGCGATGCTTATGTTTTGCTTCTTCATTTCATTGTGTCTCTTGGAGTGTGCTTTCTAACTAATGTTATTATGAGATTTCAGGTGCTTCTATGTCAAGGGTTGTGACTTGCATCTAGATAACCATTATAGGTACGATTATGCAAATTGCATTATAGATTAGGATATTTATGTTTATCTGTGTTGAGATTAGGATATATATAACCTAAAGGCTAAGTTAGCTTGGGCATATTACATAGAACCACATGTTGCTCCTTTTGGTGAGTTATACTTGCATGTTGTCAGTGGCGCGTGCCAACCAGATGCTCTACTAGGCCCTAGAATTAGCAAACAATCAAGTATTGTGTATGATATTTTCAACAATAATAAGTAGATGTTGGAGCAGATCAACTTCTAAAACCCCGTATAAAAATCAGGCTTTACGTCCGTCCCCATGAACAAAGATAAAAACAAAAAACAATCTCAAAAGAGGTGACTTCTTGACTATATATGTTCTAACGTCATTTCTATTTTTTATAGTCTCCTTCAGTTTGAGATTCTTATATAATTCTTGTTGGGTCCCATGAGGGGCTCTTTAACAATATTGGCACAAATTGATTTAAACAAGATAAACAAGTTGCGGAAAGTAAATCAAATTAGAAGACAACAATTCATAAAAAGTGGTTTTCCCATATATCTCAAATGTAAATAATGGTTTACACGATTTTATAGTATAACAATATATCAACAAAAAAAACTTTTCTATGGGAGTAGGTTGTAATTACTTTGAGAAGCTTGTGAATTATGTGCTTATTCTCTTTCTTTCTTTGGTGAAATCCGCTTGCTGTTTATAGGAAGTAGTGGCAAGTTGCAAGCGAATAATGTGGTTGAGGACGATTGAATTTGGAGTGTGTCAGAGTATATAGAGATAAATTGAGGATATTCAATTTATCTCTTTTCAACTGTCTTCAACTACTTACGTACTTAATACCAAGTTGGTATTCATCTTTAGTTGTTCTTCACACAAAGCAAAGGCAGATTTTGTTCTTCTCTTAAACTTTATCTTCTGATAGTCCAGAACTCTTTTAAGACTCTTCTTTGAAGACTAGTAATGCTTCCTATTAGAAGCCTTCTACAGAAATGAGAATTTCCTGTAGAATCTGGTCTGTACAGAACTACTTTGGAAATTCCAGAGTAGGTCTGTACGAATACAGAAATATGTAAATCGTATTGATTTTCATATCCTTTCTTTTTTAAGGATATATCTTATCTTTTCTTCTAATACCTGGTTGTTTTCTATTATATTTACATTGTGTTCTAACAATCTCCCCCTAAGTATTTGAAGAAAATAAATGAAAAGAGAAATAAAGACAGACTGATCTGTGCCATGGATAAAATGTATAATACATGTAATACAATAATATTTTTTAAGAAAGGTCTTTGGTTACAAAATCTTCTCTGAATATGAACTTATTGGGAAGTTGTCTCCAGCAGGCTTTATGGAGTTCCTTTTGAAGTGCACGGTGTTACCTGAGTTCTTCTAGGGTCTTGAGCATTAGTTCCCTCCTTCTTACTACCTCAGGATCTGTTTCTTTGTTTTCTTGAAGCAGAAATGAGATGACCTTTAGAGAGGCATCGGAGTAAGCATGATATTGGTTGATTCTGAAGAAGCTTTTATTTTCCTCGTGATTTTCGAAGCAAATTCCAATTTCTCCATTGCTCAGAATCACTTTGGACCGCTTCTATTGTAGTCCCGTAGGAAGATCTTCTCTTGCTGTTTGAATGGAGTGCTTATTCAGACCAGTGTGCATTGCTAGCTCGAACTCAACCAGAGCAAATCTTGTGTATATTTTCTTTCCTGCTTCTCTAAGTCGATGTATTGCTCTTCTGTTTCGAATACTTGTTGAGCCATTTGAGAAACAGGTTTTCGGGAGAGATAGAATGTGTATCTCACTAAGTTGGTCCAGATCTGCATCAGTGAAGGTGTAGGGCTGTCGATTGTTGGCAGTGGTGGTTATGGTGTAGGAGTTGAAGTAATGAGTGAAGTGGCTTCCTTTTTGTTATTTTTCTTTGACTTCCACGATATTTAAGATGCCAGCTTTTGAGTGCAGCCAGCTTCTCTCAAAAGGTGAATTATTGATACTTTCTTCGAATATGGTTTTGCTCATTGGACTCATTGGAGGTGCTTGGTCTGTTTCCTGGAGGGGCATGTTTCCATAACGTCTCTTTTCGTGCCAGAGTTCCTCTTCAACCTGCTTTTCTTTTCCGTAGTTGTCTTCATATAAGGATTGGGAGATAATTGACACTTCAGGTGTGTTGAGGGCTCCTGCTAGATTTGTGGTCTTCTCCTTTCCTTTTTGAGATTCTTTTGTGGATCTTGAGGCTCCTGCAATGTGAGTCTTAGGAGCAGTACCTGATGAGAGTGGAACTGGAGGTTTGTTTGGCTTTTGAGCTGGTTGCCTCAGTGGTGGAGGTGGCATTGATTTCTCAAGAATTAGATGAGGATTGCATTGATCTGATTTCTTTCTTTTGGCGGGAGATCTGTGTTCACCAGTGCCTGTTTTTTGTTTTGAGCTAGGAGGTGAAGGTGATTCATCAAGATTGACGACCGGAGGATTTGATGCTTCTGCTTCTGAAGGTTTCTTGTGAAAAGTCGTGAACGTTGGATCGTGTACTCAATCTAGCTATAACGGATACAAAACGAGTAATTAAGAGTTGTTTTATTGATCAACGAACAATTACAACTCTAGAACCCTCATAAACAATGACACAGAGAACACCTTAGTAAACACACACTTAAGACTCAGCTCCACTACACACTCATGCCAAAACAATGAACAAGCACACTATTTATAGCTGTTGGCCGAACTCCCAGCGAACCTGAAGTTCGGCTTGTCCGAACCTCGAGTTCGGACTAGGTTTGGCAGCAGCAACTTTTTCTTGAACTTGGACTTGTCTTGATTCAATCTTGATACTTCACACGACGCGCAAATCAGGTATTAACAAACTATCCCTCGTTGTGTGCAGTATCTCTTCAACATCTTCAAATCTGTATCGTCAATCAAGCTCCCCCTCAAGTATAGAATCCGTTCGTCCAAAGAAATAAATCTTCGAACAAACTCCTCCTCAACTTCATCGTAGCTCGATCTTGAATACTTGACGATGTCTGGTGTATCTCTGGTCTTTTATCAACAGCTTCAGAAAACTTGAAGTTGTGATTTCTTTCACTTTTAGAAACCTGCTCAAAATTTTAAATAATCTTGGTGCAAAACGGTCTCTTCGATACTCCAAGATATGATTTTGAAAATTTGAATTTGTATCACGTGCTGATCAGATCGAAAATAAAGCACAAACAAAAATTATTTGTCTTTTAGAAAATTTATATCAAAACAAACCTAAAATCTTTTTGATTTTTCAAACTTATGCTAAAACACACCAAAAATCTTTTTGTACTTTTCCGAAATGAAATGAAATGCAATACAGAATCAAACTCTATTTTTTGTATGAGAAAGATCACTATATGGGATCATATTGGACATGACGCACTGAACTACACTTCAATTTCAATTAATCGAAGCACATAAGCCATGCTGATTGCCGGTATAATTTATCTATCTTAAACTCAAGAGAACCATACTCATAACATCTAGATATGTTAAGGTATTGATTAGATTTGCTTTGACCAGTGTATCCCACACTATCAGACATATTCAGACATTTTCTTTTTCTTTTTCTTTTCTTTTCTTTTGCTTTTTCTTTTTGTGTGATTACACTTGTGAATTTTCACAAAGTATAATATTTTCATGATATCGCCAACTGTGTTCCATGCAAAAAGAAATAAGAACGTTAAATCGTCTACCTTAAGGTCGATCTTTCGATACGCAGATAAGGCCTCAGATTTAACAAAATAAAGAAAATAAAACAAGGTGAAATTGTATAACCCAACAACAATCAGGTCGGTACTCCCGTACACGCAGAGAAAGTCCGATGAGTTATAGGAAACACCAAAGAAAATAAAGCAGAACGTCAAATGAACAATGATCAGGTCGGTCTTGTGGACACGCAGAGAAAGTCTGATCGTTTGACAAAATAAAGAAAATCAAACAAGTTTAAATCTTTGCAAAATGAACACATGTATACACAGTGACATCTCATTTTATTTTTCACACTTATTTTTCTTTTTGTCATGAAATACGCATCAAGATGTTATCCACATGGTTAAGCATTTGCATTTAGTGTGTATATCACATCTGAATACTTTCTGATTTGCCGAGTCTACCAAACATATCAAACAATCATCTTATGGCTCTTTCATCTACTCTATCCATGAGTCAGATACGTAAGTCAATGCACCATAATTTTCCAATGATCAATTTCTCAAAATTTTATATATTGTGCATGTAATCACCTTCCTTATATATTGTGCATGTATTCACCTTCCTTATATATTGTGCATGTATTCACCTTCTTTATATATTTGGCATGTATTCACCTTCTTCCAATAACATGCATTTTCGCAATTTCTCCCCCTTACATGCATTTCCCCCCCTTAAAATGAAAACTCTATTTTTGGATTTTTCATTTTACAAAACCAAGACTCTGTTTTTGGATTTTTCAACTTTTAAGGAAAGAAAATTGATCAATCAACATGAATATTTTGCAGTTTTTAGAATTTCAGAAAAATTGATCAAGTAATTTAAGTTAAATAGAATATTCCTCCACCAACAACTATTCAATCGTCGATAGGTCTTCTAGAAGTACCTGCACACTGGTCAAACTGATTAGTTCATAAATGACCCGAAGCGGATCGCTTCTGGTCGACCAGTGTCCTAATTTTGCTTTGAAACCACCTTAGGTTTCCATTGTTGTGATTTTGGTAAGTCAATTTTTTGATGAATTACTCACAGTTGAGTGTGATGAAGACCTGATGTGTTGCAAAACACATCGGTTTCCCTTTATGTTTTCAAGTCGTTTTGAGAGTCTTTTGAGTCGTTTTCCTTAGGTTTTTAGTTAATTGTGTGTTTTAGTGTCTTAATGTGTGTTTTATAGTAAAGTTGCAGTTTTGGCACAATTCCCGAGAGAAATGAGCATCGAAAAAGAATTGAAGAGAAAATAGAAGAAAAGTGCTGAAATTGAAGCTCTAGGCGTATCGCCTAGAGCTGCTGAAGTTGCAAGCGGTACGCTTGCTGCTCTGAAGTCAAAGGCGGTGTTTTAAACGTTGACCCGACTATTTTGTCGATTAGTGGGTCCAAGCGTATCGCCTGCTGCTCAGGAGACTTCCAAGCGATACGCTTGGAGGTTAATTTTCCGGAAAACCCTAATTTCGCAATTATAAATACAATTTAAGGGTTTTCTTCGAAGACACGGCTGCTTATCGACTAAGAGAGTTCCAGGAGGCGATTTTGGAGATTCTGATCGTGAGAGGAAGGTCCGGAAGCGTTGGAGTTCAAGCATTCGACTCCGATTCGGTTTTCGGGTTCTTAATTCTTCCGTTATTTGATTTCGTTTTTAGACCAGATTATGTTCATGGATTTTCCTACTGTTATGTTCTGTTTTTATGACATGTTTATGATGCTAGGCTAAATCTCTAATACCACTTAGACCGTATGGATGATTGATTGATGTTATTCGACTTTTCTTGGTTATTATGATATTTATTGATTGGGTTTTGTTATCTTATTGAAATTCCTCTAATTTTCTGTGGTTAATGCATGTGTGTGTTACATGTTGAAGTTGTGATTGATAATTGGAACTTAGTTTACCTTCGAATGTCTTTCGGGTTGGGTAAATTATCTAAAGATTCTGACTTTAGGGTTAGTTTCTAAAGTGTAGTTTAGGAGACGTCCCGAACTATAGTTTTGGTTATTAATTGTGGCTTTGGTTGTAATGTGCTGCTAAATTGGAGACTCAAAAGGTACAGGTTTAACGGGTAATCGGGTTGGTTAATGAACTAGGGGTGCATTGTCTTAAAAGGAAATGTCTTAGGAAGTCGGCTTGCTTGTTATTCGTGTTAATCATAGAAATTAGAGGTAGCTCCGGTTATTCTAGGTGTGCTTTAGGTATATCCGAGGGTGGCTAGGGTAATTGAGATGGGACGTACTTAAAAGGTGAACCATTTGTTCGAGCGGTAAGATAACTAGTTAGGAAGTACTTAAAAGGTGAACTAACTAACCAGTGTGCGTATTCCAACCTTTAGAGATCTTATCAGTAACATCCGGAGAGTGATTCGGGGGCTCGTAGGGTTTTGATAGGTTGTGTGGTTAGATCCTGGTTCCATCATTTTGTCATAAGCCAAGAGAAGTCGATAGCATTAATCAGGAGTCTAGGTCTAGGTGGTATTTCTTGTCATATCTGGTTTTCGTTTCTAGGTTTTGAGTTGTTGGTTTGCTTTCCATTTTTAGTAATTTCTATTTTTAGCAATTTCTATTTTTAGTAAGTTTTAGGTAATTCGGTAATTTTAGTTTAGTTAGTCAATTTATTTAGTTAATTAATTCCTCAAATCAAAAACCAATTTTCACCAATTAATCAGTAATTTATTTTTCCTAGTTAATTTTATCTTTTTAGTGTCTCTAGGGTTCGACCCCGGTCTGCCGATAGCTATTCTACATCCGATAGGTTCACTTGCCTGTTGAGTCGGTCTAGTTTGAGGTTAATTGGGTTTTAATTTAGTGTGTCTAGGTCTAGGATAAATTAGTTTATTTTTATAGATCGATTTTTGCACATCAAGTTTTTGGCGCCGTTGCCGGGGACACTTGGCAATAGTGAAATTAACTTTGAATTTATTTTAGGATTAATTGTGTGTTTTTTCTTTCTTTTTCTTCGTGTGCTTAGTTAATTTAATTTTTCTGCCTTAGTTCCTTTTCATTATTGTGTCTTTTTATTACTTTCTGCTTTATTTTGTGTGCCGTAGTTACATTAGGTTTAATTTTTAGTTTTGTGTGCTTTTCTAGTTTATGCCCCAAACCCGCTCCAAAGGTCCACCTGAGTTTTCTGCTACGTCCGAACCCGAGAGAGATATCCACGAGCGCATTCGTGAGCTGCGTGAGCTGCGTGAGCAACTGAGAGCCATTCGCGATAGTAAGGTACACGCCCCTAAAACCGTTTCTCGTTTACTTCCGCCCATTCCATTTCCTGATTTAAATATGGCTGCTAGACGTACTGTTCATGAAAGAGCTAGTGACGGAGTCGTAGATGCTAGGTTTTCCATTGCACCCACCACCATTGCTAACACTGCCAACTGCCAAATTCCATCTCATGTTCTGAACACCCTGACCCAAACCATCCAATTTCACGGCCTAGACGAGGAGGACGCACCCGCCCATTTATCTCGATTCGTGCGTATCTGTGCCACTTTTGGTCTTAATGGCGTTCAGCCAGAAACTGTCTACCTTCGTTTGTTCCCATTTTCACTCACCGCCCGTGCTGCCCAGTGGCTTGAAACCCTTCCCGCAAACTCGATTGCCACTTGGGCCGATCTTCAACAGAAATTCCTGAAGAAATATCATTCGCCCGCGAAAGCCGCACGTATGAGGGAGCAGATTCATTCTTTTCGCATGGACCCTGACGAGCCATATTATCTTGCGTACGAGCGATTTAACACTCTTCTGAGCAAGTGCCCCCAGCACGGTCTCACTGATTGGGCAATCATCGAAAAATTCTACAACGGTCTCACTTACGAAACGCAGCGACAATTCAACATTTCCGCAGGGGGTCACATGATGGAAAAGCTGGATATTGATGAGTGCAAGAACCTGTTTGAGAGTTTTGCTTTAGCTGAGCAGCAGAACCCCGGTGATCGTAGGGCCACTTTAGCTCCCACGAAATCTTCACTTTCTACATCTCGGGGAGTTCACCACGTGAGTTCTGAAACTGTTGCTCAGGCCCAGTATGATGCTTTGCAAAAACAGATCAACGACATTAAACTTCAGCAGCAGGCTAAATGTGAACTATGTCGTGGAGGTCATGACACCATCGACTGCCCACTTGCCGGCCAGGAGCAAGTGGATTTCATCTCTAACCGAAACCAGTTCGGTAACTCTTTTCAGTCGGGGTGGAGGACCAACCCCAATTCTGGTTGGCGGGGTGGCGCGAACCCCTCGGGTTTTCAATCGCGTCAGAACCAGGATAGCGGGAGTGATGCAGGGTCGAGTATGAAGAAGATTGAGGAAATGTTGGCTGCACAAATGCAATTGCTAAATCAGGTCGTGACACGAGATCAGGAGACGCAACAGAAGTTGAAGGAACACGATACACTCTTTAGGAACCAACAGTCGGCCTTTTTAGATTTGCAGCGTTCCGTAGGAGACATAGGAAAACAGGTTTCTGAGTTGGTAGGTAAGGGGGGGTCATTTTCTGGTAGTACACAAACAAACCCTAGTGCAACCCCTAAGGCTGTGACAACACGTATTGGTAGAGGAGGAGAGCAGGAACCACCGACAGAAGAGGAAGAGCCGGTAGATGAGGAGATCGAGATGGAGACTCCGGATGGGAGGGCACACCCGAGGCTAGACCCAGCAAGTACCGTGCCGAACACCGAGTCTCCCGCACCTAAGGCAAATGAGAAAACGAAGAAGAAATATGAACCGAGAGAGATCACCGCTGAGGATTTGAGGAGGGTCCCCTACCCTGCCCGTCTTATCCAGCAGAAGTATGCGAGAGAGTACGCTCAATTCTTAGATATGTTCAAACAGTTAAAAATCAATCTTCCGTTCATCGAGGCACTCCAGCAAATGCCCAAATACGCCAAATTTTTGAAGGATCTCCTATCCAACAAGAAGAAACTGGAGTCGCTTTCAATTGTTTCTCTCGATGAAAGATGCTCTGCGGTGGTCCAGAACAAGCTACCGCAGAAATTGACTGATCCGGGTATCTTCACGATCCCGTGTTTGTTTGGTAGCTCGACTGTGAACCACGCGTTGGCGGATTTAGGTGCTAGCATCAATCTGACGCCCTACTCTATTTACGAAAAGCTAGGCCTAGGCGATCCGACTCCAACGCGCATGAGTATCTCCTTAGCGGACCGTTCCGTTAAGTATCCACGGGGAGTTGTGGAAAACGTGTTAGTTAAGGTTGATAAATTTGTTTTCCCCGTGGATTTCGTGATCTTGGACATGGAGGTAGATGAAAAATGTCCACTCATCCTAGGACGCCCTTTCTTGCGCACCGCCAAGGCATTGATTGATGTCTATGACGGGAAGATTACACTTCGAGTGGGAGATGAGACGATCACGTTCGATATCATGCAGTCCATGAAACACTCTTTAGGCCAGGATGATTCAGTTTATTTCATTGAGTCTTTTATTTCTCACATGGATCGTTGCTTGGATTACATATGTGGGGCTGATTTGGTTGAGAGAAAGAGTGAGTCTAGCGTGAATGAGGATCAGAAGTTAGAGAGTGAAGTTGTTGAGGAGAGTCAGGAGGTCCTAGAGGTTAGTGAGGAGATAGATTTAGGAGAAAAATCATTGGTAGAGGAACCACCCGCGTTAGAGCTTAAGGAGTTACCATCCCATCTAGAGTACGCGTTCTTAGAGAGTGATTCCCGTTTGCCCGTCATCATTTCTGCTACCCTGACGGAGGAGGAGAAGAAGAGATTGATACAGGTTCTGCGAGATCATAAGCAGGCGATTGCGTGGAGGCTGACTGATATCAAGGGTATAAGCCCTATCTTTTGCACGCATCGCATACTCATGGAGGATGAGTATAAACCTGTAGTTCAACCTCAGAGGCGTCTGAATCCTAACATGAAAGAGGTTGTGAAGAAAGAGGTCCTCAAACTACTGGACGCGGGGTTGATTTATCCGATTTCAGATTCCACTTGGGTTAGCCCGGTTCAGGTAGTTCCCAAAAAGGGAGGGATGACAGTTGTGATGAATGAGAAACATGAGTTGATTCCCAGTAGGACTGTCACAGGATGGAGAGTGTGTATAGATTACCGTAAGCTTAACGATGCCACTAGGAAAGACCACTTCCCATTGCCGTTCATTGATCAGATGTTGGAGTGTTTGTCGGGTCAGCAGTACTACTGTTTCCTCGATGGATTTTCCGGTTACTTCCAGATTCCTATTGCACCTGAGGATCAGGAGAAAACCACTTTCACATGCCCGTACGGTACCTTCGCGTATCGACGTATGCCATTCGGGCTATGTAACGCTCCGGCCACATTCCAGAGATGTATGGTGGCCATTTTTCAGGATATGATCGAGACTTCCATGGAGGTTTTTATGGATGATTTTTCTGTGTTCGGGAGTTCTTTTGATCATTGTTTGGGTAACTTAGAGCGTATGTTGAGGAGATGTGTCGAGACCAAACTGATGCTAAACTGGGAGAAATGTCACTTCATGGTCACCGAGGGAATAGTTTTAGGACATAAAATTTCACGTGCCGGCATTGAAGTAGATAGAGCAAAAATAGAAACAATTAGCAAACTTCCACCACCCACGAACGTCAAATCTGTTAGGAGTTTTTTAGGTCACGCAGGATTTTATCGTAGGTTCATTAAAGATTTTTCCAAAATTACGAGACCCATGACCCGTTTGCTAGAAAAAGATGTTGTTTTCGATTTTGACGATGAGTGCCTTAAAGCGTTTAATTTCCTGAAAGAGAGATTAGTGAGTGCACCGATTTTGATAGCCCCTGATTGGACCCTACCATTTGAGCTTATGTGTGATGCTAGTGATTTTGCGGTAGGAGCAGTTTTAGGACAACGTAGGGACAAACACTTCCATCCCATTTACTACGCAAGCAAAACCTTAGACAACGCCCAGGAGAATTACACGACAACAGAAAAAGAACTTCTTACTGTAGTTTACGCATTCGATAAATTTCGTTCATACCTCGTCCTGTCCAAAACCGTTGTTTATACTGACCACGCGGCCCTACGGTACTTGTTTGCAAAGAAAGATGCCAAACCACGCTTGATTAGGTGGATATTGTTATTATCTGAGTTTGATATAGAGATTAAGGATAAAAAGGGTGCAAAGAACGTAGCGGCCGACCACTTGTCGCGCCTTGAGGATCCCGAGAGAGAGAAACTGAGAGAGGAGAGCATAGGTGACACATTCCCATTTGAGAGTGCTATGACAGTTGAGAGAGAGTTCGTAGGAGTGACGAGTGCGGAGGAGCAAGGCATGCCATGGTTTTCTGATATGGCGAATTATTTAGCACATGGCATGCTGTTAGAGAGTATGACATCCCAACAGAGAAAAAAATTCGTTTCTGATTCTAGACATTACATTTGGGATGCTCCATACTTGTTTCGTGTAGGAGTTGATGGTTCGTTTAGGAGATGCGTTAGTAGAGAGGAGGGGTTAGACATTCTTAGGCATTGTCATGAGGGGCCATCGGGTGGACATTTTGGGCCATCTTATACTGCTAGGAAAGTGTTAGATTCAGGTTTTTATTGGCCGACTTTGTTTAAGGATGCTCACGAGTTAGTGAAAAAGTGTGATGCCTGTCAGCGTGCCGGTAACATTTCCTCCCGGAATGAGATGCCCCAACATCCTATCCAGAGTGTTGAAGTGTTTGATATATGGGGCATTGATTTCATGGGCCCATTTCCACCATCTCGGGGGAACCGGTACGTTCTTGTTGCGATTGATTATGTTTCTAAGTGGGTTGAGGCCCAAGCCTTGCCTACTAATGATGCACGTGTGGTTGTGAGGTTTCTGAGAGGTTTGTTTAGTAGGTTTGGAACCCCCAAGGTTTTGATTAGTGATAGGGGCACGCATTTTTGCAATGCCCAAATGGAGAAAGTGTTAGCAAGGTACGGAGTGAATCATAGGACATCTACCGCTTACCACCCTCAAACGAGTGGTCAAGTGGAAAATGCTAACCGGGGGGTAAAACGGATTTTAGAGAAAACTATCGGGAATAGTCGCAAGGATTGGTCCGATAAGTTAGATGATGCGTTATGGGCTTTTCGTACTGCTTTTAAGACACCCATTGGAACCACGCCCTTTATGATGGTTTATGGGAAAACGTGTCATCTACCGGTCGAGCTTGAACATAAGGCATATTGGGCAATTAGAGCGGTTAACATAGATTTAGCAAAATCCGCGAAGGACCGGTTTCTCCAAATCCATGAGGTAGAGGAGTTAAGGAATGAAGCTTACGAGAGATCTTGGAGTTACAAAGAGAGAACCAAAGCATTACATGATCGTAGGTTGAAGGATAGGAAAGAGTTTAAGTGTGGGGATCGGGTGTTGCTTTATGATTCTAGATTGAAATTGTTTCCCGGTAAATTGAAGTCCCGGTGGAGGGGACCATACATTGTGAAACAGGTTTTCCCATATGGGACGGTTGAGTTAGAGTCTGATAGTGGAGAGTGGAAAGTCAATGGTCACAGGTTGAAACATTACATTGGAGGTCCGATAGAAAAAGACGAGGAGATGTTGGCTCTCCCCAAAATTGAGGTTGAATAATCAAGGAGGAGAGTACTCGGTGAAAACCCGAGTTGTAGAGTTTGTATAGTATTGTGCATGTTTATTTTCTTTATTTTCGTGTGTTTTTGTTTTTCGTTTTTCGTGTGTTTTCGGTTTGTTGCGTTTGTTTGTTTGTTTGATGTTGCAGGGAATTGAAAGATGCTGGAAACGCGAATTCATGCGGAAATGGAGCCTCAGGTATGTTTTGGTTAGTATAAAATCATAGGGCTTTAAAAATCAGAGTATTGAAAAATTTTTGAAAACTTGAAAAAATTGGCTAAGTATGGGAAATCTCAAAAGTTCCCTGGAAATCTCGTTCCAAGCGTATCGCCTGGGCTGAGACTTTCTCCAAGCGATACGCCTAGAGGTGGTGGTCAATATGGCAGTCAACGGACCTGCAAGCGTATCGCCTATTACTGCACAACCTCCAAGCGATACGCTTGCAGTTGAATCACCGAGAAAAAAAATATCTCGGATTTAAAGCCCCTTTCGCCCCCATTTAACCCTAATCCAGCCACCACCATCTCCCACATCCTCCCGTCGCCATACACCGCCACCACTTATCGCCGCCCTCCACTGCCGCCATTCACCTCCACATCACCGTCGCAACCACCACTCCAACCCTCCTGCGCCATCCTTACCGCCGCCCACTACCACCATCATCCTCACCCACCTTCACCCCTCGCCTTCACCAACTACCACCTCCGCGCCGCCTCTATCACCAACCATCTACCGCTGCTGCTGTTTCACCACCACCAACCACCATCTACCTCCTCTACACCGCGCCGCCGATTAACTGCCATCACCGCCGAGCCACCATACACCACCGTCTCCATCACTAGTCCAGTTCACCCACCGCCGCCACCACTGTCCGAACGCCGGCAAGCCGCCGGTGGTTTTGCAGCTCCGAGACCACCGTCACAGTTCATCGATTTCAATTTTCTTTTGCAAATCGCGATTCCAGGTATGTGATTCTTTGTTCCCTGTTGCATTTTGTTCCCTTTTCTGTGTATAAGTTTGAATCTGTTGAATGGCTTGTGAGTTTTAGGGGGTTCTTGATGATTTGCCAGCATTATGTTGGGTATTTGTTAACTCTTTTGCTGGTTTGGAACATTGTTAGTACAAAATTTGTGGTTATTTCTGTGCTGTGAATGTTATGATAATCATTGAGGTAGTGACAGTTTGGCGCATGTTTAGAATTGTTGGGTTATATAGCCGTCGGTTTGGCCTCATTTTTTCCGATGGTTTAATTTAGTGGGTAGTTTTGATTAGTTTATTTGGTTAGGGTTGTTTGAAATTATCATGTTCATTAAATGATTTTAGCTTGATTGATTTGTTGGTTATTGGATTGGGATGGTTGAAATCTGGCATTCTGGGTCGAATTGGTTGAAATTATACACTTTTGACAGGTTTTGTGAAGAACTGGTTTTGCTCGATAAACGAACGGGTCATGCCCGATTTTTCTGAAATTTTTTTGTGTTTTTTGTCTTTTTCTTTTTGTTTTAAGCAATTTGTTTTTAGTTTTTAATCCTGTTTTCTTCCAATAAAAAAAAAATTCAAAAATCCAAAAATAGTTGTGATTGATGTGTGTTGCTTGGATATCACTGTTAAATCTGTTTTGCAGGTATGGAGGCATCTGGCAGAGGTTCGAGGAAGAAGCAGAAAACGACCAAGGTTATTCATCATCGGTCGAGGACCCCGTATTTGGCAGACGAGGTTTTACCGAACTACGAGGAGGAGCTGCCGCCGGTTGAGGAGCGCCGGATTGAGGATCATACTTTGCTGCAGTTTCAGGGCACCTACGAGGGTGAGCGTTGTGAGACGTTTATGCGCCTAGACTTGCTCCAGCATAGGACGTTCGATTGGGATCTTCTGGATAGGATGGGAGCGAGGGCTAGGTTAGAGCAGCTGTTAGACGAGCGATGGAGGAGAGTCTTAGCTTGTGATGGACCCCAGTACCGGGAGCTGACTGTGGAGTTCCATTCGACATGGAGGTATGATATCAAGGAGTTTGATTCTCCGGTCTGTGTTTCATTTGCTCTTGGGAGGAGATTGTTCGAGATGAGCGTGCCTCAGTTTGCTGTCGCTTTAGGCTTTTATACACAGGAGGAGGTGGCTACATCTGAGTTTAGGAGGAGTCTGAGAGGGACGGCCAAGAAGGCCAAGGATTTGTATGTTGTTGATGGTCACTTGAGAGCGTTCTGGGAGACTATTTCTGATGCGCCGTACACGGTCGGTTTAGTAGCTTCTGCGATTAGGGATCCGTTTCTGAGATATGTGCATAGGATTTTAGCGTGTTCGTTGATTGGGAGACGTGCTGGGGCCGAGAAGATTAATATGTTGGATATGTTTTGTTTGAGGTCGTTGGTGGAGAGGCACCCGACCAACCTCGCTATGGTTTTTATTCAGTCTGTAGCCCGGCCCCGCAAGGGAGGGCCGGAGGCGAGGTTGGATCTGGGTCCATACATTGGTAGGTTAGCTGAGCGTCTGGGGGTTTTAGAGAGGTATAGGCCTTCGCATTTGACTGCCGGTCCGCTGACATTGCCATATACTTTGATGGGCATGCGGAAGGCAGGTTTTTGCCCGTTTGATGATCCCCCGAGATGGGTTGAGGTCGGAGCTCCTGCAAGGAGGAGGATATTACAGAGAGCTGAGAGGCCTCCAGTGGATAGGCCAGTTAGAGAGCCGAGGGCAGAGCCGTTGACCTTGGAGATGGTTAGGGATGAGATGATGCTGAGGATGGATCTGCAGGACAGGGCTATCAGAGGTTTGTATGTTGCTCAGGGGTTTGAGGTGCCAGAGTTCTTCCGGGAGCCTGAGGCCGCTGCTGATGATTCTGATGATGATGCTGGAGAGGAGTAGCTGATGGTTTGATGACTTTTGATAGCAGCAGCCAATTGATCGGTTATTTCACATCCTTGTACTTTTTCCTTATTTTTGTTTTTATCATCATGGTCTGTATTTATATTATAATATTCTGATATCTAGGAATTTGTACGGGGTTAACCGGTTGGGTGGTTTGTTTTGATATATATATATGCTGCTGTGATTTTGGTTTGCTGTGGTTGTTAGACTTTGGTTTGTTTCACCGCCGCTTTCGTCCGTGACGTTTTTGATGCAATTCTGGAGTTACCGAAATTCTGATATCGCGTTCGAATTGGAGGGCGAGGAACGAGTCTTTTGTCATTCATGCCGATTCATTCAGGGGAGTGTGTTCCATTTTTATTATTTCTTTTATTTTTCGTCTTATTTCTTTTGCATTTATTTATATTTTCTCTTATTTGTGTTTGTTTGCTTGAGTCGTTTCTCAGTTCACATTAGGGACAATGTGAGTTTCAAGTGTGGGGATGGGGAGACTACGTGTCGTGTCTCGTTAGTTGAGTCAGTTTTAGTGAGTTTGTTTAAAGTGTGAGTCTTGAAAAAAAAAATCAAAAAAAAAAAAATTGAAAAAATTGAAAAAAATGTTTCTGATTAAGTCTGCAGTTTAAAATGGAAGATGATAGGTAAAACCCGAGGATTGGCTGTCTGATTAAGTGCTTAAATGATAAATGTAATTAACAGTTGAAAACATTACTGGTTAGTGATGTATTGGTAGGCCCAGCTAACTTAGTAAAGATTAAATATCCCATTGTGTTTATTTGTTGTATAAATATGTAATTAATCAGTCTGCTAGTGGGTTCACATTTTAGGAGTGATAGGAATACTGAAACTGAGGATTATGAGGAAAGAGACCCCTTTAGGCTAGATACTTCTATGTCCTTAGAATACCTGGCACGTTATGATCTTTTTGCGAAAGCAAATCCGAGAAATAACGGCGCCCCATTCTCCATAATGAGCATACTAGGTAATAATTGGTTAATGAATTAGAGTGAAGGGGCAGAATACTCATGTATGAACTAAGGATAGTATCCCGTGGTAAGTACCTTTGATGATGTTCCGGATCTCGCGGGCAAAATACTCACGTATGATTTCGGGGGTAAGACCTTGTGAAAGAATACCTCTGGTGATGTCCGTTGGTAATTTTAGGTAAAAGTGACCAATTATGAGAAAAAAAAATGGAAAAATGAGAAGAAAAAAAAAGAGGTGAAACGATATGGTAGTTTAGAAATAAATGCTCAAGCACTTCACATTCCATCTAATTCCATCATTCTTTGGACATTTTTGTATCTGATTTAAGGGGGGTGGGAAAAATCAAAAAGTTATATCTTTATTACCCTTTATTCGGACCGAATATGAATTGGGATTAGGTTGAGCTTGATCTTTCTAGAGTGGGACGCATAGGCAACTGAACTATATCTGGTAATTTATAAACACCTTGGGGGCTCAAAGGTTAGTGTTGGGTTTATTCGGATCGAAATATCGATAATCGCTACCGGGATGTGAATAGACTGATAGAATTGAAATTGATGAAATTGAAAGAGTTGGAAGCCAATTACTCAGGTTATGATTCCATTTGCAGGTTTTTTCGGGGACGAAAAAAGGTTAAGTGGGGGGATATTTGATGTGTTGCAAAACACTTCGGTTTTCCTTTATGTTTTCAAGTCGTTTTGAGAGTCTTTTGAGTCGTTTTCCTTAGGTTTTTAGTTAATTGTGTGTTTTAGTGTCTTAATGTGTGTTTTATAGTAAAGTTGCAGTTTTGGCACAATTCCCGAGAGAAATGAGCATCGGAAAAGAATTGAAAAGAAAATAGAAGAAAAGTGCTGAAATTGAAGCTCTAGGCGTATCGCCTAGAGCTGCTGAAGTTGCAAGCGGTACGCTTGCTGCTCTGAAGTCAAAGGCGGTGTTTTAAACGTTGACCCGACTATTTTGTCGATTAGTGGGTCCAAGCGTATCGCCTGCTGCTCAGGAGACTTCCAAGCGATACGCTTGGAGGTTAATTTTCCGGAAAACCCTAATTTCGCAATTATAAATACAATTTAAGGGTTTTCTTCGAAGACACGGCTGTTTATCGACTAAGAGAGTTCCAGGAGGCGATTTTGGAGATTCTGATCGTGAGAGGAAGGTCCGGAAGCGTTGGAGGTCAAGCATTCAACTCCGATTCGGTTTTCGGGTTCTTAATTCTTCCGTTATTTGATTTCGTTTTTAGACCAGATTATGTTCATGGATTTTCCTACTGTTATGTTCTGTTTTTATGACATGTTTATGATGCTAGGCTAAATCTCTAATACCACTTAGACCGTATGGATGATTGATTGATGTTATTCGACTTTTCTTGGTTATTATGATATTTATTGATTGGGTTTTGTTATCTTATTGAAATTCCTCTAATTTTCTGTGGTTAATGCATGTGTGTGTTACATGTTGAAGTTGTGATTGATAATTGGAACTTAGTTTACCTTCGAATGTCTTTCGGATTGGGTAAATTATCTAAAGATTCTGACTTTAGGGTTAGTTTCTAAAGTGTAGTTTAGGAGACGTCCCGAACTATAGTTTTGGTTATTAATTGTGGCTTTGGTTGTAATGTGCTGCTAAATTGGAGACTCAAAAGGTACAGGTTTAACGGGTAATCGGGTTGGTTAATGAACTAGGGGTGCATTGTCTTAAAAGGAAATGTCCTAGGAAGTCGGCTTGCTTGTTATTCGTGTTAATCATAGAAATTAGAGGTAGCTCCGGTTATTCTAGGTGTGCTTTAGGTATATCCGAGGGTGGCTAGGGTAATTGAGATGGGACGTACTTAAAAGGTGAACCATTTGTTCGAGCGGTAAGATAACTAGTTAGGAAGTACTTAAAAGGTGAACTAACTAACCAGTGTGCGTATTCCAACCTTTAGAGATCTTATCAGTAACATCCGGAGAGTGATTCGGGGGCTCGTAGGGTTTTGATAGGTTGTGTGGTTAGATCCTGGTTCCATCATTTTGTCATAAGCCAAGAGAAGTCGATAGCATTAATCAGGAGTCTAGGTCTAGGTGGTATTTCTTGTCATATCTGGTTTTCGTTTCTAGGTTTTGAGTTGTTGGTTTGCTTTCCATTTTTAGTAATTTCTATTTTTAGCAATTTCTATTTTTAGTAAGTTTTAGGTAATTCGGTAATTTTAGTTTAGTTAGTCAATTTATTTAGTTAATTAATTCCTCAAATCAAAAACCAATTTTCACCAATTAATCAGTAATTTATTTTTCCTAGTTAATTTTATCTTTTTAGTGTCTCTAGGGTTCGACCCCGGTCTGCCGATAGCTATTCTACATCCGATAGGTTCACTTGCCTGTTGAGTCGGTCTAGTTTGAGGTTAATTGGGTTTTAATTTAGTGTGTCTAGGTCTAGGATAAATTAGTTTATTTTTATAGATCGATTTTTGCACATCAAGAACCTACATTTTGAACCTTTGGAAACATAGGAACAAAACGTTTTTGTTTTAGAAAGAATGTAGGCTCACATTCATCAAAAACTCTGCCTTGTTCATCAAAGAACTTCGGTTTGGCAGGCTTACCAAAAAATGGTTTCTTTTGAAACCTTTGGTTTGATTCAACAGGAAGTGGACAATCTTTTGCCATATCCCTTTTTTGGCGACAAACATAGCATATACGTTCTGATTTGTCCCACCTTTTGGGTGCCCGCATAGAATCACACACATGAATATCTCGAACATGATCAAAAAAAGAATTATATACCTGTCGGCGATGATTGAACCCATTTAGATGTTGGGCTTCGAGAATGAGAACCACCAGAAGAACATTTGGCAGTTTGATTCTTCAAGGTTCTTGATGCATCCTTCTTCTAAAAAACTTTAGAAATTTTCCTAGCATCAACACAATGAAGAGGAAATTCTTTGTCAGAGAATATCTGTTTCGAACCCTTGAGTTTATAAAAACGCTCAGGTTGAACCTTTTCAGCTTTGAAAACTTCCTTCTTTACTTGCTTCATTTTGAGCTTCTTTAACTCTTGTGATGTTGGTGCTGGAACCTCTTCAACTTTGACATTTTGTGCTCTAAAACCCAAACCAACATGTTTTCCAAAAACTTTTTCCTCAGACTTTGAATTCTCCTGTCCACCCTTTGCTAACTTTGAAAACTCAGCTTTGACATCTTTAAGATTTTTCTGTTCAAAGAAGATCATCTCATTAAATTCGGGTTGAGAACGAATCTTGTCACTTGAAGTAGCTGATTTCGCATTATCAGCAGAAGATGAACCAGAAACAAACTTAGGACCTGGAGGAACTTCAGATTTCTTGCCCTTCTTCTTCTTACTCTTATTATTTTTCTTTTTCTTCACAATCATCTCTTCCTCAGAATTAGATGATGAAAACTTTGAGTAATCAACCTCTTCAATCTTTTCCTTTACCTCTTTGAATGCTTCTTTGATATGAGCAGGGGGTGAAGCTGTTTTATCAAACATATTTTCAAAATTTTCATCTTTAGCCAGATAACTTGTGAACAATTGAGAATTAGAAACATTGTTCAGCAAGCGATTTGCATCAATCACTTGAATCTTTAAATCTGAAATTTGCTTTTGAGCTTCAGCCAACTCTCTCTCAGTAGCAATCAAACGCTTTGCAACCTTATGCGTCTCAAATTTTTGCATGCGGAGATTTTCTAGCCCCTCAAACAATTCTTTCTTCAATTTATCTTCATTCCGCTTTTGAATATCCAAATTTGCAGTTTGAACTTTGTTCACACTTACCAATTCACGCTTCTCATCCAAATATTTTTCCATCACAGCTTGATAACTTGCAATCTTAGCAGCAGATTCTTCAGCATCTTTTGTCAGCAGATCAAGCTTGATTTTTGACTTTTCAAACAAATTTTGAAAATCATTAGTAGCATCCTCCGCTTCATCCTTCCATTTCTTGACTTCATTCACCAACTCATCCCTCTCTTCGCAAATCATTACATTTGTAGCTTCAACATTTCTTTTATCTTGTTTTGTTATCTCTAAAGCTTCATTCAACAATTTGACCTCTGTAAACAAACATACATTCTTCAAAACCAATTCCTTCTCATGTTCCTTAGAATCTTTAAATCTAAACTAACCAACTGGAATTCCTCAGAAAGCTTTTGAATTTTATTTAATAACGAAGCATTCTCTTTCAACAAACTTTCCAAGTTTTCAGCAGATTCATAGGAACTCGGTGCTGAACTTGCATTTGAACTTGTGTCTGAACTATAATCTTCTTGTTCATTATGAGTGACAATCAAAGCAGATGAGTCAAAATGTCTACCCAATCATAAACACCATCATCTTGACTTGTTAAAGCCGTCTGATTTGCATTACTGGACGATGGTTGAGTAAAACCAGGTTTGCTTCCACGAACTTGTTGACATTCTTTAGCAAAATGTCCAAGCTTTGAGCATTTGTAACATTTCAACTTGGATTTATCAAATCCCAGCTTGCTATTGAAATCAGATGAACTCCGACCATGTTTCTTGAAAAATCGCTTTGAACGTTGACCTAGCATAACATATTGCCAAGCCAAATCTAATCGTTCAACTGTTCATCATCAAGTTCATCAAGATCATCCCTCGTGATGTTTGCATCAGCAACATTCTTGATAACCAACCCAAAATGATGTAATCAAAGAAGAAATTATTTTAGCATAATCATCAGTTGTTTAAGCAAATAAGGCATTTCGATTTGTGAAATTTGGAATAGTAAAATTGCAACCTTTTGAAGAATCGGAATTTCCAGAAACTCCAGCCATAAAAGCAACACTCGGTGCAGAACTCAGATTTGGCTTTGCTTTGGCATTCATGCTAGCTGTATTTTCACCATGATACAACTCAGGATTTTGCAAAGTAGCAGTTGACTTCTTTGAATTTAACATTTCCATTTCCCAAGCATGAAGTTTTCCAGTAAGCTCGTGAAATGTCAATGTAGTGTATTCTTTATCATGGGTGAGTAACAAAACGTAGTTCTCCCACTTTTCAGGAAAAGCTTCCATAATCTTCTCCTTCAAATCTGCATCAGTTTTCTTAATTCCCACTACCTTCAATTCACTAATTAAATGTGAAAACCGTGAAACAAGAGTAGTAATGTTCTCATTGTCATAATGTTGAAAATTATCAAATTCTTTATTCAACACTTTCTTCCGACTCTTCTTGTAATCATCATTACCCTCACATCTTGCTGATGGAGCATCCCACAATTGTTTAGATTTCTTGCAAGTACTAAATTAATGTAGCAACACAGTGGGTAATGCCATTGTAAGATAACCGAAAGCTTTTTGCTCAAGCTCATAAGATTTCCTTTCAGCAATGTCGAAGGTATGAACTTCCTTGAAATCTCCTTGATTAGTCGGATATTGATAAAGCTTCTTGATTGGAATCCACAAATCGATATCATTCGTGCTTATGTAAGCAGAAAATCGTTGCTTCCAATTGTGATAATCTTCCAACTTCAATAACTTGGGAACTTTCTGACTTGTTCCAATTTCGTTATTAAAGTTCATCATAGTCTGCATCGCATTCTGCATCGCGGCAAAAGCTTGAAATTCCGACATCGTTGAAAATTTTAAGATTCTGTTTGTCCGAACTCTATTCGAACCTAAACACCTTGTCCGAACCAGCTTCGGACACTATCCCAACCTCAAACAGTGCCGAACTTCAAACGAATTTTAACTATGCCGAACTATACCCGAACTCCGTCCGAACTTGTACCGAACCTTCCCCGAACTCTGTCCGAACACAAAATAACTCGAACCTCGACCGATACAGAAATGTAGCCAAACGTTAACCGAACACAGACCGAACTCTGGTAGAACTATGTCTGAACGTTGTCCGAACTGGGACTTCGAGCAGTTAGTCCGAATCTGAACAGTATAGTCCGAACATTAACATATTTTTCTCAAAACGCTCGATTTTGACGAGATTTGCAGCAGTGGATCAGAAAAAGTGAAGAGGAATGATTTAGGAGAAATTTTTTCACAAAAGACTCGATCGAAGTGATCAAAAATTGTAAAAACACTCTAATCACCAAAAACTACTCATTTCGTTTCAAAAACTTCAAAAATACCAATCACAGATCAGTAGAATGAACCAGAAAGCTTTGATACCACTTGAAAAGTTGTGAACGGTGGATCGTCTACTCAATCTAGCTATAACGGATTCAAAAGAAGTAATTAAAAGTTGTTTTATTGATCAACGAACAATTACAACCCTAGAACCCTCATAAACAATGACACAGAGAACACCTTAGTAAACACACACTTAAGACTCAGCTCCACTACACACTCATACCAAAAAAATGAACAAGCACACTATTTATAGCTGCTGGCCGAACTCCCAGCGAACCCGAAGTTCAGCTTGTTCGAACCTCGAGTTCGGACTAGGTTCGGTAGCAGCAACTTTGTCTTGAACTTGGACTTGTCTTGATTCAATCTTGATACTTCACACGACGCACAGATCAAGTATTAACATCTTGGTTAAGGGGAGTGAATTAGCTCCAGTTACCTGTTTGGATAGGTTTACTATCCTTTTCTCAAGGAACATCTAATCGGCATTTATCTTTCTCAAATTCGATCTTTCTTCTAGTACTTCTTTGCTAAGAAGGCTGAATTTTTTCTTCATTTCATTGAGCATTTCCTCCTATGGTTCCATATGATTCTATAGTCTTTTGAACCTGGTCACACAACTGCTTGATTTGATCTTCTATAGATTCCAGTCTTCCTCCCTTTAGTTGCCACTCGTTTTCTTGCAGCTCTTTCGGTTGATCACATATTTTGTCTAATTGTTGTTTGCTGTTTCTTTTCATTGTATTGATCTCTTCTTCTAGCTCTGAGATTCTCAATCTGTTCTTTTCTGACTGTTTGGTGAGTTCTTCTATTTGTACAGAACTACTGCAGAATTTCGGATGTAGTTCTGTAGTCTATTGTTGTTGTTCTTTCATGAAGTCAGTGAACAAAGAAGAAAGAGATTTGGAGAATTCCTCGAGTCAGACTTCGAGGCTGCTTCAGGGGGGTAACAAACCAGAAGATACCTCATATCTTTCTGTTGGACTGAGTGGTTTCCCCTTGAGGAATTTGTCACTGACTGCTAACCTAGCCATGCTCAGTGAGTACAGGGCTTCAACATTCCTTGATGAGTCCAGAGTTGGATTCACCTCATTGTTTTTAGAGAATCCTAAGACAAGATTTTTGTTTGTATCTGAGAGGATGTCTCAGATGAGCTGGAAGTGAACACATCACTATTACTCACTTCCAAGTTTCCTTGACTTCTAGAGTCTCCACTTGTTGTTACATCATCTTCAGTGATAGAATCAGAGAAGATATTTTGATGTATGACTATGATGGGGATGTCAAAGGATGGTGTGAGTTTGGAAGTGGGCAAAGGCTTCTTGGTAGGATGTTTGAGGTGATGATTGTTGGCTTTTATCTGAGTTGGTGAGGTTGGTTTTTCTGGAGAGCATGGTGCTGAGGTTGATGGCTCATTAAAGGGATGTGATATGAGGGGTTGAAGGCGATGACTTGGGGTGGTCTCTTGTTGATGGTGTGGTGAGGTCTGTGATTGTGGAGAATGCACTACTAGAAAAAGGGTCTTTCTTGACACGCGAACGATGACACTCGGTCCTTTCTTGACGCGCAAAAAAGTGCGTCATATAAAATTGTCAAGAATTGAATAATCCTAAGGCTAGATGACGCGCATTTCTACGCGTCATAAACTTCTGTCATAATTTATAAAAAAAAAACACGGAGGACTCTTCAAAATTGCACGTCAAGAAATATGTGTCGTTTTTTATTTTTTTCCCGCCAAAAATTCCCCCCAAAATTTTCCCTGATTTTCAGCCCTCCTTCAAAATTTTCCCCCAAAACATACCCCATTTCTT
Source organism: Deinandra increscens subsp. villosa (assembly GCA_039602395.1). Classification (NCBI taxonomy): domain Eukaryota; kingdom Viridiplantae; phylum Streptophyta; class Magnoliopsida; order Asterales; family Asteraceae; genus Deinandra; species Deinandra increscens. The sequence goes on along the minus strand of JBCNJP010000010.1, from coordinate 72,126,348 downwards.
ATTGGTCTCTTCCCCGCTCTCTCCAAAAACCACTGGAGGTCGATCTCCCCGAAGCCCCCTTTCTTCTTGGTTCCTCCCAATTTCCGTTCAAAAAACCCTCGGTGACCTTCTCCCTTCTACATTTCCTGTCCTTTTCAATATTTGAGGCGAAGCTGCTTTACTCCTCATCCCTCGTCTCTCTTTGATTTTGCCCTAATCTCAGTCTATTGGCATCAACGTAGGTGAGCTACGAATCCCTAATCTCGTCTCCCTTTGATTTTGCCCTAATCTCGTCTCCCTTTGATTTTGCCCTAATCTCGTCTCCCTTTGATTTTGCCCTAATCTCGTCTCCTCACAATAGCGAATTCAAAGGCAGCCAAATTAAGGAATGAGATTATCAACTCGGTCTGTACATGTGTAGTTGAGATATGTGATTTTGTTAGAAATTGATTAAGGATATGATGATTCCATGTGTATTTTGGTTATTTTTGTAGAGTCAAAGATGGAATCCCTTTAGCCCTACAATGTACGACCAAAAGATAAACAACTCCAGCAGTCCAGCTTCAATTACAAGAATCAATCGCCGCCCTTGATGAAGCCCTAGCCTCTGACCCCCAAAATTTTGAAATCCTTGGGTATTATCATACATACATACACAATATGTCCTATTTTTTTAAACTTTTCTCCAATCTGTATTTCATTCATGAAGTTTATCTGTTGATTTAGTATGAGTTTCATGTGATTTTTATGTTTTAGTTCATAGACAGTTGATTAACTATTCTGATCCAGAGTATTGTTGATTGCTATCAATTTTCAATTGCTAACTGATACCTAGGTTATACATTATTCAATGTGTTTAGCAATGTAGCCTGCAAAAAAGTTCATATTCCACTAGAGAAGCTGCAGCCATCAATGTGTTTTTGATGATCAACTGTTCTGCAGATTATCGAACTTAATATATAGTTATTCAGGATATTCTTTTACACAATGTTCTACTTATCCTTTCGTGTATTGTCCTTGCAAGTCGTGTTTGTATGTTCTAGGTTATTTTTGAATTTTCTATTTTCATTACGGATGGTTGTATGATTTCGTGGGGGTTTATCAAACAAGCATTGTGTTGTTTAGTTGTTAATTAATCAGTAACTTATGGTAATATACAAGGTAAGATTAATATCCTGCATCTCTATCTAAGTTAATTGATAATATGTTGTTTGGAAACAACTTGAGAATATCCTTTGGCAAGTGGTTTCGTTTAGTGAATGGAATACTTAAAAATTGCTACATGTTGACTATTTAGATCTAGTCGGATACTTTTTTCTTGTTAATACTTTTAATTTTCTATAGTAGTTTCAAATTTAATAAAGGAAATAGAGTGGGTTGATTGAAATGGTTATAATAAAGTTAGCTCAATGTTATAAGAACTTTATTAAATGATCCAGCTAAGTGTTAGTTTCGGGTTTATATTAGAGCTTAATTATGGTTTTATATCAATATTCAATGTAGATGATCCTGTAAAAATTCATGGACAAAGGTCATATTTCAATTGACAGTACTATGACACAAACACAGAGGGCTACACATTTGTAAGTTTCTATTTTACCAAGTAACTAAATATATGTAGATAGATTTTAACACATACAAAATTATGTCTACAAAATTGGTTGAAGGATACCTTATTTAAGCTCCTTAAAGGAGTGATGTGTTTTCTTACATGGCATTTACAAATCAACACATTTTGCCACATTTTCAAAAAACTGTGATAGGAATATTATAACTATGTTTCTGCAATTACTTCTCCTGCGTTTTCTTCTACAAGCTACTGTTTTGATACTGTTTGGCATGACACAACCAGGGATTGTACTTTGTTATAGATGTCTCCTCAATGATATTCAAATTTGTAAATTTTGATGCTTTGTTATGATTAGGCTTTTATGTTTTATATGTTGGAATCTCGTGAAGTTTATCATTTTCTTGTACAGCTTTTCTTCTATAAATTTTATACAAAAGGGCACAGCTTCTAAAGCATTATTTGACATTTAGACAAAGTGTTAGCTTTATCGAAAGACAATACGATTTCTAGGTTTTAAGTCTCTCCATTCTTTCCTACTTTAAGATGCTTTCTTCTGTGTTATTTATTCTATCATTTATGCAGATCGGATGGCACCCATTTTTACGTAATCCCTCTGCACCTAAAGAAGGAATTAACAAAACAGATTACTATATAAACAAGTTTTATCTTCTGTTTCATCTATTCACTTCTAGTTTTCAATTCTTGGGATGATGTATAGAGTATAGAAACTGTGACATTGCAGGTTATTAAGGGACATGGATTGATTTCGACTTGTCGGGCCTCAAGTAAGCTGATTTTTTTTAACTTTTTATAGTATGTTTTCCTTTTATCTATCGCAGTCTAGATGGGATTTGCTTAGTGAACTCGTTAATGGTGTTTTTTTTTTGTTGGAAACTAGGGAAGCTCACTGGATAGCAGCATAAAGAAATAGAACAATGCTGGATTTGGGCACTTTTCCAAGGTAAATCAAGTGTGAAAAACAGTTGGTAGTTTTTTTCTTTATGCCTAGAAAATAGTTAAGAGAACTTGCAAAAAAAAATCATAGGTTTCGCCTTGAGAAATGGTTTTCTGTTTGAACAAGTCTGGATGTTAGCTTAGAAGTTTCTGATTTTTAGTTTCTGATTTTTATGTTTAGTTTCAGATGTTTAGTTGACTTGGAAGATTATGTCTCTCGGCCCGACAAGATCAGTGCTGCAGAAGTAAGTTGAAATGCACCTATCATAAGGTAACAATGTTGTAAATCTGGTCCCTTTTTACCCAAAGAAAGCCGATTGGGTACAATGATCTAAGGTAGAGTTGTTAATATTTGAATATTGATTAAAGTATGTTGTTATTTTTTGTTTTATTTTATATTAGTATGGCATATGGTATATATTATCCCTTCTTACACTCAATGGCTTTTACTTATATTAATCTCCACATCCACCTAACTAGATCCCCATGACCCCATCTATGTATCCTCTAACTTATTTTCTTTTAAAACTACCAGACAAGTCCATATATTATTCACAGCTCCCTCCCTGTTGTGCTAAAATTTCTGTTATAATTAGTACATATTGAACTATTTTTTATACAACAGATTTGTATATTAAGACTAAATTCCAATAACAACCCCTTTGAATCAGAATTTGATTAAGGTTCTGTGTTACTATTCCTTTTTCTTTTTTCACTTATGTTATTACTATGTTTGCAGATTGATGGACACTTTATGAAATACTGATTGCGGTCTCTTTATAAGGTTAGTTCACCGTTTATGTGTATTTTCTTATTATATTGTCTTTCTTTTTTCTTTTAAGTGATTACCCTATTTTACCTACTGTGTGTACATGTTACCTATTTGTTATTTTTTTTGTGTAAGTTGGCCCTGTTATTAACTGTGCTACAAATGCTACAGTTGGTACTTGCTCAATTTCATATTCCCTAAGAAATTGACATTCCTTGACTTTGTTGGTGCTTATTCTGGCTGTTGTAAGCAAGGGGGTGTTTGGTGTTTTAAGACCAGATGATGATTACTGGAGCCAAATGGCCAGTAGAATTCCTTTTGCTGATGAGGTATACATTTAAAAAGATATGGGACTGTAGTCAATTAGCCATTTACTATCATACTTGATCATATCAATAGCTTAAGTCTGATTAGTAATAGACAAATTATAAAATACATGATGCATTGCGTAAGTGCATAACATGTTTTGGAATTAATCATAAAAGATTTCATGTAGATACTAAGTAAGAATCATGATGTCATGATGCAACTACATATCTTACATATGTAGAATTTGTGTTTATTTTTGGTATTAATCAAAACCACATCGGTGACACCAGTATTCTTTTTGTGAGTTCACTCTCCCATTTTTTTTGTAAGGTTTGTGTATATCATTATAGGTTTTGAATATTATAAAGAATGTATGTCTTGTTGCATTTATTATTTTGACAGATTTTAAAGCTGTTTGACCTATGATTTTATTTGTTGTCCTTTATATTTTATTTATCAAGGGTTTAGAGTTTTGGTTATTTTGAGAAAGTGAAAGCCATCTCACCTTTTATTTTATAAGCCACTAACTCTTTTGGTTGTTTAGTTTTGAACTATATCTTATAGTGTTGGGTTACGACAGTGGCATTCGGGTCTCGGTAATAGCAATTTTTTTTTTGTTTGGAAATAATTATTTACAACAAATAATTATTAAACAATTACCGAGTGGATTAAATCAGATAATTAAATTAACTATTAATTTAATAGGCAGCGGAAACGATTTAAATTACAAACGCGAAAACCAGGTAATTAGCGTAAACCAAAACAACAGGATTCGACAATCACCAAAACGCGCAAACACCATAATCGCGTTTAAACAAAACGCGAAGTATTTATAAAATAAATAAATAATTTAATCTAAACTAACTACGAGTTTAGATATACCTGAGCGGTGATTCAAACAGACGTTCGAGACACCGGAAGTCAACGGGTGACGCTAGGGTTTCGCAGAAGTGATTCGTCTGACGAATCTGACTTTCCTCGCGAACACGGATTTACTACGCGGTGAATCAAGCACCGAGAAAATCTCGTACGTCGGATTGGGCGCGAACTAGGGTTTGCGGACGACGAGCCGAACACACCAAAAGGTGGTTCACGGCTAGGGTTTGTCGGCGGTGAACCGGCGACGGCGAGGAAGCGCGGCGGCCGGCAAGGTGGCGGCGGCGGCTTAGCGACGGTGATGGCGACGGCGGCAGCTGCAGAGCGGCGGCGGCTGAGAGCGACGGCGGCTGAGAGCGGCGGCAGCTGAGAGCGGCGGCGGCGAGGAGTGTCGTCGGCGGAGTGGACGGCAGCAGCGGCTAGCCAGGCGGCGGGGGGCGGCGGTGGCTAGTGAGGCGGCGGACGGTGGCGTGCAACGGTCGAGGGGTCGGCGAAAAACAAGAGGGCGGCGGCGGCGGTGGGGTGCCGTCGGCGTCGGTCGCGAGAGGGAGGGGAGAGCGACGGCCGAAATTCTCACTAAGTTGATTAGGGTTTCGCCTCCCTTATCAGTTATATTTATAACTGACTTTGTTTCCGTTTAACCCCTCGATTTAATTCAATTCCCAATTGAACCATTCAATTTCCAAAGTTAACCTTTAACCTTTTAAATGTTCGTCGCTAACCAAATATTAGTCATACTAATAATCCGTCGATTTTGTCCATTACGTTAATAATATTTAACGTTTTTGTCGCTTAATTAATCTTAATGATTAATATCGATTTAAGTAATTAATTATGTATTAATTAAACTATTTAATAAACACATAATTAATCTTTCTGCGAATTCGCCGGTTATATAGGTAAGCGGTCTTTAATACCCGTTGCCTCCGGTGTAACTCTTACGGGTCTTGACCGGGTCGGGTACTTGATTTAGTCGGGTCTGGACACCTAAATCCAACAGTCTCCCACTTGGACTGATCGCGACTATTAATCAAGATACAGTCAGAGGTGCTCTAGCTACACGTGGCTGTCCCAACCAGTCATGACACTTCAAGTCTGAACAACCAAGGCATATCAATAAACTTGTGATATAGTTTAGACTTAAGGTATTTGTAAAGTCATCAGATCCTTTCTGTATGTGACATCAATCGAAACAGAGACATGGATCTATACATTCTCTTTGTGTTCGATCATTATATTTCTCGTTTTACTGTTCGAAGTGGTCCAATCAAACACATAGTAAGTTTGGGTAAGGCCTTACACTTCACACTTGGAACTAACGAGAGGGCCCATGATGTCAAACTGTTGCATTGAAAAATGCAAGAGTACAGAATCCCATATTGACTACATACAGCTCCCACTAAGCTTCAGATCCATTCCCAAAAGTAACCGTTATGGCTGGCAGTTACGCGACAGCGTTAAGCTACAATCAAAGTATGCTCTTTGGCAAACGGGAGGTCGCTCATGTGTCTCAGGTCTAAGGATACCGTTGAGTATACCATCAATCAGATTTGTCTTATGCTAAGATCCATGAAGACATTCTGATACGAGTTACGTCCCGGCGTCATTCTCCAATGAGGCCTTGTGAGTCTAGAGGTCAACACCTTGAGTCCAGAGTCAGAATAGTCTTGCTTCAGCCGTTGCTCCCGCAATGTCTGATCGACTACGGACCTTTTAGAATATTAAACGAAATATTCATGGATAATAAAACGTATAAAATTCGAACGCGTTACGCAGAATTCAGACCTTCATCTAACAACTTAGAGGAGGTCGAATGATATGGTGCAAACGACAGTGTTCGACATCCAACACTAGAATCGAATATCGAAGTGATGCAGAATTCGTGTACTAAGTAGTAGACTAATTTCGCTGATCTAGCCCGATCGCAGAAATTATGGATTCGCTATCAAATGCTCGTATTTCGATTTAGAATTGCCAATATCTGTTGTTTCTTGAGACTCAGTGTTTACCTTGAACAGTGAATCTTCTTAAGTGAATCGAACTTGTGATAATGGAGCGCCCTTGGTAAGCACACGTATGACTGTGTTATCACTTGAGCATGTTAACCGACTATTTATGGAGTCGAATTAACCCTTGAATGTTTTATAGCATTCTTAGTTCAGATTCAATTAAGGTGGCTATTAATGTTCAACGGACACAATTCATACTCGGTCGATGAACATATATTTTCTCTCATCAGTGTTTAGCAGTGATGATGTGATTTTCCATCTATGGTCATGGCGTAACATCTTACGGCAACATTCTATGCAATATTCAAGTATTGGATTCATGTCTACATCATATTTAGTATGATTTGAACTGTTTCAAGAGATTGATCGCGTGTGGTTGCTCAGTCATATCACGATCAATACTTAATATAATCTTGAAACTTACAATTATTTGAGGTGTCATTTAACGTTTCATCTCAGAAAATTTAAATGATCTTTAGATCGGCACTTGATCGTTATTCCAGTAAGGATCTATGGCGATGCTCCCACTTGCTTGAGGCAGATTGACATTCCTATCTTCATCTTTCTTTCAAACCGCTTGGATATTGATTTATACGAAGAAAACGTTGTAATCAATTATCGTTTACAAGAACGAAATTGTTTGACTTCGTAATATGATGTACGAGAGTCTAAACTTAATATCCAGGTGTTATGACTTGCTCATAAGTTCATAGACGATTGTCAAAGTCATTTCAGAGTTTGATAGCATGAAGATGCGCTCGTCTATGATTGTTTGAAAGTGTCCCGTGATGATCGAGAAGATGATTTATCCTATCGGACCCTGGGGTCCGACACTAGAGGATGTTTCCTTATTCAGGTAAGGTTAAACATGCCAACTCTAACTGGAATGTCAATATGTTCCGCTTAACAACAATCCATTGTTGGCGAATCATTATTTATCTGGCTCGTCTCGTTTAGATGCGAGAGTTGTTTTACATATTCCAGTGACTTATCTGAGTCACTTTTCTTTAGATATTTAAAGATCTAGCTTTGGACATGTAATTGCTAAATTCCATCTTCGCAAGATACCGGTCTTGGGATTGGAAGTTAGTTATGCAAGTGATGTGTGAAAAGGGTGTCATGGTTACATGAAGTCAAGGGTTTTGTTGTGGCAAGTCATTAGTCTTGTGTGTTACTAGTTTTTATACTGAAAACGTTGGACCGACGTATATGACACTTAGTGTTCGTCGGATTAAAACACACGTGAGTACAACTATTGTAGTCTAAGACTTCCAAGATGTGTCTAGGTGTATACATTTTATGGTTATGTGCACCAGAAGTGGTGTGACCATACTACAATACTGTAACCAGCAGGTGATTACTCCTGTAGTTGTTCAGCTGGTGATTCGAACTGATATGATCAGACGTCTACTTGAAGCAGAGGATTGATATGTTCATACGATTGTAGATCGAAGCGGCGATCTTCAATCGGTTCGACTTGATTTAATATTATCGACGCTGGATGGTTTAAAATCACAGGACTTTATGAACCATAATTGCGTCGTGCGTTGTCACGTAACTGTTACGATATACGCTTAAGACATTATAGCTTTAATGGGATGTGATAACCAAAAGTTATCATGTCGCATTTGAGCTAGTCTTAATCAAATCAAGTGCACCAGGTTGGAAGATATGTTGTTATGGGATTTTGAATTTAATCTAACAAAAGGTTGAATCAAATTCAAAGTAGATTAAAACCAAACTTGAATGTTTTGAAAATCAACCATTGTCAAAACATGTCATAATCAAAATCCAAAGAAAGCAATTTGTTCATCCTGGAAAACAGCCAGGGAAAACCAAACAAAATCAGTTGTTTTAAAATTGCCAAGAATTGTTTTAAATCAAAACTCAGGACACGAACTTTATTTGTGCGACAATCGCAAGGTAGTTCAGCATCATCTTGGCTTGCTTTCTTTCAGCTTCATGCACCTACAAAATGTAAAGTATGTCAAACATATATTTTGTAGGAATAAGTGAAGCATCATACAACATAAACTTATGTGTATACCTGAGGAATTACCCGGCTGGGCTTTTCCACTTTTCACCTTGGCAAGATATTCTGGGCAGTTTCTCTTCCAGTGCCCCATCTTGTGGCATTCAAAGCACTCGCGCTGTTCGGGCGGTGGTGCTTTGGTTGCCTTAGGCTTGCTTTTCTGGGAGCTTCCAGACGCTCTGGTTACAGCTGCCTTGCCCCTCTTCTTGTTCCCACGTCTGCCCTTCTTTACCTCAGGCTTCTTGACGCCTCCTGATCGGATTGCGAGTACATCGGGTGCCTTACCGTTAACAAAATTAACTTCAGCGGTCTTAAGCATTCCGTGAAGTTCAGTCACTGACTTTACCATGCTATGCATGTTAAAGTTCACCCGGAAAGGAGTGAAGGCACTTGACAGTGAGTGAAGAATTAGGTCAGTCGCCATTTCGGCGGGTATGACGTAATTCAGCTTTGCTAAACGGTCGATGTAACTCTTCATTGTAGAATCGAGAATCGATCTTACTACTGCATGCTATTGATCAAATCGTAATGAACAACGGATGTAAATAAGAGAATTCTTATTGATCACTTGAAGATACAATGAAGTTCTCTCTAGTTTCTCTCTCTAGAAACACACACAGAAAGGTGTAGAATGACTGAACTGTTTCAACTGCTACTGCACATTCTAACACACACCTATTTATAGTAAGTGACTAAATGCCCAGCGTATCAAACTGATACGCCGGACCACATGGTCCGCCGGACCATGTGGTACGCCCATAACCAAATAGTCACTACAACTATCACTTAGACACGCTCACATAGATACAATACACGAGACATTCATAGCATAGGAATATGCTCTAACAAACTCCCCCTTAACGTGTAGTGTATCTATTCTCTAACTAAACTTCAGTCATCAATCTTCAACACCGCTGCATCCGATCTTTGACTTGAAATCTTGTCAGAAATAGAGCTCGCATGGCTGGATCACTCTTGAACTATCGTTGAACTTCAAGATCCAATTGTGAAAGATACTTCATACTCCCCCTTTCACCATGCTTGAGTCTTTGAAACATATAACCTGCAATTTCAGAAGACAGAAACGCGGTTTCCTTTTCTTTTGAAAATTAATTTAATCTTGGTGCAAAACTTCTCTTCGAGAATCCAAGATAGATTTTCAAATTTCGATTTCGTATCACATGTCGATCGGTCGAAAACAAATAAGAAACAAAATCTTTTTGGCTTTTTGAAACTTTACATCAAAACACACCGAAAATCTTTTTGGACTTTTCAGATATGAAACATAAATGCAATACTGAATCAGACACTATTTTTGTCTTTTGCAAGAAAGATCACAACTTGGGATCATATTAGTCATATCATGCTGAACTACACTTCAATTTCAATTACTTCAGCACACAAGTCATGTCGATTACTGGTATAATTTGTCCATCTTAAACTCAGGCACAATCATACTCATAACATCTGGATATGTTATTGATTGATTTAGCTTGCTTTGACCAGTGTACCCCACACTATCAGACATACTCAGATATGTTTTTGCTTTTTATATCACACTTTGTGATATCATTTGTGATTTAATCACATAATGATTGTATTCATGATTTAGTCAACTGTGTTCCATGCAAAAAGAAATAAGAACGTTAAATCGTCTACCTTAAGGTCGATCTTTCGATACGCAGATAAGGCCTCGGATTTAACAAAATAAGAAAATAAAACAAGTTGAAATTGTATAACCCAACAACAATCAGGTCGGTACTTCCGTACACGCAGAGAAAGTCCGATGAGTTATACGAAACACCAAAGAAAATAAAGCAGAACGTCAAACGAACAACAATCAGGTCGATCTTTCGATACGCAAAGAAAGTCCGATCGTTTGACAAAATAAAGAAAATCAAACAAGTTTAAATCTTTGCAAAATGAACACATGTATACACAGTGACTTCTCATTTTCTTTTTCACATATCTTTTCTTGATATCATGAGACATGCATCAAGATGTTGTCCACTTGGTCAAGCATTAGTATTTAATGTGTTTATCACATCTGTATACTTTCTGATTTAATGCCGAGCCTACCAAGTACATCAAACAATGATCTTATGGCTTTTTCATCTATTTTATCCATGAGTCAGACACGTAAGCCAATGTACCATCATTTCCCAATCATGTTGGATACAATTTCTCATTTTTCAATGTTTTTGAATTTTTCTATTTTTTTCAATGTTTTTGTATTTTCTGTTTTTCTCCCCCTTAAAATGAAAACTCTATTTTTGGATTTTCATTTTAATACCAACAAAAACACAAAGACGCTATTTTTGGTTTTCAATTTTCTCCCCCTAAACTACATACGAAATATAAAAGAAAGAAAATTGACCTTTCGACATGAATACCTTTCAAGTTTAGCTTTCAGAAAAATTTCAGTTTTGAAATTTGATATCACATGTAATATAAGTTAAATCAGCAGAATACTTCTCCATCAGTAACTTTGCAATCACCAACGGGCCTTCTAGAAGTACCTGCACACTGGTCAAACACATCAGTTTATAAATGACCCGAAGCGAATTGCTTCTGGTCGACCAGTATCTTGATTTCCTTCCGAAACCACTTTAGGTTTCCAGTATTGTTGTTTTGGTAAATCAGTATTTGATGAACCAGTCACAGTTGATTGTGACGAACAACCTACATATGAAACATTTTGAAAACGAGGAATAAATCTTCCTTGAGTTTTGAAAAATGTAGGTTGTGGGTATTCATCAAATACTCTGCCATATTCATCAATGAATCGTTGTTTGGCAGCTTTACCAACAAATGGAACCTTTCCTTTCCTTGAACTAGAAGCAGCAGAAACTGGACAATCTTGTGCCAGATGCCCTTTTTGTCGGCAATTGTAACACAAGCGATTGTGTACATTTCTTCGTTTTGGAACCTGCATAGCTTCACAAACATATTCATCTCCAAAATGATCATAAAAATTATCATATACCTGTTGATCGATGATCATGAACCCATTTGGATGTCGGGCTCTTTGGAGTAGAATTGGATCCTCCAGAAGAAAAATTTGCAGATTTATTCTTCTTGTTCCTCGGATCAGCAGTCTTCACAAATACTTCAGCAATTTTCTGAGCATCCACACAGTGTAGCGGGAATTCTTTGTCAGAAAATATTTGTTCCGAACCCTTGAGTTTGTAAAATCTCTCGGGTTGAACCTTCTCAGCGTTGAAGACATCTTTCTCTACTTGCTTTAGATGAATTTTCTTCAAATGCTGTTGCTGTTGAACCTTTGAAACATTCACATCAACCTGTTTCTTTTGAAACCCCAAACCTGTATATTTTCCAGAAACTTTCTCTTCTGAAGCAGATGATTTATGCCCGTTCTTTGCAAGACGAGAAAATTCAGCTTTAACTTTCTTGATATCTTTTGGAGCATTGATAATTGTTTCATCAATGGCAGCTTTGGAAGACGAAGACCCCGACACAACCTTTTGAGCTTCAGAAGCTTCAATACTTTTGCCTTTTTCCTTTTGCTTTTCTTCAGCAGATTTGGAACCAACAAACTCAAGAATAATCACCAATCTCACCCTTGTCTTTCAAATCATGAACGCCTTCTTTGAGACTTCCTGGTGGTGAGACTGTCTTGTTAAACATCTTCTCAAAATTTTCATCTTTGGCCAGAAAACTTGTAAAAGATTGTGAGTTAGTAACATTGTTCAAAAGACGTTTTGAATCAATGACTTCAATCTTTAATTCAGAATTTTTTAGTATATGTATGAGTCAGGCATACATAAACGGTTATATATATATATATATATATATATATATATATATATATATATATATAAATTAAATATATATATATATATATATATATATATATATATATATATATATATATATATATATATATATATATATATATAAAACAAAACAAAACCACACACACACACAAAACAAAACAAAAAAAACAAAACAAATTATATATATATATATATATATATATATATATATACATTTCCAATTGCTAAATACATATTCACTTATAATGTCTACTAATAATTCCTTTATCACTTGGCTATTTAATTTCAAAGCAAATATAGCACATACCGTATCACAGTCATTATAACTGTGTAATAATACACATAAGCAATTCAAAATCATTTTCATAACATATCATTAATATATTAGCCTAAAGCAGTTTAACAGTTTATCTATTCAAGACATTTCACGTATGAGCATTTAGACGCATTATCATACATTTCACGTATGTATATCAATTCAAAAGCAATTTAAGACATTTCATCCGTAATCATTTTTAATACATTTTCATAACCTTTCATGTATATATAAATCAAAAGTAGTTTACTAGTTTCTAACAGTCAAAATAGGAAACATTTCAGTTATAAACATTTTGAATGTATTTTCATAACACTTGTATGTATATCAGCCCGACAACAATTAAAACATTTAACATTTAAGAGTGGGCTCATAGAACTCACCTGCTCTGTCTCTTTAACAGGTTCACTCGGACATAACTTCCACTATGATTCCCAAATAAACCTAATTCACGTATTGTATGGCGTTATATATGATTTTATATGATAAACATTTACTATGTTTATTTCTACAATTCATTATGTTAAGAGTAATAGTTATCCTAAGTCCCTGAACTTTACCAAAATCTCACCTAGAGTCCTTGAAATATCGAAAGTGCAGTTGGAGTCCTTATTTACTCAAAAGTTTCTCACCGGAAGTCCTTGAAGCTAACGTCCGTCTGTTTTAAACGTTTATTATGTCACGTGAAGAAAACGTGAGGGGCGATCTGGTCATTTCCCATCTCCCAAACATCACATCCTCATTAAAACTGTTGTGTCTTCGTTATTCCCCCCCCCCCCCATAAACCCAGACACGAATCGTCATCATCCCTCCCATCTCCCTCCGGCACCATTACACACACCTGTAACCGGAATTGAGGTCATACGACGGCGACTTCAGGGGTGAATCAGGAACTGAAGACACAATGGTATGGAAGATTCGAGGATTTCAACCACACAAAGACTATGCACAACTTTATGGTAAGCATTGTTACTTTCAAAACTGTGTATGATGATTGAAGTAATTTTTTGTATATCTAACATTCTGATTTAAAAAGTTCACATTTTTCATTCGATTTACACTGATATATTTCACAGAGGGATCACACAACCTATTTTCTCTGAAAGTGCATTATCGGGTTTTTTCCAAAAATTTCCAGGTCGTGACTATGTGTATGGAATGGTTAAGTTTGTTGATTATGTTGATATGGATGAATTCTCTATTCATGAGCTAGATAGTATCATTGAAGAATTAGGGTTTGAGCATAATAAGACACCACTGTGGTATCACTTTCTAATCCCTGAGACTGATTTAGATTTTGGATTGCAAGCTTTAGGGAGTGATCAGGATGTGATTGAATTGTCCAAGTATACACGAAAACACAAGCTTATTAGCTTGTATGTTGGACATGGTGATACAAGGTTAAAAACTTATTTATCATCACCATTTGGATCATCAAAACCTGGAGTTGTAATTGAGGAATCAAATGACTTAGATGATGTTGGTGCATTAACAGTTAGGCCAAAGAAGTTAACTCCTAGGAAAAACAAGATGAAGTTATTGGAATTGAATGACAATGAAGTTAGGAAATCAAATTGCACCCATAATGAAGTTGACCCAAGTAACCAACCTGCTTCTAATATTGCTGGTTCAAGTGAACCAGAGAAGCATGCATTCAACAAACCTTATGAGTTTGCAAATCTGCATACAGATTTTGAGTATGACTTTGAACAATTTGATACTGATTTCCCATTGAATAAGGTTCGAGCGAGGAGGAGAGGGGGATGTTGGGGATGCTGACTGATGAGGGGAATGACTTAGATGCAGATGACAGTGATTACATGGAAGATCAGGATAATAACATGGAAGATGTTGATGTGGATATGAGGGAATATATGAAAAGTGTGGATCATGATGACGAAGATGATCTGGAAAATGTAGAACTTGATGGTGAGGGTGTTGAGAGCAATGAGGACAATGATGATGGACAAGAAGTTGACATTTGGGCTTAATCTAGCTTAGTTAATAGGCCATGTGGGCCATTTAAATGTTTATGATTGGGCTAGGTTAGTGTTTATGATTGGGCCAAGCTCAAGTATGAGGTGGTATAAATACCACCTCATTGTAATCGATTTCTTAAGCTTTTCCATACACATTTACTGTTTACGATCTCTCTCTCTTGTGTGTGTTTACGATCAGCTTCATTCAAGTAGGGTTTCTCATTCAAGACTAGATCTTTACATTAGATCTAGCCTCTTTCTTCTACTTGGTTCTTGAATCAAGCTTATACGAGGATTCCGCACTCGTATTTGTCTAGATATCGTGTTGTTTGGTTGATCTCGGACCAACAAAAGTAAATGCCCTTGGGTACTTTATGTCCCAAAAGTGGCAGGTGATGATGAAACATGGATGGTTAGAACATATTGCTCCGAACACAAGTGTAGCAAAACAAGAAAGATCAAGACTTTTACCTCAAAGTTCCTGGCGAATCAAGATTGGGTTCTCAACATAATGGAGAACAACCCAAAAATGACAATTAAATCTATCCAACATGAAGTACAAAGTAGGTATGAGCTTGGGTTGTCTAGAAACCAAGCTTTTAGAACCAAATCTAGGGCTACAAAACAGTTGATGGGCAGCTATACAGAGCAATATTCCAGGCTTAGAGACTACTTCTTGGAATTGAAAACAACAAATCCTGGAAGCACTGTCAAGTTTGTTGTTGAAGAGGACCAAAATGCAGGTGTTCCAAGCAGGGTGTTCAAAAGGATTTATATTTGCTTAGGTGCTTTGAAGGAGGGTTTCAAGGCATGTAGGAGAGAGATATTGGGGTTAGATGGTGCTTTTATAAAGGAGCCTTTTCCTAGTCAGTTACTAACAGCTGTGGGACTAGATCCAAATAATGGAATTTACCCATTGGCTTATGCTGTTGTTGAAGCTGAAAACTTCCAAGCCTGGACTTGGTTCTTATAGTGTGTTGCTGATGACCTGGAGTTACCAAACAATGCAAACTTTACATTTATTTCAGACAGGCAAAAGGTATTTCTGTTTTTTAAATCTAACATAGCATATATGATAATTAATGTTTTGATTACATTTGTGTTATACTTTAATGATGTCCAGGGCCTAATCCCAGCAGTGGCTAAGGTGTTTCCTATGGCTGAACATAGGTTTTGTTTGAGACATATACACCAGAATATGAAATTGAAGTGGAGGGGAAAAGCTTTTTAAGGATCTACTATGAGGTGCAGCCACTGCTACCACTGTTCAGGAATTTCAAAACAAAATGGAGAATTTGAAGAAGTACAACACTGGTGCATATAATTGGTTATCCAAGATCCCACCAAAGCATTGGTCAAGAGCTCATTTCACAGGTAGAGCACATTCTGATATTCTGTTGAATAACCTGTGTGAATTGTTTAATGGAAAGCTCTTAGATGGGAGGGACAAGCCCATTAGAACAGCTTTGGATTATGTGAGGGAATACCTAATGAGAAGGCATGTAAATGTTATTAAGGTAATTTACTTATATTGCAAATTCTGTTGAAATTCATGAGTTATGATTATTTGTCTAATATTTAGTTGTCTATTACTAGTTGATTCATGCTTATGATGGGCCACTAACTCCAGCAGCAGTAAAACAGTTTGAAACAATTCATTCTCAGGCAGCAGGATACAAAGTTCAATGGAATGCAGGAACTAAATACCAAGTGTCTGGACCTTGGAATGATCAATGTGTTGTTGATGTGTCTAAAAAGAGTTGCAGTTGCAGAAAATGGGAGATCACAGGACTACCTTACAAGCATGCAGTTGCAATAAACTGGGAGAGGACATTGCTTGGACATGAGATAGAAGGGGGGCCAGAATCTTGGATTCATGAGTGTTATTGGCTGGACTCATGGAAGGAAGTGTACTCATTCAAGATTGGGCCAATAAATGGACCAACAATGTGGCCGAAGGCTCAATGCCCAACTACTATTAAACCACCTATTTTTCGGACACCAATTGGAAGACCTAAAAAGAAAAGAAGAAAGGATCAAACTGAATTGGATGACATTGCATTTGCCAAAGGCTTCAAGCTCTCAAAACTGGGCAAATCAATTAGGTGCTCAATCTGCCACAAAACTGGACACAACAAGAGATCCTGCAGTGCAAGGAATGTTGGTAGCTGATTGGTTTTGTTTTTAGTACTCTTTTAACTTGCTTTGACAAGGATTATGTAACTCTTTAATGATTTTGCTACTTGATGCTAAACTATTGTATGCTTGAACTTGGTTTTGGTAATTGCAACTATTGTGATAATGAATTTCACTTTGATTTGGTATATCTGAGCATTTGAGATTGTTTTGATCATATACCAGCAGCTATGTGTTTATTCTTGTCATTTGGTCACCATTTGTTTGGTTCATTTGTTTTGGTCATTGGTTTTGGACTCATTTGGCATCTTGCCAAAATATACCTGACATGTTGCTAAACTACTTGGCATTTGCTACTTGGCATCTTGCCAAAACTACTTGCCAAAACAATTTTGGTCATTTGGCAAAATAATGGAATACAAACTACTTGTCATTGTTTGTTTTGATCATTTGGCAAAACAAATTTTGCATACACTAATGGAATACAAACCTTAAATTGAAGGAACAAAACAAATGTGCCAAAAGCAAAATCCATTACCATTCAAGAAAACATGTTACATACATGGGCATTACATCCAAGAAATCAACCACCTTCTGATTAACTGCTCCTATTACTACAGCAGATTACATAAAAAAAAAACCCCACTACAACCATGTATTAACACCTTCTGATTACAAACAAAACCCACCATCTTCTAACTTCCAAAAAACTTCTACTAACATCCAAACCCTAATAGAAGAGATAGACACCCACAAAACAAACCAGCAGCACAAACATCAGCTTCACAGTAGCATTCTTCTTCTTCAACTCCCCCTTCAGCTTCTTAACTTCTTTCTCAAGCAGGTTCTTTGAACGGAGAAGTCCAGGAATCACCTCAGAGGAGCGCGCACACATGGGTGGATCCACCCATCCAAAAAACCCATAATTTCCACCATATACATTGAGATTTCTCCAATCATTAGATTCAGAAACAAAAGAAACAAAATTAATTAATCGGTCAACAATTAGGAGTACCTCTAAAGCGCAGGAGTAAAACCGTCTGCCCGGATTCAGTTCCGTCCAACTGGTTCGAATGGTTGCTTCACGTCTACAGTAGCAAATCGCCATGGATTCTTTCAGGTTCGGAGCTTTAAACGTCGCCGATGATTTTGAGGGAGGTGGGTTAAATGAGTTGGTAAGGGGGTTTAAATAAGAAAGATATTTTGGGGTAGGTAAATGACATAAATGCCCCTCACGTGTTTCCCACGTGACCATTTTAACGGCACAAACTAACGGGTGTTAGTGCCAAGGACCTCCGGTGAAACAAATGTTAAAACTTAAGGACGTATCATGCAGTTATGAAAGTTCAGGGACTCTAAGTGAGATTTTTGCAAAGTTCAGGGACCTCTGGTGCAATTAATTCTTAATAAAACCAATGTCTTTATATAGCCTTACATCAAAACAGAAAAAGCACTATACTCCCTAAAGAATAGGTACACCCTATGACCCACTACTTCTAATTGTGCACATCTTCAACAGTTTAACGTACACTTCCCTTTAGATTAGGTCAAACCATAATACTAATTCAAATCTTCCTACTCTAATAAACAATTACAATTTTGACACATGTCAACACTAGATTTATTATAATAAAAGTTTTTCCCTCCCAAATCTACTCCATAATAAATATTTTTGGTTGGAAATTATATTCTATTTTATAATCATGATATATTTTTATCTATTTATATTTATGGAATTATGACAATCATATATTAATTTACATCTTATTTTATTTAAATGTAAATTTTAAACTATTATTATTTTCATTTAATAATAAACAATTACAATTGTTGACACACTTCAACACTAGATTTATTATAATAAAAGTTTTTCTCTCTCAAATCTAATCATGATATATTTTTATCTATTTAGATTAATGAAATTATGACAATCATATATTAATTTACATCTTATTTTATTTAAAAGTAATTTTAACTATTATTATTTTCATTTAATAAAAATATTTAAAAACTTATAGAATACCAATAAACACTTATTTAGTGTGTTTTCAAATATAATTGAGCAAATCATATGTAATATTTTAATTAATGAATACCTAATCTTATTTTACAAATTCAGTCAGCGTTGCGTTGTGGGTGTACTATATATAGAGAAATTCATAAACGATAAAAATCATGTTCATAATATCTAATATGAAATAGTTTTCCTACCATATCAAATGAGCCATGTTCATCCAATTTAGAAATTTTAAACATCGCGATAAATAAAATTGTAAGTTTTCTAATTTGTATCCACATAACATCTTTTTTATTGATAACATTATAATCTTTTGATTATAATTTAGATTTTTATACTTAACAATCAGAATGTGTTCATTATAATTTTGATAATCATCTAACTTTCTATACACACTTAAAGTCTCAAGTTTGTCAATTCATAATTCATGTTAGTCGCTATTCTGGGTTTGATTGTTTTTAAAAATGATCACGTTTATCTTGCATTCTCCAAATATACAATTAGAGACATGCCCAAAATATATATATATATTTTATAAAGATAGTAAAGTCACCAATACCATACTATGAACTATAACTTTAGTTTTTTATTTAATGTAATGTAATATGTTATTCCGGTAATAAAAAAAGTATGCATGAATTATCAATTATATATATTTTTAATGATTCAACCCGTATAATATACGGGTTCTATCCTAGTAGACTAATAATTAAGCTAAAAAAATAAAACCCATATATAACTTCAAAGTTTCCTGCCAACGTTGGAACTTGAAGTTGTCCTTATTCCATGCATAATCAACTAGTTACCTAAAAATAATACTAACTTATAAACTCGTGACTCGCTAAGATAAACCCGATTAATCCAACAGTAGTTTAGTTTTAGGTTCGGGTCATCGGGAATTATCGGGATCCCGAATTTATGATCACCCCTAAGTAAAACCGTCTGCCCGGATTCAGTTCCGTCCAACTGGTTCGAATGGTTGCTTCACGTCTACAGTAGCAAATCGCCATGGATTCTTTCAGGTTCGGAGCTTTAAACGTCGCCGATGATTTTGAGGGAGGTGGGTTAAATGAGTTGGTAAGGGGGTTTAAATAAGAAAGATATTTTGGGGTAGGTAAATGACATAAATGCCCCTCACGTGTTTCCCACGTGACCATTTTAACGGCACAAACTAACGGGTGTTAGTGCCAAGGACCTCCGGTGAAACAAATGTTAAAACTTAAGGACGTATCATGCAGTTATGAAAGTTCAGGGACTCTAGGTGAGATTTTTGCAAAATTCAAGGACCTCCGGTGCAATTAATTCTTAATAAAATCAATGTCTTTATATAGCCTTACATCAAAACAGAAAAAGCACTATACTCCCTAAAGAATAGGTACACCCTATGACCCACTACTTCTAATTGTGCACATCTTCAACAGTTTAACGTACACTTCCCTTTAGATTAGGTCAAACCATAATACTAATTCAAACTAATAATTAAGCTAAAGAAATAAAACCCATATATAACTTCAAAGTTTCCTGCCAACGTTGGAACTTGAAGTTGTCCTTATTCCATGCATAATCAACTAGTTACCTAAAAATAATACTAACTTATAAACTCGTGACCCGCTAAGATAAACTTAATCCAACAGTAGTTTAGTTTTTATAATTTTCCTTGTGTTATCGAATTTAGTATCTCTATTAATTGAACGTTTATAGTTCTCAGATTTTATAGACGAAGGGATCCATCCTTAGTCAAACTATAGAAATTTATACACGAAGACATCTCACCTTACATCTTATCATTTATTTATACAGAAAGAATTGTTTTAACAATTTAATACTTCTATTAGTTTGGATTAAATGATAATAACAATGAAGTCCGTATTTGATTACTATGTTAATTTGCCTAGAGTAAAGTTATATTTTGAAGCCTAAGGCTTTAAGATGTCAAATCACATGAAAGATGAGAGATAATATTGAAGTTTAAGTTTTGAGTTTTAGGTGATATAATTTCAATATGAAGCCTTAGGCTTCAAATTATTTTCCACCCCTAACGGTCCAAAAGTAACGGTTGAATCTTACGGTTTCGTTTGGCTTCATGAAGCCGTTAGACTTCAATTTGGTAGCCGATGGATACTAGCCGAAGCAAAGGGTATACGAACCAAGGAGTAGCCGGAAAAAGCCTAGAAACCAATGAGTGAAACCGACGGGTATACCGGCCATCCTTAGAAAACTATAACATTTTTTAACATAGAAAAATTTTAGTATTTATCTTCATAATATGAAGTTCATCCATCCTTAATGAGTATAGAACTAAAGACAAAATGGATAGTGGGATACAAGTTACAACTACTAATTTCCCAAAATGCATAAGCAGGCCTCATTATCCACTACTTATTTTAGTAAACATGCTTATAATGCAACCATAATATCTGCTTTAATACTACCATAACTGCTTAGAACTAGTGAACTACCATACTATCTGCTGCAATACTTCCAGTTGTGCTCAAGAGCCTCATCAATCTGCAAAAATATGTATGGAAGAGGAAATACATCATAACTCATGACTAAGAGCATAAAATTAGCTGTTACAAACTATACTGATTAACTAAAGTTAATTTTGCTTTAATACTACCTAAGAGGTGGCTTCCTGCTCCACATCATCGTTAGTCTCTGATGATGATTTCGAAGTTGATGCTGACTTCTCCTTTTCGTTCTAATTGTTCACAGATCACAGAATCGATTTGATAAGGTTGATAAAGTGAGAGATCAGATATAGATAAATAACTAGTAAAAAAATCGAGAAAACGAGGTTAGGAATTATTACGAGATCATCATTGTGCTGTTTCATAGCGATTCCGTACTCTGCTTTCTTCGTTGCTGCTATCGCCACATAAGGAGCTTTCTCCTATGCACGTAATAAACAGATCAATAAACAGATCCAATGACATTAGATGAGTGCTTTAAATGTATGAAATAAATGAACGAAAGCTTAGATAGTTAGATCTGATAATATAATTTGAAATTATGAAGAGATCTCACAGTATCGGACATAGATTTCCACTTAACTCCACCTTCCTTAGCAACCTGTAACGAAACAACAAATTTCAGCAATCGGAGATCCAAATCAAGCGCTTAACAAGTTTTTTTTCGAAATTCATTGATGGATGAACACGATCGATTCGTATTCAACAGATCATACAGAATTATGATTGATTAAATATCAAAATTAACAGATCTAGGGCAACTGAGTTTCAAAAACGTACAACAGAGACCGATTTGTTGTCAGGAAAATTCTCCTTGTAATCCTTCCTGAACTCCTCCCTGTGATATCAGAAAACAAACCGTGAGTTATTCTGACGCAATAAACAGATCGATCTCTCTTCATATAAGATCAGGAAGCATGAAACGAGTCGTACTTACATGAAGACGAAGAAAGCACTCGGAGGACGCTTCGGAGCTCCGGAATTCTTACTTGCAGCTTTTTCCTTCTTTGTCGTACTCTTATCGACCTTCGTCTTCTTCATTGTGCTTTAACAACACGAAAAATTGAAGACGTCAAACTTAAATAGTCAGGCAATGCTATCAATCAGACATAACAATCCTCAAACGTGATTGAAAACAAAGAGCGATCAACAAATTATACATCCGTTTCTCGAGAAATTATCAGAAGAAACAGCTAATAAGTTCGAAGGAAGTTCTTCGTAACAACATATAGAATTGAATGAACTGTTATGTTTACAAATTAGATCAACAATCAGTAAAAACTTAGAGATCGAGACGATCGAAGAAATAGAAGAGAATTGCGAAAATTACTCAGGATTAAGCTTCTTCTGGGCGATGGTAGCGGTATTCTTCGGCCCTCTCATTTCTGCTTCAATTTCTGAGACTGAGATCTGATAAATGTCTTATGCGTGTGTACGAATATATTGTGATGGAAGACTAGACAGACGACGTGACTAATATATAGGCAATTTTTAGTTTTTTTTTTTTGGCGGGAAAAATTGGTTAACTTTTGTTGCAAGTCGGTGTCAATTTCGATGTGTCACGTCCGTTTTTATTTATTTATTTTCTCTCGTTGATAATTTTCTACGATGCTACAAAACAAACATATTACGTGGATATTGCAAGAGTAATTTATGTTTTAGATGTAAAAATAATGTGATTTGAGCTAAAATATGGGGTTGAGTCGTGTCTTCGGTGACATGTGTCAGTATCTAACTAAGAGACATGTGACTCTAGGAATATTCAATGATTGAGAGGTTTGCCCTGTGACCACCTGGCCTTGATGTCGTTTCCTCTTGCTTGCGTGGATGATTGTTATTGGCTCATTTTAGGACACGTGGTGAAGAAAGTGTGTCGGCACATCTAACGTGACTGATTGTTATTGGTTGGTTTGGTCAATGGTCATTTGGAGAAGACACAAAAATAGTGGTCATTTTGGTAAAATTGTGAGTAAATGGGCCATTTTAATGATTTTCCCATCCCAATAGTCAATGGCTCTTTTCTTAATGATTAGGAGTCGACCATTCACTTGTTCACGGCCTGTTTGTTACTGGTAGCGATTACTTGGAGTTTTGTTTCGCAGTGGTGTAACGTCTCGCCTCTTTTTGCTTTTGCCATAGAAGATTATCTATGGTCACTAGAGATGGATGGAGGATGGGTGGAATGGAACCTGCACACTGAAACAACGCGTTAGGGCGTTACATGGTGGACCAGAGAGGTGCCCATGTATCAGCCCTCCAGCGTGAGAATCAGTAACTCGTCAATATATGGCATCTTATCAGGGTCCATGATTGGTAGTACACAGTTTGCTAGCCTTTCCATTATCTTTGTAGTCTTACCAAGAAGCTTGGCTGCAGCCCACTTTCCTCTCTTTTCTCTATCACGCTTTCATTACATTTGACTGTTATGACCCGTGGTAAGTTAGTGAAGCAAGCTGAAAATATGTCTGCAATCATGCCATTTAAAAGAGCAAACAACTGCTCTTTGTTAATATGCATTGTGTTGTTTTTGTCTCCAAGTAAGATTGTTTCTGCAATTCGGTGCATTGAATTGGCAGCAATTAATTCCTTGGGAGGGTTCTCCACCATTTCTCCACTTATACTTTCTTTGATTTCTGTCACCATTTCTTTAGCTCTATTAGAAAACCATTCAAGAATCTCTGTTGATGTGTTGCCTCTAAAGGCATCTCTTCCTAGAGCCTTGTCTAACCACTTGCACTTGTGTTCAAGCTCGTTCCATAGAATTGAAAAGTGGGATTATTATTTGCCAATAGTGAAAAGTTGGGATTAAATGACGCCAATTTTCTATTTTTTTTTCTTCTGGTTTCCGGTTTATAACCGAAACCGGTTTCATAGGTGTGATTTTTTTATTTAAAACTAGTTATTACCCAAACCGGTTTAGTCAAATAACCGATTAAGGTTTTTCTAAAACTGGTTAACCGCTCAGTTAACCGACTTGTGCACCTATACTCTTGCCTCGTGGCTTATTTTCCTTTAACTAAAAAGTAAAAACCCTCTACATTTTCTCCGGCACCTGTGATTTCCTGTATATTTCATCCATTGTTCGTCGGTTGATCACAAGCTTGGTAATTTCAGAACCTCACTTTGTTTCAACATTAGGTTTTCAGACATCCTTCCGCTTCTCGATTCTTGATTCTCGACACTTCCGGTGATGACGTGTGTATGTTCAACAAACAATACAACACACGAGGATCGACCTGAATAAGGTCGACCACGCCGCACTCAAAGAACCACATCACAGTCGAAGCTGACTTCGACCACACAAAGGTCGATCCACTCATCATCATATGAGGGTCGACCAAGCAGCAGCAACCTTCGCCTGTACCACCTGCCGAAGTGATTCCACGAAGATCACACTTCGGCCAGGTCATAAGGCCCTGACCTATTCACAAGTACATACCTTCGGCCATGACAAATGCCGAAGTACTTAACAAAGGTCGCTTCACTTCGGCCATTCGATACCCGACCTACCGAAGTACGCACAACAGACCAACGCTCACACGACAGTGTCAGACACATTCCTACAACGTTGGCACAACCACTAACGGCTTCCACTAAGGGGACACAAGGACGACCACGTCAGCGTGGATCGTACCTTTTAGTGGTGGACGCACAATCAAGAGTAAGACAAGGATTGATGAGTATAAATACTCATCAATCATCAGGTAAATGGACAAGTTCAAAAAAACCCTAGTCCTTCCATCTTTCTTCCTTACTCTCGCCGGAACCAATACTGATTCTCACGCCGGAGCTTGGTCGCAGGACACCCTGTCCTGCGCTCCAAGAACAACGGTTTGCTGTTTGTGTAGGTTTGAGTGAAGAAGACGATCGACATCATCAACCAACCTTCCTTGTAGTCTGATATCCTCTTCAATCCGTCCTAGATCCCCTATCTGATCGTTGAAGATATCCAGATTCTACATTGGCGCCATCACACGGTCCTTCATTCATTAGCCATGAATGAATCTGCAGAAAACGCAAGAAATGACGATGGTCCGGCGTTAAAGATGGAGGAGCAGCCGTTATCTCCCGGCGGACGACATGTCATCGAAGACGCCGCAGACGGAGGCACCTCTGACGTCCTACAACTGACGCCGGAGGCCGTTAGCCGTAACTTCTTGCATCTCCGACAACTCATGCAAGACCACGTGGCTGCGGAATGCTTGAGAGGTGTGTGCATTGATGAGAGTATATTTTGTAACACTTTTATATATTTAACTCTATATTTTTACTAGTTATAATATATTAATTCTCATCATATTTCCTATATTGTGTGTTTCATGTGTTTGGAGCTTTAATGTTATAAATCGTGGTGTTTAGAGTGGTTTAAAGTTTATTTTATTTATATATTAATCAACCCTAATCACACCGAGTTGGGTCTAAAAGATATTGTTTTAATTCATTTATATATTTTTGTAGGTTATAAAAAAAGAAGCTAAAATACTACAATTAAGCTTACATTAGATGACGAATGCTATTCATGGACGGATAAAAGTTCAAGCCAAGGAACTTGCTGTACGCATGTACTTTGAAGTTTGTCAACAAAGAATCAAATTAAAGTGGGCTCACTCAAAATAATTAATTGGACTGATGAGATTTGCACGTGGGCTTCTTGATTTTCTAAATGAGATCAACAAAATATAAATATATAAAAAGGGACGGCAGCTTGGCTGCTGAGAGACGAAGTCACAACCCTTAGGGGTTTTTCTGGAGGTTCGCAGAAGGATTTAGACGGAAAAGAAAGGAGGCGCAGCCTCTTGGCTGCTGTGCACGACGATCGAAGGCAACAATTCTCATCCTTTTTTGTTTGTTTATTTTAATAATTGTGCTTAAAGTCTTAGATTTTAGTTATTAATTTTTGTGATGACCGATTTGATGGTGACAGCATCTGAGTTCTTCGTTATGATTGTTGGCTAATTTTCTTTAACTGCTTTTGGTGATTGGTTGGTGAAATCGTTCTGTTCTTAACCGATTAATTACTAATTGTTCCGGAATCCTTGCAACCGTTGAGCATCCGCATGTTGAATTTGTTTAACTAAACTAGTAGATTAGGGTTTTAGTGGTCCCCTGACATGATCTAGCACTTTCTTGCGGCAGGAACTAATCAGCCCATTAGTAACTTAAGATATTAGGTCAATTATGCAATTGGGGACTATGTCTATGTAGTATTAGCAATTGATTAGGTTTTGCCCAGATCGGTAGCCAACCAGGATCCAAAAGTAGTTAACTTGTCACATAAGTAATCTTAGCTTTAGTAATTTCCTTAGTTGTTAAGTTAGTTAAATTTTAGTTAATTTCCAATCTCAGGCAAAACAGCCAAGAGGCAATTTAGTGTAATTTCTTAGATTAAATTAGTTTAGTTTCGTTTAGGTCAATCTAGGTTAGTGACAATAATCTAGGTTTAGGTAGTTAATTTAGTTAGGTAGTTAAATTCTAAATCACTAGTAACCACTAACTCCCCTGGATTGAATTTAGTTAGGTAGTTAAATTATAAATCACTAGTGACCACTAACTCCCCTGGATTGATTCCCTACTTACCCTATCTATAGGTTTAAGCTTAGGATAATTTGTAGCGGTCCTCCGACACCCGTTATCAAATTGGTGTCGTTGTCGGGGATATCAAAACAATTATGTTCAGTCATCGTACGGGGTTCCGTATGAGTTTAACTATGGGGCTAGAGATTCGTGCTTCTGTTGCGGCCAAGTCCACATAGAAGAGGATTGCACGGTGTTTTGGAAGAACCCGGATTATTGGAAGGAAAAAATGAAGGTCGAATACTATTCAACTCCATATCAGGGATACTCTCCATCTATGAAATATAATTATGTAAATTCTGATTTATACTCTAATTATAATTATTATTCTAACTTTACATCATTTGCAGGATATCATGATGGATATGGGAATAGTTACTCCTAACCAACATATGAGGTTCGGTAACAACAAGATTACTATGATGGTGGGTACGAAACAGACGTGTCTAATCAAAGTTACTATCATGGTGACTACCAATAAGCCTCGTATGATTATGAGGATTGATAACGGTTTGTCAGGCCGTTTCAAATCCCCAACTTAGATTGATTATGTAGTAGTGAAGCAAGGGTTATCGAACCTAGGGAATATGTGGATCTTAACTAGTTGACTAAGTACTTAACTAAATTGACTAATTAACTTAAAATTACCTAGGGTTGCCACTTAGCTGTTTTGATTTGATTGAGGTGAATTAACTACCAAATAACTAACTTTAACCTAAAAATTGATTTAACTATCAGATGAGACAAATCTAACCACTTCGGGATCCTGGTCGGCTTACCGATCTAAACAAACCTAATTACTTCCTAGCGACACATAGACATGC
>JBCNJP010000010.1:72003913-72098236 GCA_039602395.1 Deinandra increscens subsp. villosa | reverse complement strand
TTTGCACATCAAGTTTTTGGCGCCGTTGCCGGGGACACTTGGCAATAGTGAAATTAACTTTGAATTTATTTTAGGATTAATTGTGTGTTTCTTTTTTTTCTTTTTCTTCGTGTGCTTAGTTAATTTAATTTTTCTGCCTTAGTTCCTTTTCATTATTGTGTCTTTTTATTACTTTCTGCTTTATTTTGTGTGCCGTAGTTACATTAGGTTTAATTTTTATTTTTGTGTGCTTTTCTAGTTTATGCCCCAAACCCGTTCCAAAGGTCCACCTGAGTTTTCTGCTACGTCCGAACCCGAGAGAGATATCCACGAGCGCATTCGTGAGCTGCGTGAGCAACTGAGAGCCATTCGCGATAGTAAGGTACACGCCCCTAAAACCGTTTCTCGTTTACTTCCGCCCATTCCATTTCCTGATTTAAATATGGCTGCTAGACGTACTGTTCATGAAAGAGCTAGTGACGGAGTCGTAGATGCTAGGTTTTCCATTGCACCCACCACCATTGCTAACACTGCCAACTGGCAAATTCCATCTCATGTTCTGAACACCCTGACCCAAACCATCCAATTTCACGGCCTAGACGAGGAGGACGCACCCGCCCATTTATCTCGATTCGTGCGTATCTGTGCCACTTTTGGTCTCAATGGCGTTCAGCCAGAAACTGTCTACCTTCGTTTGTTCCCATTTTCACTCACCGCCCGTGCTGCCCAGTGGCTTGAAACCCTTCCCGCAAACTCGATTGCCACTTGGGCCGATCTTCAACAGAAATTCCTGAAGAAATATCATTCGCCCGCGAAAGCCGCACGTATGAGGGAGCAGATTCATTCTTTTCGCATGGACCCTGACGAGCCATATTATCTTGCGTACGAGCGATTTAACACTCTTCTGAGCAAGTGCCCCCAGCACGGTCTCACTGATTGGGCAATCATCGAAAAATTCTACAACGGTCTCACTTACGAAACGCAGCGACAATTCAACATTTCCGCAGGGGGTCACATGATGGAAAAGCTGGATATTGATGAGTGCAAGAACCTGTTTGAGAGTTTTGCTTTAGCTGAGCAGCAGAACCCCGGTGATCGTAGGGCCACTTTAGCTCCCACGAAATCTTCACTTTCTACATCTCGGGGAGTTCACCACGTGAGTTCTGAAACTGTTGCTCAGGCCCAGTATGATGCTTTGCAAAAACAGATCAACGACATTAAACTTCAGCAGCAGGCTAAATGTGAACTATGTCGTGGAGGTCATGACACCATCGACTGCCCACTTGCCGGCCAGGAGCAAGTGGATTTCATCTCTAACCGAAACCAGTTCGGTAACTCTTTTCAGTCGGGGTGGAGGACCAACCCCAATTCTGGTTGGCGGGGTGGCGCGAACCCCTCGGGTTTTCAATCGCGTCAGAACCAGGATAGCGGGAGTGATGCAGGGTCGAGTATGAAGAAGATTGAGGAAATGTTGGCTGCACAAATGCAATTGCTAAATCAGGTCGTGACACGTGATCAGGAGACGCAGCAGAAGTTGAAGGAACACGACACACTCTTTAGGAACCAACAGTCGGCTTTTCTAGATTTACAGCGTTCCGTAGGAGACATAGGAAAACAGGTTTCTGAGTTGGTAGGAAAGGGGGGATCATTTTCTGGTAGTACACAAACAAACCCTAATGCGACCCTTAAGGCGGTGACAACACGCAGCGGTAGAGGCGGAGAGCAAGACCCACCGGCACAGGAGGAAGAACCGGTAGATGAGGAGATCGAGATGGAGACTCCGGATGGGAGGGCACACCCGAGGCTAGACCCAGCAAGTACCGTGCCGAACACCGAGTCTCCCGCACCTAAGGCAAATGAGAAAAAGAAGAAGAAATATGAACCGAGAGAGATCACCGCTGAGGATTTGAGGAGGGTCCCCTACCCTGCCCGTCTTATCCAGCAGAAGTATGCGAGAGAGTACGCTCAATTCTTAGATATGTTCAAACAGTTAAAAATCAATCTTCCGTTCATCGAGGCACTCCAGCAAATGCCCAAATACGCCAAATTTTTGAAGGATCTCCTATCCAACAAGAAGAAACTGGAGTCGCTTTCAATTGTTTCTCTCGATGAAAGATGCTCTGCGGTGGTCCAGAACAAGCTAC
Organism: Deinandra increscens subsp. villosa; assembly: GCA_039602395.1. Taxonomy (NCBI): domain Eukaryota; kingdom Viridiplantae; phylum Streptophyta; class Magnoliopsida; order Asterales; family Asteraceae; genus Deinandra; species Deinandra increscens. The sequence goes on along the minus strand of JBCNJP010000010.1, from coordinate 72,096,113 downwards.
CGCAGAAATTGACTGATCCGGGTATCTTCACGATCCCGTGTTTGTTTGGTAGCTCGACTGTGAACCACGCGTTGGCGGATTTAGGTGCTAGCATCAATCTGATGCCCTACTCTATTTACGAAAAGCTAGGCCTAGGCGATCCGACTCCAACGCGCATGAGTATCTCCTTAGCGGACCGTTCCGTTAAGTATCCACGGGGAGTTGTGGAAAACGTGTTAGTTAAGGTTGATAAATTTGTTTTCCCCGTGGATTTCGTGATCTTGGACATGGAGGTAGATGAAAAATGTCCACTCATCCTAGGACGCCCTTTCTTGCGCACCGCCAAGGCATTGATTGATGTCTATGACGGGAAGATTACACTTCGAGTAGGAGATGAGACGATCACGTTCGATATCATGCAGTCCATGAAACACTCTTTAGGCCAGGATGATTCAGTTTATTTCATTGATTCTTTTATTTCTCACATGGATCGTTGCTTGGATTACATATGTGGGGCTGATTTGGTTGAGAGAAAGAGTGAGTCTAGCGTGAATGAGGATCAGAAGTTAGAGAGTGAAGTTGTTGAGGAGAGTCAGGAGGTCCTAGAGGTTAGTGAGGAGATAGATTTAGGAGAAAAATCATTGGTAGAGGAACCACCCGCGTTAGAGCTTAAGGAGTTACCATCCCATCTAGAGTACGCGTTCTTAGAGAGTGATTCCCGTTTGCCCGTCATCATTTCTGCTACCCTGACGGAGGAGGAGAAGAAGAGATTGATACAGGTTCTGCGAGATCATAAGCAGGCGATTGCGTGGAGGCTGACTGATATCAAGGGTATAAGCCCTATCTTTTGCACGCATCGCATACTCATGGAGGATGAGTATAAACCTGTAGTTCAACCTCAGAGGCGTCTGAATCCTAACATGAAAGAGGTTGTGAAGAAAGAGGTCCTCAAACTACTGGACGCGGGGTTGATTTATCCGATTTCAGATTCCACTTGGGTTAGCCCGGTTCAGGTAGTTCCCAAAAAGGGAGGGATGACAGTTGTGATGAATGAGAAACATGAGTTGATTCCCAGTAGGACTGTCACAGGATGGAGAGTGTGTATAGATTACCGTAAGCTTAACGATGCCACTAGGAAAGACCACTTCCCATTGCCGTTCATTGATCAGATGTTGGAGCGTTTGTCGGGTCAGCAGTACTACTGTTTCCTCGATGGATTTTCCGGTTATTTCCAGATTCCTATTGCACCTGAGGATCAGGAGAAAACCACTTTCACATGCCCGTACGGTACCTTCGCGTATCGACGTATGCCATTCGGGTTATGTAACGCTCCGGCCACATTTCAGAGATGTATGGTGGCCATTTTTCAGGATATGATCGAGACTTCCATGGAGGTTTTTATGGATGATTTTTCTGTGTTCGGGAGTTCTTTTGATCATTGTTTGGGTAACTTAGAGCGTATGTTGAGGAGATGTGTCGAGACCAAACTGATGCTAAACTGGGAGAAATGTCACTTCATGGTCACCGAGGGAATAGTTTTAGGACATAAAATTTCACGCGCCGGCATTGAAGTAGATAGAGCGAAAATAGAAACAATTAGCAAACTTCCACCACCCACGAACGTCAAATCTGTTAGGAGTTTTTTAGGTCACGCAGGATTTTATCGTAGGTTCATTAAAGATTTTTCCAAAATTACGAGACCCATGACCCGTTTGCTAGAAAAAGATGTTGTTTTCGATTTTGACGATGAGTGCCTTAAAGCGTTTAATTTCCTGAAAGAGAGATTAGTGAGTGCACCGATTTTGATAGCCCCTGATTGGACCCTACCATTTGAGCTTATGTGTGATGCTAGTGATTTTGCGGTAGGAGCAGTTTTAGGACAACGTAGGGACAAACACTTCCATCCCATTTACTACGCAAGCAAAACCTTAGACAACGCCCAGGAGAATTACACGACAACAGAAAAAGAACTTCTTGCTGTAGTTTACGCATTCGATAAATTTCGTTCATACCTCGTCCTGTCCAAAACCGTTGTTTATACTGACCACGCGGCCCTACGGTACTTGTTTGCAAAGAAAGATGCCAAACCACGCTTGATTAGGTGGATATTGTTATTGTCTGAGTTTGATATAGAGATTAAGGATAAAAAGGGTGCAGAAAACGTAGCGGCCGACCACTTGTCGCGCCTTGAGGATCCCGAGAGAGAGAAACTGAGAGAGGAGAGCATAGGTGACACATTCCCATTTGAGAGTGCTATGACAGTTGAGAGAGAGTTCGTAGGAGTGACGAGTGCGGAGGAGCAAGGCATGCCATGGTTTTCTGATATGGCGAATTATTTAGCACATGGCATGCTGTTAGAGAGTATGACATCCCAACAGAGAAAAAAATTCGTTTCTGATTCTAGACATTACATTTGGGATGCTCCATACTTGTTTCGTGTAGGAGTTGATGGTTCGTTTAGGAGATGCGTGAGTAGAGAGGAGGGGTTAGACATTCTTAGGCATTGTCATGAGGGGCCATCGGGTGGACATTTTGGGCCATCTTATACTGCTAGGAAAGTGTTAGATTCAGGTTTTTATTGGCCGACTTTGTTTAAGGATGCTCACGAGTTAGTGAAAAAGTGTGATGCCTGTCAGCGTGCCGGTAACATTTCCTCCCGGAATGAGATGCCCCAACATCCTATCCAGAGTGTTGAAGTGTTTGATATATGGGGCATTGATTTCATGGGCCCATTTCCACCATCCCGGGGGAACCGGTACGTTCTTGTTGCGATTGATTATGTTTCTAAGTGGGTTGAGGCCCAAGCCTTGCCTACTAATGATGCACGTGTGGTTGTGAGGTTTCTGAGAGGTTTGTTTAGTAGGTTTGGAACCCCCAAGGTTTTGATTAGTGATAGGGGCACGCATTTTTGCAATGCCCAAATGGAGAAAGTGTTAGCAAGGTACGGAGTGAATCATAGGACATCTACCGCTTACCACCCTCAAACGAGTGGTCAAGTGGAAAACGCTAACCGGGGGGTAAAACGGATTTTAGAGAAAACTATCGGGAATAGTCGCAAGGATTGGTCCGATAAGTTAGATGATGCGTTATGGGCTTTTCGTACTGCTTTTAAGACACCCATTGGAACCACGCCCTTTATGATGGTTTATGGGAAAACGTGTCATCTACCGGTCGAGCTTGAACATAAGGCATATTGGGCAATTAGAGCGGTTAACATAGATTTAGCAAAATCCGCGAAGGACCGGTTTCTCCAAATCCATGAGGTAGAGGAGTTAAGGAATGAAGCTTACGAGAGATCTTGGAGTTACAAAGAGAGAACCAAAGCATTACATGATCGTAGGTTGAAGGATAGGAAAGAGTTTAAGTGTGGGGATCGGGTGTTGCTTTATGATTCTAGATTGAAATTGTTTCCCGGTAAATTGAAGTCCCGGTGGAGGGGACCATACATTGTGAAACAGGTTTTCCCATATGGGACGGTTGAGTTAGAGTCTGATAGTGGAGAGTGGAAAGTCAATGGTCACAGGTTGAAACACTACATTGGAGGACCAATCGAAACGGATGTGGAGAATGTTGCTCTCTCCAAAACTTTAATGATGAATGATCAAGGAGGTAAAGTACTCGGTGAAAAACCGAGTTGTAGAGTTTGTATAGTATTGTGCATATTTGTTTTCTTTATTTTCGTGTGTTTTTGTTTTTCGTTTTTCGTGTGTTTTCGGTTTGTTGCGTTTGTTTGTTTGTTTGATGTTGCAGGGAATTGAAAGATGCTGGAAACGCGAATTCATGCGGAAATGGAGTCTCAGGTATGTTTTGGTTAGTATAAAATCGCAGGGCTTTAAAATTCCAGGGTGATTGAGAAATTTTTGAAAACATCGAAAAATTTGACTAAGTATGGGAAATCTCAAAAATTCCCTGGAAATCTCGTTCCAAGCGTATCGCCTGGGCTGAGACATTACTCCAAGCGATACGCCTGGAAGTGGTGGTCAATATAGGCGGTCAACACCTGCAAGCGTATCGCCTATCAGGGTTTGCATAACCTGCAAGCGATACGCTTGCAGGTGAATCGACCGAGAAAAAAAATATCTCGGTTTAACACCCCCTTTCGTCCCCATTTACCCCTAATCCAACCACCACCATCTCACCACATCCTCACCGTCGCCACTACACCGCCACCACCTACCACCGCCCTCCACTGCCGCCATTCACCTCCACATCACCGTCGCAACCACCACTCCAACCCTCCTCGCCATCCTTACCGCCGCCCACTACCACCATCATCCTCACCCACCTTCACCCCTCGCCTTCACCAACTACCACCTCCGCGCCGCCTCTATCACCAACCATCTACCGCTGCTGCTGTTTCACCACCACCAACCACCATCTACCTCCTCTACACCGCGCCGCCGATTAACTGCCATCACCGCCGAGCCACCATACACCACCGTCTCCATCACTAGTCCAGTTCACCCACCGCCGCCACCACTGTCCGAACGCCGGCAAGCCGCCGGTGGTTTTGCAGCTCCGAGACCACCGTCACAGTTCATTGATTTCAATTTTCTTTTGCAATTCGCGATTCCAGGTATGTGATTCTTCTGTTCCCTGTTGCATTTTGTTCCCTTTTCTGTGTATAAGTTTGAATCTGTTGAATGGCTTGTGAGTTTTAGGGGGTTCTTGATGATTTGCCAGCATTATGTTGGGTATTTGTTAGCTCTGTTTGCTGGTTTGGAACATTGTTAGTACAGAATTTGTGGTTATTTCTGTGCTGTGAATGTTATGATAATCATTGAGGTAGTGACAGTTTGGCGCATGTTTAGAATTGTTGGGTTATATAGCCGTCGGTTTGGCCTCATTGTTTCTGATGGTTTGATTTAGTGGGTAGTTTTGATTAGTTTATTTGGTTAGGCGTTGTTTGAAATTATCATGTTCATTAAATGATTTTAGCTTGATTGATTTGTTGGTTATTGGATCGGGATGGTTGAAATCTGGAATTCTGGGTTAATTGGTTGAAATTATACATTTTTGACAGGTTTTGTGAAGAACTGGTTTTGCTCGATAAACGAACGGGTCATGCCCGATTTTTCTGAAATTTTTTTGTGTTTTTGTCTTTTTCTTTTTGTTTTAAGCAATTTGTTTTTAGTTTTTAATCCTGTTTTCTTTCAGTTATTTTTAATTCCAAAAAAAAAAATTAAAAAATCAAAAATCCAAAAATAGTTTGTGATTGATGTGTGTTGCTTGGATATCACTGTTAAATCTGTTTTGCAGGTATGGAGGCATCTGGCAGTGGTTCGAGGAAGAAGCAGAAAACGACCAAGGTTATTCATCATCGGTCGAGGATCCCGTATTTGGCAGACGAGGTTTTACCGAACTACGAGGAGGAGCTGCCGCCGGTTGAGGAGCGCCGGATTGAGGATCATACTTTGCTGCAGTTTCAGGGCACCTACGAGGGTGAGCGTTGTGAGACGTTTATGCGCCTAGACTTGCTCCAGCATAGGACGTTCGATTGGGATCTTCTGGATAGGATGGGAGCGAGGGCTAGGTTAGAGGCAGCTGTTAGACGAGCGATGGAGGAGAGTCTTAGCTTGTGATGGACCCCAGTACCGGGAGCTGACTGTGGAGTTCCATTCGACATGGAGGTATGATATCAAGGAGTTTGATTCTCCGGTCTGTGTTTCATTTGCTCTTGGGAGGAGATTGTTCGAGATGAGCGTGCCTCAGTTTGCTGTCGCTTTAGGCTTTTATACACAGGAGGAGGTGGCTACATCTGAGTTTAGGAGGAGTTTGAGAGGGACGGCCAAGAAGGCCAAGGAGTTTGTATGTTGTGGATGGTCACTTGAGAGCGTTCTGGGAGACTATTTCTGATGCGCCGTACACGGTCGGTTTAGTAGCTTCTGCGATTAGGGATCCGTTTCTGAGGTATGTGCATAGGATTCTTAGCGTGTTCATTGATTGGGAGACGTGCTGGGGCCGAGAAGATTAATATGTTGGATATGTTTTGTTTGAGGTCGTTGGTGGAGAGACACCCGACCAACCTCGCTATGGTTTTTATTCAGTCTGTAGCCCGGCCCCGCAAGGGAGGGCCGGAGGCGAGGTTGGATCTGGGTCCATACATTGGTAGGTTAGCTGAGCGTCTGGGGGTTTTAGAGAGGTATAGGCCTTCGCATTTGACTGCTGGTCCGCCGACATTGCCATATACTTTGATGGACATGCGGAAGGCAGGTTTTTGCCCGTTTGATGATCCCCCGAGATGGGTTGAGGTAGGAGCTCCTGCGAGGAGGAGGATATTACAGAGAGCTGAGAGGCCTCCAGTGGATAGGCCAGTTAGAGAGCCGAGGGCAGAGCCGTTGACCTTGGAGATGGTTCGTGATGAGATGATGTTGAGGATGGATCTGCAGGACAGGGCTATCAGAGGTTTGTATGTTGCTCAGGGGTTTGAGGTGCCAGAGTTCTTCCGGGAGCCTGAGGCCGCTGCTGATGATTCTGATGATGATGCTGGAGAGGAGTAGCTGATGGTTTGATGACTTTTGATAGCAGCAGCAGCCAGTTGATCGGTTATTTCACATCCTTGTACTTTTTCCTTATTTTTGTTTTTATCATCATGGTCTGTATTTATATTATAATATTCTGATATCTGGGAATTTGTACGGGGTTAACCGGTTGGGTGGTTTGTTTTGATATATATATATGCTGCTGTGATTTTGGTTTGCTGTGGTTGTTAGACTTTGGTTTGTTTCACCGCCGCTTTCGTCCGTGACGTTTTTGATGCAATTCTGGAGTTACCGTAAATTCTGATATCGCGTTCGAATTGGAGGGCGAGGAACGAGATTCTTTGTCATTCATGCCGATTCATTCAGGGGAGTGTGTTCCATTTTTATTATTTCTTTTATTTTTCGTCTTATTTCAGTATTTGCATTTATTTATTTTTCTGTTTTGTTTTCTGTTTATTTGCTTGAGTCGTTTCTCAGTTCACATTAGGGACAATGTGAGTTTCAAGTGTGGGGATGGGGAGACTACGTGTCGTGTCTCGTTAGTTGAGTCAGTTTTAGTGAGTTTGTTTAAAGTGTGAGTCTTGAAAAAAAAAATCAAAAAAAAAAATTGAAAAATTGAAAAAAATGTTTCTGATTAAATCTGCAGTTTAAAATGGAAGATGATAGGTAAAACCCGAGGATTGGTTGTCTGATTAAGTGCTTAAATGATAAATGTAATTAACAGTTGAAAACATTACCGGTTAGTGATGTATTGGTAGGCCCAGCTAACTTAGTAAAGATTAAATATCCCATTGTGTTTATTTGTTGTATAAATATGTAATTAATCAGTCTGCTAGTGGGTTCACATTTTAGGAGTGATAGGAATACTGAAACTGAGGATTATGAGGAAAGAGACCCCTTTAGGCTAGATACTTCTATGTCCTTAGAATACCTGGCACGTTATGATCTTTTTGCGAAAGCAAATCCGAGAAATAACGGCGCCCCATTCTCCATAATGAGCATACTAGGTAATAATTGGTTAATGAATTAGAGTGAAGGGGCAGAATACTCATGTACGAACTAAGGATAGTATCCCGTGGTAAGTACCTCTGATGATGTTCCGGATCTCGCGGGCAAAATACTCACGTATGATTTCGGGGGTAAGACCTTGTGAAAGAATACCTCTGGTGATGTCCGTTGGTAATTTTAGGTAAAAGTGACCAATTATGAGAAAAAAAAATGGAAAAATGAGAAGAAAAGAAAAAAAGGAGGTGAAACGATATGGTAGTTTAGAAATAAATGCTCAAGCACTTCACATTCCATCTAATTCCATCATTCTTTGGACATTTTTGTATCTGATTTAAGGGGGGTGGGAAAAATCAAAAAGTTATATCTTTATTACCCTTTATTCGGACCGAATATGAATTGGGATTAGGTTGAGCTTGATCTTTCTAGAGTGGGACGCATAGGCAACTGAACTATATCTGGTAATTTATAAACACCTTGGGGGCTCAAAGGTTAGTGTTGGGTTTATTCGGATCGAAATATCGATAATCGCTACCGGGATGTGAATAGACTGATAGAATTGAAATTGATGAAATTGAAAAAGTTGGAAGCCAATTACTCAGGTTATGATTCCATTTGCAGGTTTTTTCGGGGACGAAAAAAGGTTAAGTGGGGGGATATTTGATGTGTTGCAAAACACATCGGTTTTCCTTTATGTTTTCGAGTCGTTTTGAGAGTCTTTTGAGTCAATTTCCATAGGTTTTTAGTTGATTGTTTGTTATTAGTGTCTTAATGTGTGTTTTATAGTAAAGTTGCAGTTTTGGCACAATTCCCGAGAGAAATGAGCATCGGAAAAGAATTGAAGAGAAAATAGAAGAAAAGTGCTGAAATTGAAGCTCTAGGCGTATCGCCTAGAGCTGCTGAAGTTGCAAGCGGTACGCTTGCTGCTCTGAAGTCAAAGGCGGTGTTTTAAACGTTGACCCGACTATTTTGTCGATTAGTGGGTCCAGGCGTATCGCCTGCTGCTCAGGAGACTTCCAAGCGATACGCTTGGAGGTTAATTTTCCGGAAAACCCTAATTTCGCAATTATAAATACAATTTAAGGGTTTTCTTCGAAGACACGGCTGTTTATCGACTAAGAGAGTTCCAGGAGGCGATTTTGGAGATTCTGATCGTGAGAGGAAGGTCCGGAAGCGTTGGAGTTCAAGCATTCGACTCCGATTCGGTTTTCGGGTTCTTAATTCTTCCGTTATTTGATTTCGTTTTTAGACCAGATTATGTTCATGGATTTTCCTACTGTTATGTTCTGTTTTTATGACATGTTTATGATGCTAGGCTAAATCTCTAATACCACTTAGACCGTATGGATGATTGATTGATGTTATTCGACTTTTCTTGGTTATTATGATATTTATTGATTGGGTTTTGTTATCTTATTGAAATTCCTCTAATTTTCTGTGGTTAATGCATGTGTGTGTTACATGTTGAAGTTGTGATTGATAATTGGAACTTAGTTTACCTTCGAATGTCTTTCGGGTTGGGTAAATTATCTAAAGATTCTGACTTTAGGGTTAGTTTCTAAAGTGTAGTTTAGGAGACGTCCCGAACTATAGTTTTGGTTATTAATTGTGGCTTTGGTTGTAATGTGCTGCTAAATTGGAGACTCAAAAGGTACAGGTTTAACGGGTAATCGGGTTGGTTAATGAACTAGGGGTGCATTGTCTTAAAAGGAAATGTCCTAGGAAGTCGGCTTGCTTGTTATTCGTGTTAATCATAGAAATTAGAGGTAGCTCCGGTTATTCTAGGTGTGCTTTAGGTATATCCGAGGGTGGCTAGGGTAATTGAGATGGGACGTACTTAAAAGGTGAACCATTTGTTCGAGCGGTAAGATAACTAGTTAGGAAGTACTTAAAAGGTGAACTAACTAACCAGTGTGCGTATTCCAACCTTTAGAGATCTTATCAGTAACATCCGGAGAGTGATTCGGGGGCTCGTAGGGTTTTGATAGGTTGTGTGGTTAGATCCTGGTTCCATCATTTTGTCATAAGCCAAGAGAAGTCGATAGCATTAATCAGGAGTCTAGGTCTAGGTGGTATTTCTTGTCATATCTGGTTTTCGTTTCTAGGTTTTGAGTTGTTGGTTTGCTTTCCATTTTTAGTAATTTCTATTTTTAGCAATTTCTATTTTTAGTAAGTTTTAGGTAATTCGGTAATTTTAGTTTAGTTAATTTTAGTCAATTTATTTAGTTAATTAATTCCTCAAATCAAAAACCAATTTTCACCAATTAATCAGTAATTTATTTTTCCTAGTTAATTTTATCTTTTTAGTGTCTCTAGGGTTCGACCCCGGTCTGCCGATAGCTATTCTACATCCGATAGGTTCACTTGCCTGTTGAGTCGGTCTAGTTTGAGGTTAATTGGGTTTTAATTTAGTGTGTCTAGGTCTAGGATAAATTAGTTTATTTTTATAGATCGATTTTTGCACATCAAGAACCTACATTTTGAACCTTTGGAAACATAGGAACAAAACGTTTTTGTTTTAGAAAGAATGTAGGCTCACATTCATCAAAAACTCTGCCTTGTTCATCAAAGAACTTCGGTTTGGCAGGCTTACCAAAAAATGGTTTCTTTTGAAACCTTTGGTTTGATTCAGCAGGAAGTGGACAATCTTTTGCCATATCCCTTTTTGGTGACAAACATAGCATATACGTTCTGATTTGTCCCACCTTTTGGGTGCCTGCATAGAATCACACACATGAATATCTCGAACATGATTAAAAAAAGAATTATATACCTGTCGGCGATGATTGAACCCATTTAGATGTTGGGCTTCGAGAATGAGAACCATCAGAAGAACATTTGGCAGTTTGATTCTTCAAGGTTCTTGATGCATCCTTCTTCTAAAAAACTTCAGAAATTTTCCTAGCATCAACACAATGAAGAGGAAATTCTTTGTCAGAGAATATCTGTTCCGAACCCTTGAGTTTATAAAAATGCTCAGGTTGAACCTTCTTAGCTTTGAAAACTTCCTTCTTTACTTACTTCATTTTGAGCTTCTTTAACTCTTGTGATGTTGGTGCCAGAACCTCTTCAACTTTGACATTTTGTGCTCTAAAACCCAAACCAACATGTTTTCCAAAAACTTTTTCCTCAGACTTTGAATTCTCCTGTCCACCCTTTGCTAACTTTGAAAACTCAGCTTTGACATCTTTAAGATTTTTCTGTTCAAAGAAGATCGTCTCATTAAATTCGGGTTGAGAACGAATCTTGTCACTTGAAGTAGCTGATTTCGCATTATCAGCAAAAGATGAACCAGAAACAAACTTAGGACCTGGTGGAACTTCATATTTCTTGCCCTTCTTCTTCTTACTCTTATTATTTTTCTTTTTCTTCACAATCATCTCTTCCTCAGATATTAGATGATGAAAACTTTGAGTAATCAACCTCTTCAATCTTTTCCTTTACCTCTTTGAACGCTTCTTTGATATGAGCAGGGGGTGAAGTTGTTTTATCAAACATATTTTCAAAATTTTCATCTTTAGCCAGATAACTTGTGAACAATTGAGAATTAGAAACATTGTTCAGCAAGCGATTTGCATCAATCACTTGAATCTTTAAATCTGAAATTTGCTTTTGAGCTTCAGCCTACTCCCTCTCAGTAGCAATCAAACGCTTTGAAACCTTATGCGTCTCAAATTTTTGCATGCGGAGATTTTCTAGCCCCTCAAACAATTCTTTCTTCAATTTATCTTCATTCCGCTTTTGAATCTCCAAATTTGCAGTTTGAACTTTGTTCACACTTACCAATTCACGCTTCTCATCCAAATATTTTTCCATCACAGCTTGATAACTTGCAATCTTAGCAGCAGATTCTTCAGCATCTTTTGTCAGCAGATCAAGCTTGATTTTTGACTTTTCAAACAAATTTTGAAAATCATTAGTAGCATCCTCCGCTTCATCCTTCCATTTCTTGACTTCATTCACCAACTCATCCCTCTCTTCGCAAATCATTACATTTGTAGCTTCAACATTTCTTTTATCTTGTTTTGTTATCTCTGAAGCTTCATTCAACAATTTGACCTCTGTAAACAAACATTCATTCTTCAAAACCAATTCCTTCTCATGTTCCTTAGAAATCTTTAAATCTAAACTAACCAACTGGAATTCCTCAGAAAGCTTTTGAATTTTATTTAATAACGAAGCATTCTCTTTCAACAAACTTTCCAAGTTTTCAGCAGATTCATAGGAACTCGGTGCTGAACTTGCATTTGAACTTGTGTCTGAACTATAATCTTCTTGTTCATTATGAGTGACAATCAAAGCAAATGAGTCAAAATGTCTACCCAATCATAAACACCATCATCTTAACTTGTTAAAGCCGTCTGATTTGCATTACTGGACGATGGTTGAGTAAAACCAGGTTTGCTTCCATGAACTTGTTGACATTCTTTAGCAAAATGTCCAAGCTTTGAGCATTTGTAACATTTCAACTTGGATTTATCAAATCCCAGCTTGCTATTGAAATCAGATGAACTCCGACCATGTTTCTTGAAAAATCGCTTTGAACGTTGACCTAGCATAGCATATTGCCAAGCCAAATCTAATCGTTCAACTGTTCATCATCAAGTTCATCAAGATCATCCCTCGTGATGCTTGCATTAGCAACATTCTTGATAACCAACCCAAAAGATGATGTAATCAAAGCAGAAATTATTTTAGCATATTCACCAGTTTTTTCAGCAAATAAGGCATTTTGATTTGTGAAATTTGGAATGGTAAAATTGCAACCTTTTGAAGAATCGGAATTTCCAGAAACTCCAGCCATAAAAGCAACACTCGGTGCAGAACTCAGATTTGCCTTTGCTTTGGCATTCATGCTAGCAGTATTTTCACCATGATACAACTCAGGATTTTGCAAAGTAGCAGTTGACTTCTTTAAATTTAACATTTCCATTTCCTAAGCATGAAGTTTTCCAGTAAGCTCGTGAAATGTCAATGTAGTGTATTCTTTATCATGGGTGAGTAACAAAACGTAGTTCTCCCACTTTTCAGGCAAAGCTTCCATAATCTTCTCCTTCAAATCTGCATCGGTTTTCTTAATTCCCACTACCTTCAATTCACTAATTAAATGTGAAAACCGTGAAACAAGAGTAGTAATGTTCTCATTGTCATAATGTTGAAAATTATCAAATTCTTTATTCAACACTTTCTTCCGACTCTTCTTGTAATCATCATTACCCTCACATCTTGCTGATAGAGCATCCCACAATTGCTTAGATTTCTTGCAAGTACTAAATTAATGTAGCAACTCAGTAGATAATGCCATTGTAAGATAACCGAAAGCTTTTTGCTCAAGCTCATAAGATTTCCTTTCAGCAATGTCGAAGGTATGAACTTCCTTGAAATCTCCTTGATTAGTCGGATATTGATAAAGCTTCTTGATAGGAATCCACAAATTGATATCATTCGTGCTTATGTAAGCAAAAAATCGTTGCTTCCAATTCTGAAAATCTTCCAACTTCTATAACTTGGGAACTTTCTGACTTGTTCCAATTTCGTTATTAAAGTTCATCATAGTCTGCATCGCATTCTGCATCGCGGCAAAAGCTTTAAATTCCGACATCGTTGAAAATTTTAAGATTCTGTTTGTCCGAACTCTATCCGAACCTAAACACCTTGTCCGAACCAGCTCTGAACACTATCCCAACCTCAAACAGTGCCGAACTTCAAACGAATTTTAACTATGCCGAACTCTACCCGAACTCTGTCTGAACTTGTACCGAACCTTCCCCGAACTCTGTCCGAACACAAAATAACCCAAACCTCGACCGAAACAGAAATGTAGCCAAACGTTAGCCGAACACAGACCGAACTCTGGACGAACTATGTCTGAACGTTGTCCGAACTGGGACTTCGGAGCACTTAGTCCGAATCTGAACAATATAGTCCGAACTTTAACATATTTTTCTCAAAACTCTTGATTTTGAACTGATTTTGACGAGATTTGCAGCAGTGGATCAGAAAAAGTGAAGAGGAATGATTTAGGAGAAATTTTTTCACAAAAGACTCGATCGAAGTGATAAAAAATTGTAAAAACACTCTAATCACCAAAAACTACTCATTTCGTTTCAAAAACTTCAAAAATAGCAATCACAGATCAGTAGAATGAACCAGAAAGCTTTGATAGCACTTGAAAAGTCGTGAACGTTGGATCGTCTACTCAATCTAGCTATAACGGATACAAAAGAAGTAATTAAAAGTTGTTTTATTGATCAACGAACAATTACAACTCTAGAACCCTCATAAACAATGACACAGAGAACACCTTAGTAAACACACACTTAAGACTCAGCTCCACTACACACTCATACCAAAACAATGAACAAGCACACTATTTATAGCTGCTGGCCGAACTCCCAGCGAACCCGAAGTTCGGCTTGTTCGAACCTCGAGTTCGGACTAGGTTCGGTAGCAACAACTTTGTCTTGAACTTGGACTTGTCTTGATTCAATCTTGATACTTCACACGACGCACAGATCAAGTATTAACATCTTGGTTAAGGGGAGTGGATTAGCTCCAGTTACCTGTGATAGGTTTACTATCCTTTTCTCAAGGAACATCTGATCAGCATTTATCTTTCTCAAATTCGATCTTTCTTCTAGTACTTCTTTGCTAAGAAGGCTGAATTTGTTCTTCATTTCATTTAGCATTTCCTCCTTTGGTTCCATATGATTCTATAGTCTTTTGAACCTGGTCACACAACTGCTTGATTTTATCTTCTATAGATTCCAGTCTTCCTCCCTTTAGTTGCCACTCGTTTTCTTGCAGCTCTTTCGGTTGATCAGATATTTTGTGTAATTGTTGTTTGCTGTTTCTTTTCATTGTCTTGATCTCTTCTTCTAGCTCTGAGATTCTCAATCTGTTCTTTTCTGACTGTTTGGTGAGTTCTTCTATTTGTACAGAACTACTGCAGAAATTCGGATACAGTTATGTAGTCTATTGTTGTTGTTCTTTCATGAAGTCAGTGAACAAAGAAGAAAGAGATTTGGAGTAAGACTTCGAGGCTGCTTCAGGGGGGTAACAAACCAGAAGATACTTCATGTCTTTCTGTTGGACCGAGTGGTTTCCCCTTGAGGAATTCGTCACTGCCTGCTAACCTAGCCATGCTCAGTGAGACAGGGCTTCCACATTCCTTGATGAGTCCAGAGTTGGATTCACCTCATTGTTCTTAGAGAATCCTTAGACAAGATTTTTGTTTGTTTCTGAGAGGATGTCTCAGATGAGCTAGAAGTGAACACATCACTATTACTCACTTCCAAGTTTCCTTGACTTCTAGAGTCTCCACTTGTTGTTACATCATCTTCACTGATAGAATCTGAGAAGATATTTTGATGTATGACTATGATGGGGATGTCAAAGGATGTTGGGTTGGTTAGTTGAGTTTGGAAGTGGGCAAAGGCTTCTTGGTAGGATGTTTGAGGTGATGATTGTTGGCTTTTGTCTGAGTTGGTGAGGTTGGTTTTTCTGGAGAGCATGGTGCTGAGGTTGATGGCTTATTAAAGGGATGTGATATGAGGGGTTGAAGGCGATGACTTGGGGTGGTCTCTTGTTGATGGTGTGGTGAGGTCTGTGATTGTGGAGAATGATGGGGAAAGGAAAGATTGTAATCAGTCATTTCTTCTGATGAGTTTGTTGTAGTGTTGGTTGAGGTTGGTGATTAGTCAGGGTTGGCTGTGAATTTGTTGGCTTTGGTGAGGTGCTTTTGGAGGAATGGGTTATCATACCCTAGCTTAGACTTCATGCCCCATGGGAAATTACAGAAATGAATGTGTGTACCTGATTTATAGATGCCTTTGATGTGGTACAACTCAGTGGTGTAGGTTTCTCCATTTTCTGCGATACCCACCTTTTTAAAGCATTTGAGCTAAAAATATGATATAGGGCACGAAATATGTTCTCTTATTTTGATACTTTTCTTTTACTCTTTTCTCCATGTCTTTCCAGATTCAGTAGAGCCACAACTATATCCTCATTGAAGTATAATCCGTATAGGATAATGAGAGAGTTTTTGTTTGTTTGATCAATATAGCCCTTTTTGGATGTCATGGTGTGGTTGAGGAGGTCAATTGTGAATCTCCATACAAGCTCTAATTGACTTACCCTGAGATTTGAAATTTGGCCATTTTCTGCAGAGCTTCCTCCAGTGAGTTCATTAATCATTTGCCTCAAAGCGGGATCTTTAGGGTTTGGAGAGAAGGATGTGAAGTTGTTGGGTAAGGGAAAGATTTCTCTCAGATCTGAGAGTTGAAGAATGATTTATTTTTCTGCACCCACTTTTCCTTTGCCATTTTCACACTTGCCCAAAAGTTGAGGATGGATGATTTAGGGCATGGTTCATTGATGGGTAAGGCCGTGGCAAGTTGAGAGGAATGCTTTAGGGCTTCTATGATTAACTACAGGTTTGAGGAGTAGGCAGATAGATTGAGGTCACACGGTTGGTTAACCGTGTCTAGGGTAAAATTGCATTTGGGTGGTGAACCAGAGGATGATGAATCTAGGTTTAGGGTTGGAGCAGAGGAGGATTGAGTGTATTTTTCTTTTGAACGGGTGTTCATTGCAGGAGTTCCGAATTGATAAGCCATTTGCGAGCTTTGAGATTTATGAAATGAACAGTGAGATTGAAATGAGGAAGCGTTGTTCCTTTTATAGGTATCTCGTGATGTCGTTTCGTATTTCTAGGGAGACTTGGTTTTTCCATAAAGGCTATATTCTTTTAATGGACGTTCCTTCTCGAACGGTAACAAAAGATTACCGTTGGCAATATATGAATAATTAGAAAATTAATTATCATATAATCCGAGCAAATTTCATTTACTGTTCAGCCGTTTTGGACTATCGTAACTTTAAGGAATTTCCTTCCAAATTTCTGATAAACGGAGTGAAATTTTATTGATCAAAAAAATTTATACAGATAATTTGAGGCATGTGCAGATATTTGCACACGTGCATCTATTCTGTTCTCTGTTTGGATCAGGAGTTTTAGCTACTCTGAATTTTGCTTCCATTTGAAGAGATACGTATATTTGCTTCAAAAGGAACTCCATAAAGCCTGCTGGAGACAACTTTCCAATAAGTTCATAGTCAGAGAAAATTCCGTAACCAAAGAACTTTCTTAAAAAATATTAATGTATTAACTGTACTATGCATTTTATCCATGGCACATATCAGACTATCTTTATTTCCCTTCTCATTTATTTTGTTCAAACACTTAGGGGGAGATTGTTAGTACACAATGTAAATGTAATGGAAAACAGTCAAATATTAGAAGAAAAGATAAGATATATCCTTAAAAGAGAAAGGATATGAAAATCTGTACGATTTACAGATTTCTGTAGTCGTACAAAACTACTTCGGAAGAACTACTCCGGAATTTCCGAAGTAGTTCTGTACAGGCCAAATTCTACAGAAATCCGCATTTCTGTAGAATGCTTCTAATGGGAAGCATTACTAGTCTTCAAAGAAGAGTCCTGAAGAAGTTCTGGACTATCAGAAGATAAAGTTTACAAGAAGAACAAAATATGCCTTTGTGTGAAGAACAAGTAAAGATGAATACCAACTTGGTATTAAATACGAAAGTAGTTGAAGATAGTTGAAAAGAGATAAATTGAATATCCTCAATTTATCTATATATACTCTGACACACTCCAAATTCAACCGTCTTCAACCACGTTATTCGCTTGCAACTACTTCCTATAAATAGCAAGCGAACTTCACCAAAGAAATTAAGACAACAAGCATATAATTCACAAGCTTCTTAAAGCAATTACAACCTATTCCCATAGAAAAGTTCTTTCTGTTGATATATTGTTATACTATAAGCTCGTGTAGACCATTATTTACATTTAAGATATACAGAAAAACCCTTTTTATTAATTGTTGTCTTCCAATTTGATTTACTTTCCGCAACTTGTTCATCTTGTTTAAATCAAATTGTGCCAATATTGTTAAAAGAGCCCCTCACGGAACCCAACAATTGGTATCAGAGCAGATTAAATAAACCAATATTCAAGGATCTTGCTCTTTAACATCTTTTCTTTAACATTCCCTCAAAATGTCTTCAAGCTAGAATAATGGGAAATCGTTTGGCTCATTAGCAAAACCCCTATGCTTTCTAGGGAGGAATATCCATAGTGGAAAATAAGAATTACCAACTTCCTAAAAGAAGTTGGCAGTTCCCTGTTGGATTGCATAGCCAATGGACCCCACTGTCCCACAGTCGACATTCCTGAGATAAAAGAAACTGAAACCTCAGCCGGTTCCTGCTAGCACCATACCCAAATATAGAAAATGGTGGAGCGAAGAGGACAAGACCAAAGAAATAAGTGAGGACAGAGCCAAAACAGTTCTCATTATGGCTCTTCCCCTTGAGATATTCTGTCAAGTTGACTGCAATACCTCAGCCAAGGGAATATGGGATGCCCTTGAAAAACTTTTTGATGGAGGAGAGCAAATGAAAAGAAACAAGAGAACTAAGGGATTAAACGAGTATGAATCTTTCAAATTACTCCCAAGTGAGTCACTCTTAGACACTTACCATCGTTTTGCCACTTGATGTGTTGGTAATTTGTAGTGTGTTATTAGTCTTAATTCCCTGCTATTATGGTTTATATGGGGTTAGAAACACATCACTTTGTATAGTTTTGTATATTTTAGGTTTGGACGTTAACGTGTAGAAATCGGTCGGATTCAAGTACTAAAGATAACAAGATTTTTGGAATTCAAGGTCAGATTGTGTCGCGAGGGTTGAGCCTTGCTCCTCGCGTCACGACGCGTGTTGAAGATGAAGATCCCGACTATTTTGGCGAGCTTATGGCGCGAGGCTATAGGGAGAAGACTGTCGCGACACGCGACGGGTGTAAAGTCGGCCAAAAATTAGGGTTTGGCTATTTAAGCCAATGTGATGCCATCAGTTCATTTCTTCTGCCTTCTTGGACGATTTTGGAGTGCTGGTTACGATTTTCAGGCGATTTCCAAGCATTCGGTGAAGATTTCTCAAGCATTCGACAATTATGCAATGGCAATTTCTTTGATTATTGTTTTCTCAACGTTTACCATGTCGGGCTAATTTCTTTGTAATCACTTTAAGTGAAGGTTAGTGTTTTGCTGATTTCAAACTAGGGTTTTTGACATTGGATGAATTTGTGACTTGTGACAATCATTAGTTCAGTGTTTATTTGTTCGATTATTCTGATTGGTTGTCGTGTTAGTACCCCCCCCCGCTCCCGGACTACCTTAATTGCATAGATCTACGACTATACTTAGTACGTGCATGATAATCAATTGGTTAGGTTGAATGAATATTAGGACAACTATGTCTATGTGGTTTCTAGGTTAGATTCCCAACGTGCGAAATCAGTAATTCACTAGGCCGGATCTTAAAGTGGTTACCTTTAGTTTATATAAGTTAAAACCAAGAATTTGTTAGCAGTAATTTAGTTCTAGTGATTTAGTTTCAAATCAACCAACCCAAATTTACAGCTAAGAGGCACTTTTCCGTTTCCACAATTTAGGTTAAGTAGTTAAGTTTAATTTAGCTCGTAGTTTAATCAATTAGCAAGTAACCATAGATTCCCTTGGTTCGATACCCTAGCTTACCGCTACTGCAAATTTAAATTAAGTTGGGGAGTCGTAATGGTCGCGACAAACCGTTATCAAATTGGCGTCGTTGCCGGGGAATTGTGCGCTTGTTTGTTAGTTGATTTCTTTGTTTTTAAATTTCCAAAAATTTTCAAAAATCCAAAATATAGTGTTTTATTCTTTTTCTCTGCATTTTCTTCTGTTATAAACAAAATTAATTGAAAAATTCAGAAAAATAGCACCATCGTGTCGCGAGCCCCCTATTGTGACCCTCGTGCCACAGATCAATTTGGACAGAAAGTTTTTGCCAATTTTGGACCCCCAACTTTGTGTTTCGTTGCTTCTAACGTATTCTTTGCAATCTCAAGAGCAGTGCTACGTGACCCGTTTGCATTGTTTTGACTATTTTGCAGGTTTGTGCAAATTTTATGCATACTAGTTATTCGCAAAAGAACTCACCGTTGATTTACAATCCAGAAATTGAACGAACAGCTCGGCAGAACCGGGCAGAGCAAAGAAGTAGAAGAAACATAGAGAACCAACCACAAAACCAACAACAACCAGCCATTCCACCCCAAAAGGACCCCAATCTTCAAAATCCACA
The DNA here is from genome assembly GCA_039602395.1 of Deinandra increscens subsp. villosa. Taxonomy (NCBI): domain Eukaryota; kingdom Viridiplantae; phylum Streptophyta; class Magnoliopsida; order Asterales; family Asteraceae; genus Deinandra; species Deinandra increscens. The sequence continues at coordinate 72,076,427 of JBCNJP010000010.1, read as the reverse complement.
AGACCCTCAATTTCAACCACAAGACCCACAAAATGAACCAGCCTTTCAACGAAAACAATTTCCTAACCTTGACAACCCTTTAGATGGGCGCCCGTGGTCACATCACTCATCTCAGTCATCACATCATGAGGCGGAAGACCTCCGTTACCAGGGTAGACAACCGATTCCACCACAACAATCACCCATATATCACCAAGCTCCACGACAACCTCCTCCACAACAGCCACTCAACAACCCCCACCACAACAATTCTACCATGCAAACCAACCCAATATATGGCAAAATCCTATTTTTGAGCAATAAGGGTATGGTTATGCAGCCGCAGGCAATGGAGGCCAGCAAGCTTGGCAACAACATGAAGAGCAGTGGGATCAAGAGTGGTATGACCCCGATGAAGACAATGGGTACCAATACAGAGGTCAAACGGAGGTGCAAGCTAACCCACGCCGACAACAATCTCCGGTTAACCCTCCGCCAGTACATCACAATCAGCCTCCTAGGGGTGTACCTCAATCCCTAATAATCAAGGAAGAAATCAGATTCACATGGAAGGAGGAGTTCCTAGGATAGTGACACCCACTCGAGCTCAAGGAGTGGAGAGTCACTTCAAACCGATAATTATGCCAAGTTCATCCATAGTTGTAATCCCAGTTTCACATAATGGCATGGATTTTGAAGTGAAACCTCAATATTTGGGGTTTTTGCTAGAGTTCTATGGAAAGAGGATGCAGGAGCCATACATACATATAGCATCCTTCGAATCTACTTGCAGCACAATTGGAGCAACCAGATTTACAACTGAAGATGTCAAGTTGATGATGTTTTCATTTACACTCAAGGATCGGGCCCGTCGGTGGTTTGATAGTTTACCCGCTGCGAGCATACACACATGGGCAGAGTTGCAAGAAGCATTCTTGGACGAGTATTATCCTATGAGCAAGACCAGTGAGGGCCGAGCAGCTATCAGAGGCTTTCAGCAATCATCAAGGGAGCCTTTTCATGAAGCTTTTACTAGATTTAAAGAACTTTTACGAAAATGTCCTCATCATGGTTTTGAAATGTGGGTTCTAATTAATATTTTTATGATGGTCTGTTGCAGGATGACGCTTGGGATTTACTATCAATTAGCAATGGAACTTTTCTGACAAATCCTGAGGCGGATGATTGGGCTCACATGGAGCGTTTGTCTACAACATCAAAGAGACATGCCCAGTTAGCTAGAAGACCAAAAGCAGCATTGAAGGCAGTAGACTATAGTGCGGGGGAGAAGTATGAGAACTTGGAGAAGAAGTACGCGCAATTGGAAAAACAGTTTACTCAACTCAAGGTTGGTGGTGGAAGTGAGGAAGCAAAAGCGGCATCCGCATTTGTAGTCTGCGCAACATGCGGAGAGTTGGTACACTATGCGAATCAATATCCTTCTATGGGTAACGGGCAGGAGGATGTGAGCTATGTCCAAGGAAAACCGTTTGATTTCAACTCCAAGACTTACCATACGAACATGCAAAATCATCCAAACTTCAGGTATGGTAATGCAAATAATCAATTGAATCCTGATTTTCAAGGTTCTCATGTGCAGGGTGGAGGACAACAATATCAGCAATACCAAAGTCGCCAAGGGAACAATTTGGTAGGTTACCAACGAAACACTTACAGTTAAGGAGGGAGTCAACAACAAAGGAACACTCAACAACAACAACCAAATCAAAAAGCTGGAATTGGTGCGCAACTTGAAGCCATGATGGAAGCTATAAAGGGAATGGATAAGAAGCATGAAGCCGCTCTCAAGGAGTTGCGGGAGTTCAAGAAGGAAACTGAGATTAGGAACAAGTCGGTGGACGCATTGGAGAGGCAAGTCGGTCAATTAGCCGATCAGTTATCACGACGAGACCATGGTAAGTTACCCAGTGACACTTATCTCAACCCGTAACATCAGGCATCTAGTTCAAAGAATTCAAGACATGTGCCAATCATCAAAGTCACCAAATTGTGGTCAGGTAAGTTAGTAGATTATAAGGTGGGGACACCTCCAACGCAATTTGATGGGGTGGTTGAGGATTGGGTAAGTGAAGATGAAGAGGAAATTTTTGAGAATGAAAAACCAGTTGAAAACGAACCTGTTAGCCTTAAGAGTAAAAAACGTGTCACTTTTCAAGCGTAAAAAAATAAGGTAATGGGTGAGAAATAAAAAGCAGCAAAGGAAGAGGGTGTGGAGGTTAATACCATCCCTTTTCCTAAAGCATTAATTGAACCAAGAAAAAAAAAGAATTGGGAAAAACGGGGCCGCATCAAGAGGAAATGTGGGATGTATTTAAATAAGTAAAATTCAATTTACCCCTCTTGGATGCAATTAAACAAATTCCAGCCTATGCAAAGTACCTGGAAGAATTGTGCACTCAAAAGCGTAACTACAAAATTCCAAAACAACTTGATGCAAATTCAGAAGTGAGTGCCATTATTTCAGTTATTTTGCCTCAAAAGTTGCAAGATTCAGGGGCACCAATGATTTCGATTCAAGTTGGTGATTTTCAAATGACCCGTGCCCTGTTGGATCTTGGAGCTAGTGTCAGTATACTACCAGGGAGCTTGTACGATCAGTACGATTTCGGACCTTTGAAAAAAGCCAACACTACGGTGATTTTGGCTGACTTGACCCCAAAGCTACCCCAGGGAGTGTTAACGAATGTCATTGTCAAGGTTGATGAATTTTTCTATCTTATGGACTTTTTGGTTTTAGATTATGTGTCAGTCGAAAAGGATTCTCAACCAACGGTAATTTTGGGTCGGCCATTTTGTGACGCCCACTCCCAGACTTGGCACCAGGAGAGGTCACTCATCGAATTTACTCATGAACACGTGGCACAACAGAGATAAGCAGTGGAAAATTTTAAAACTTTTATTTATTATAAAGCCAAGTACATAAAGTAATTGAGATAATTTACAATATATCTATATAGTGACTAACTATAACTGTCTTTATTTATCTACAACTAGCCAGCATGTCCAACCGCTCCTCTAATAGCTTGCCCGATCAGTCTCTTATCACGAGGGCTCCGCCCTTGCTCCCAGACGTCTCACCTATACCTGACATACATATGGTTTTGGGAAAAGGTCAGCATACGCTGGCGAGTTCTACATTTTAAAAACATTACCTCGTTCATGAGGTTAAAACCTTTAAACCTGTAAAATTCCATTTTATAAACATTTATCTGTAGAAGCATATTCCTATGCTAGCATGTGTCTCGTGTATTGTATCTAGACAAGAGCATCTGTGTGAGTCAGATAGTCATCTGGCCGGATCACATGGTCCGCCGGACCAGTTGGTACAGCGTACAGATGGTCCGCTGTGTTGGATATTATGTGTCCTGACCCGACAAATCTTGAACCCGACCCGGTTACGACCCGTAAGAGTTACACCGGGTGCAACGAACTCTAAACCCGCTTAAGAGTTAACCGGTAAAAGAAACGGAAACGTTTGATTATATATATTATTTATAATAGTTATAAATAATTAATAATCAATAATATTATTATTACCGGATTAATAATAAAGGGTGAACGATATTTAAATAAAAGTAGTTTTATTTTAAATTCACGGTCGAGCTATTCGTTATTGAAATATTTTCTAACGTTGGCTCGTGGGCTCGCGTACGAGTTGGGCTTTATATTCGAGAGGGGCCCGTCGCAAATTAGTGATCATCTAATAAATATTAGATGATTAGGGGATTAACCCTAATCACCTCATACTATCCGACGGCAGCAGAAAAGAAAAAAAGGAGATTCGAAATCTCCTTTTCCTCTCTCGGACGTAAAGCAAGAAAAACGGCCGAAGCCGTTTCGCCGTTCCGCGTCGATCGCCGTCACCGCTCGTCCGGTGCCCATCTTCGCACCACCATAACTTGGTGATGGTTGCAAGTTAGGGTGTTCCGTCAGTCAACGCCCGTAGACCGCCTTACGGTCTACAGATCGCCGCCTCGTACGCCCAGATCCGCTGCTCGGTTCGTCGCCAATCGCCGCCGCAAAACCCGCCGATCACCACCGTGATACTCGACGCCGCCGCTGCCGCCGTTCGCCGTCGTCACCGTCGTCACCCGCCACCACTACCGCCGCTCGCCTGCCGTCGCTGGACCGTCGACTGTCGACGCGGGCCCGACGCCTTTCGCCGTGAGCCGTCTCCGGTTGCAATCAGATTTAAATCTGATTGATCTCGTAGTCTCGCGAGACGGGACGTCTGTCAAGACGTACTCTCGCGATGCGTACTGACCACGTGTCATAAACGCCGTCCCGTAGGGGTACGCGACACCGGACCACGAGAATCATCGCGATACGCGACAACCGTTAGAGACCGAAAGTGGTTCGTTCCGTTTCAACCTAGCGCTCGTTCGTTGAAACTCGGTGTCTCGAACGTTTGTTCAACACCGCCAAGGTATATCTAAACTCGCTATTAGTTTAGATTATTTATTTATATTTCTGTGTTTGCGTGTTCGGTAATCGGATCCTGTTGCGTACTGGTATTTGTGTTAATTGATTAAATAGTTTTTAATATATATACTTTGTTATATATGTATATATATATTTATATATATACAATCTTATTCCGCTGCGTTACAGAATTAATTATGAATTAATTCGGTAAACTCTTTTATAAACTATTAATCTATCGGTCACGTAATTTTTAAAATATGTCACCGGGCGACCCGAATACCACTGCCCAAATCCCAACAGTGGTATCAGAGCCTTGATTACCACGCGCAAATCGGAACCGGTCGATTTTAAACCGGTGGATTCGCAAACTGGGGTTAAACGCCCGAAAGTTGCGAATCAGATTTTATTTGTATTGCATAATTAAATTGCATTTTGGTCAACTTTATTTTGACCAATTAAAATTGCAATTTATTTTGATTGTGTTTTATATGTATTCGGCCCGACCCTTGTTTGACTGTTGCTTGATTATTTTACTGTTATGGTTTGGCCCTTGTTTTGGCCCATTATTATAATAGTTTAGACTTTGGGTTGGCCCACGTTTTTGGGTTCAAAATTGTAATTAGGTTTTTCCTTTTACGAAATCTTCTACTTTGGCAAAAGTTGTCATCAAGAAGACCCGAAGATCCAATCGATGTCAAGAGGCGTCTTGAGGTCAGTGGGAGCTTACAGAACCTGCACGCTACATGAAGATGTCTGCCTTGTGGTTGTTTTGTACTTTTGTCCCGTGACCCATTTGGTCTCGCTAAAAGGCTCTAGCAAGACCAAAACCCTAATGGCCGAATACATATTCGTTTTGCTTGTTTTGGTTGCTTGGTTTAAAGTCGTATTACACACCAACTAAAACACCGAAATCCTTTTAAAATGGTTTTAAAACTGAGAATACAATCTATAGGTTACAAGTTCTAAAAGCCTTTACAACTTGACCTAAATTTTAATGTAACCACCTTAATGAGTTTTTCTTTGAAAATTTTCAAACTTTATAAAACTCAATCAAACTTAATAAGTCGTTTATTAACTTTTGACTGGTTACATAACTCGCGACAACCTAGTTGTAATTTTAAATAATAGGTTATTTAAAATCAATGTCCCGAGTGATGATAGGGTTTATCGGTTGTGTCCAACGATCACACATATTAAAATTGATTTTAATATCCCTATCTGGTAATAAAACAAACTGATAGTTTGTGCCATCCTATCTCAAGTCGAACTTGGAACGTATTTACCGGAGCATCAGTGTTGGAGTATTTCAACACCGCACTTGGTGCCGAGGGTACCTTCTGAGGCGAGGACATTGGAGTATTTCAACACCGTGTCCGTCGCATCGACCATTTAGGATTACTATCGCTTTAGACGTATATGTTCGTGGCGTTGGAGTATTTCAACACCGCGCCACGGATGTGTATTGCTAGAGTGGGCACGGATGAGGCTAAACGTATCGCGAAAATATAAAGGTATGTATATAGCGGCCTCATATCGAGAGTTGTGACTGTGATTTCGCAATTGACACCCGCTGTCAGTTTGGTTACACAATTTGCTCCTGAGGCTCATTTGGCGGTCTCAAGTAAACTTGTCTAATCGAATTCTCAATTTTCTTATAAAATAAATCTTACCAATTTATAATAAGAAAATACTTTACATCGAAAATACTAATGTATTGTGCTTTGCTTATCATTTCATAATGGCTAATGAAAACAAATCCCTTCTCCCTTTTAAATCAATCCTCCAGTAGGACAAATCAAATAACACCAACTTTCATCTTGTTGAAACAAACTCAGAAGATGTTCTGACATTCTTTCATAAACTCTATGTCTTGAAGAGCCCAATCGCCGTAGTTGTGTTCCTTATAGGAATACAACGCGCCTGGATTAAACAGCATAATACTAACACCTTTAAGGTAGATAATATTATGCAGGCTCGCATATTTCCTGATAGTCAGCAAAATGCAAGACTTGAGTATCAATGACATAACAAACAAGCTTAACTGCATGTTTCGTTTCTCGATGGAAAAGAGCTCCATGCAAGGCTCTTCTCCATAGGACCATGTCATTAAGATGAAAGGGTACCAGTATCACCTGATTCAACTTGGTTACCCCATGAGTGTCTGGGCTTATACCTTTTCACTACTATAGAACCAGTTATACTGTGTGCTTTAGTGAAAAGTTCAACCAGTTGATAGCATTATGCTCAATTGACACTTCGTGTGTCATAGGTGATTGCTACCGTGTTAAAATGCCTCGTACCAAGAAAAGAGTATCTACTCTAAGGGCAATAAAATGCTGTGATCATTTGGCATCTACGCCCATGGCAAAAGATTTGTACGATCATTGCTGCATCATCATGACAAGCACCAATGCTCCATGAACAACAAATCGGGTACTATACACTACCCCGTTAAGCTCAAAGAAAACGGAGAACGTTAGACTTCTCTGTTGGTATTCAAACTAATGTTATTAGATTTTCACGAGTATTCCCCAACGCATGCATGCATGCCTTGTAGGAACGTGAAAATAAGAAAAGCTTAAATCAAAGGACACATGATTCGAATTACCCTTTTAGGCCATTTGCTTTCAATCATGTCTTTCACTCCTTGGTAGTATTCAAAACAAGTGGTTGTTTTGACCTAGATCGTCTGGGATTAATACTTTGCTTTTCACTGATTTTATATCAGACTAATAACATAAGTTAATGTTTCTTTATGAAACATACCTGGTTCTAATGATTCTTGTTTGTGACTTATTCGTGTAAGCAAGACATGCGTAAAAGGATACGCCCCAACTGGACCCTATGATCCACCATGGGATTAAGTTTCCTGATACGTGTCGTGCTTTCACAAACTCACAACCAAATCCTTCACTCATTCGAGTGAACTGTTAAATGTTCTTTCTAGGCTTAGACACTCTTGTGTTGGCAAACCTAAAAGAACCATATAACAAGAATCATAAAAGTTACTTCATAACTATGACGGTAGTCATAGTAAATATGCTTATGGTTATAAGCATCAATGAAAATTCTTGAGTTGTACAAGAACATTTCAAAATGAAGTAAAAGAACCAGCTTTACAAATACGATCACAATTCTAAGTCTGATCGTAATAAAGAATACCTAAGCTTGACGAATCCTAAAATCATCTTAAGATATGTGAAAGATTTTTCACTAATCTGGTCCTACGTGCACAGCCTTGACCTGAGCACATGATAGGAATCAAACGATGATTGTCAACGTTTGAAAGATGATATATAGGAAGTATTTGCCATACACGCCCTTATTGAGTATCACTCTCTTCATCACCACTCGCTTGATAGATCTAGTATCGAATGTCTTTTGACAATGAGAATTTATTCTCGTTAGATACTACATATAACAATGGATACTACTTCCACCATCCATATGGAATTCTAATTCCACACAGAAGATAGAAAGTTGTGTTCTAGCTTCTGAAATGGAAGGTTAAGTTCCCAAGTTATTTAACTGGAACTAGAAGTAAAGGACGGTGATCTTGAAGTGGTTCAAGAGTCACAAATCCATTGTTCGCATATTTCCTGACCAACAAAAGTTTGTTGCATTAAACAGGAAATACATATTTAAACACACTTGCAAATTCAAAATTGCAATATCAGATCTTGAATCTGAGAATGGCTTAATGCCATAAATTGATGTGTTTACATAAAGGCCAGTGGGAGCACTCTTTCAATCCTCACCCGTATGACGATGATATACTGAAAGATAGAATAAAATCCTTATGTGATTATACATAATGTGGATTTTATGGTACAAAGAATTTAAAAGAAGTTTCTTAATGGATAGAGATCCACAGCTATAAGCAACTTCTGGGGCAACATAATCACACATTGAATATGTGATTAAACAAAGATGTCACTGTACAGAGTTACATTAATGACATCAAAAGGGAGAGATCACTGTACAGAGTTACACTGAGGTTGTCACTGTACAGGGTTACACTATGGACACCAAAAAGGGGAAAATCAATGTACGCAAGTTATATTGATATCGTGAATTGTTGAACTCAATACACTAAGTTGCATTGGTATTAACATTCACCGTGTAGAAATACACTACTACAAGTTTTCATGATTGACCAAGACACCTCTTGCTCATAATAAAGATTTTACATTGTGGCAGATTCCACAACTAAATCTAAATTAATTGGCCAAACTCAAGTGATACTAAACTGCTGCTTATCTGAAAGGTTCAGAAGGATTCTTGACATGGTTAGAGTTTTAACCAAACAAGACATTGTGATCACACAGTAACTGTGGTGAATACCAAGGACCACTATGATCACAAAACCAGCACACTTTGAGGAAATTCCACTATTCAGAGAAATACTGGAACAATGAAATATTGGATAACCAAAATGATAGCACATTTCAAAACCTGGTCGGTAAAACAATGAGTTGCAAGACTCATTAACCTCATAGTAATGATGTTCGACCAATATACACTACACGTATGTTTTGAACTAGTATTTGGATGTACGAACTCTAACAGTTATACATTATCATCCGGCTTCCTCTAAAGGATTAGATGTAAAGCTAGATTCTATAACTGTGTTCGATTTTAATACGTTTAAATCCATGAATAAATGCATATTATTCCTCACAGTCAATCAGAATCGTGGACACGAATCTGAAGTGAGACTACTTATGAGTTTGGACTCAAGAGATTGACGATCCAAACTCACATGCATTATTTCATAATGATGCTGAGGAATAGATGTATTATTCTAAACTGTCCGTAGTCGTTCAGACTCGTGGGAACGAATCTGAGGTAAGACTATTCTGACTCTGGACTCAATGGTTGACAATCCAGACTCACAGACCTCATTGGGGAATGACGTTGGACGTAACTCGCATCAAACCATCTTCATGGATTCAATCATAAGATGGATTTGATTAATGGTATACTCATCTAGTATCCTTAGACCTGAGATACATGAGCGACCTCCCCTTTACCAAAGACTGTTCTTTGATTGTAGCTTAACGCTGTCGCGTAACTGCCAGTCATAACGGCTACTTTTGGGAATGGATCTGAAGTTCAGTGGGAGCTGTATGTAGTCGATATGGGATTCTGTACTCTTGCACTAATCATGCAACAGCTAGACATCGTGGCGCCCTCGTTGATTCCAAGTGTAAAGTGTAAGGCCTTACCCAAACCTACTGTGTGTTTGTTTTGGACCACTTCGAATCTATATCGAGAAACATAATGATTGAACATTAGATGAGAATGAATTGAATCCATGTCCATCGTTCAATTGATGTCATATACAGAAGGGATACAATGACTTCGAATTACCACAAGTCTAATATCAGTTGCTTCACAACAGATATGCCTTGGTTGTTGACTTGAAGTGTCATAACTGGTTGGGACAGTCATGTGTAGCTAGAGCACCTCTGCCTGTTTCTTAGATCTTGTCGCGATCAGTCCAAGTGGGAGACTGTTGGATATTATGTGTCCTGACCCGACAAATCTTGAACCCGACCCGGTTACGACCCGTAAGAGTTACACCGGGTGCAACGAACTCTAAACCCGCTTAAGAGTTAACCGGTAAAAGAAACGGAAACGTTTGATTATATATATTATTTATAATAGTTATAAATAATTAATAATCAATAATATTATTATTACCGGATTAATAATAAAGGGTGAACGATATTTAAATAAAAGTAGTTTTATTTTAAATTCACGGTCGAGCTATTCGTTATTGAAATATTTTCTAACGTTGGCTCGTGGGCTCGCGTACGAGTTGGGCTTTATATTCGAGAGGGGCCCGTCGCAAATTAGTGATCATCTAATAAATATTAGATGATTAGGGGATTAACCCTAATCACCTCATACTATCCGACGGCAGCAGAAAAGAAAAAAAGGAGATTCGAAATCTCCTTTTCCTCTCTCGGACGTAAAGCAAGAAAAACGGCCGAAGCCGTTTCGCCGTTCCGCGTCGATCGCCGTCACCGCTCGTCCGGTGCCCATCTTCGCACCACCATAACTTGGTGATGGTTGCAAGTTAGGGTGTTCCGTCAGTCAACGCCCGTAGACCGCCTTACGGTCTACAGATCGCCGCCTCGTACGCCCAGATCCGCTGCTCGGTTCGTCGCCAATCGCCGCCGCAAAACCCGCCGATCACCACCGTGATACTCGACGCCGCCGCTGCCGCCGTTCGCCGTCGTCACCGTCGTCACCCGCCACCACTACCGCCGCTCGCCTGCCGTCGCTGGACCGTCGACTGTCGACGCGGGCCCGACGCCTTTCGCCGTGAGCCGTCTCCGGTTGCAATCAGATTTAAATCTGATTGATCTCGTAGTCTCGCGAGACGGGACGTCTGTCAAGACGTACTCTCGCGATGCGTACTGACCACGTGTCATAAACGCCGTCCCGTAGGGGTACGCGACACCGGACCACGAGAATCATCGCGATACGCGACAACCGTTAGAGACCGAAAGTGGTTCGTTCCGTTTCAACCTAGCGCTCGTTCGTTGAAACTCGGTGTCTCGAACGTTTGTTCAACACCGCCAAGGTATATCTAAACTCGCTATTAGTTTAGATTATTTATTTATATTTCTGTGTTTGCGTGTTCGGTAATCGGATCCTGTTGCGTACTGGTATTTGTGTTAATTGATTAAATAGTTTTTAATATATATACTTTGTTATATATGTATATATATATTTATATATATACAATCTTATTCCGCTGCGTTACAGAATTAATTATGAATTAATTCGGTAAACTCTTTTATAAACTATTAATCTATCGGTCACGTAATTTTTAAAATATGTCACCGGGCGACCCGAATACCACTGCCAAATCCCAACACGCTGGTGGTCCGCTGGCCTGTGACTAAGTGACTATAAATAGTCCGTGTTAGAGAGAGTTTGTCAGTTCTGTCATTTTCATATCTCTTAACTGTGTGTAAACTGAGTGTGTTTCTCTCTCTAGTTTGTATTCTCTAAGTGAATCAATAAAGCAAAGCTTTATTTACCTTCTCGTTGCTATTCGATTACCAAATCATGCTGTAGTAAGATCGTATCGTGGTTCTACATTATCAAGTATAACACATAACAATTCATACATAACATTACATCATAATCAAACACGTTTCTCTAAAAAACATCTACCTCGATAACCTTTAACTCCTATGACCTGAATTCCATATACCTCTATACCCTCTAGTTTCGAATACTGCTCATGTGACTTTATCTGGAAGCCCCTAACCTCAGTACTGACAACTGTTCTATTCCTTCTATACCTTCCCGGTCTCGAATACTGCTCAGGTGACTTCATCTGGAAGCCCCCAACCTCAGCAACGACAACCGTCCTACATTCCATCCTTCCAGTTTTGAATACCGCTCATGTACTTCATCTGGAAGCCCCCAACCTCAGTATCAACCACTATTCTCGGAACCTTAACTCTTAAGACGTTCTATTCTATCGAACATCTCCTTAACCACCAAAGTACTACTACCCACCCCTAGTTAGATATTCATATGACTTAGGTGTGCTAATAAACATGATAATGTACTCGTATACTGCAACATATGAACATCTCCCAATTTACCTAGGTGTATGTATACAAGATGTACCAGCGGCGTATCCTCCACACTTTCGATATACCAGGTAACTATACTACCATGCTTGTATACAGGATGTACCAGTGGCATATCCACCACATAATAATATAGCAAATGCATCACCTGTTCTCATATAATCATACATTCTCACTTGTGAGTTTATTAACAAACCCTTATCGTTTGGATACCTAGTTTCAAAAAAAATATAACACATAACTCTAACAATCATTTCATATGCATTATTCTATCATAATCATTTTATATACATTACTAACACGTATAACCATTCATAAGTATCTTCATAACATAACACGTATCACTTCAACAGTTCATCAATTTATCAGTTAAGATAAGCAAACTTTCAGATAAAAACATTTCAAATACTTTTTAAATAAACAGTCGAACATCGTATATATATCAGCCCGAAAACATTAAATTATTTAGAACATTTAAAAGTGGGCTCGCAAAACTACCTTATCTCTTTACTCGTTAAACTTGGACAGAACCTCCGACAGAATCCTTTGGTTGACCTAATTCGCGTATCGTATGATATTAATGCAAGGTTTAACATTATAAACATATCCAATGTTTATTTATCTCTTATATTATCTTAATAATATCTAATTGTTAAGATGTATTTCTTTTAAAGTCAAAATGACCAAAATACCCCGATAGGTATAATATCTTCTTTTAATATGAAGACGTGCATTCCTATAAGTAAACACTCACCCCAGGATCGCCCAATGAGGTATGCCAGGTACCAGTTGGGATTTATGTGACACCCCCGCTTTGTCAAAAACCCAGTGTACAGGCGCTTACCCTTCTGGTCCGCACGAACTTCTAAATATCCAATTAACTCGGTAGTTTAAATACTTTGTCATTTATCCATTTTAACTTCATATATACTTATTATATATATAAACATAGTTCCATACCAATAATCGAGTACCCATACCCTCCGGATATTTTATATTAAATAATCATTATTCAAAACCCTAATTTCACGTTTTTCTTATTTCTTTATCAAAACTCATTTTCTTTTCAAACCAACTTAGGGTATTATTCATTATAACATTTTATAATATACTTTAAAATATCAAAGCTTAATTCAACACCGTTTACTCAATTTGGGCAGAACAACGTTATGAAAACCCTAATTTTGACCAGTTAACAAAACCTTAACCAAACATTTTCCAATTGTGAAATAAACTTAGGACTTTCTTAAAACACATTAATTTAGGATTACCTACAAAAATTCAGACCCTCATTCCTACCCGATTATCCAATTTCAGCAAAACAAGCTCAAGAACCCTAATTTTAACATAGTTTTAGAAAACATACTTAGAAATCAATTTAGCCAAAACTGAAAGAGGTTATTTTAGATCATACCTAGAGAAGCTTGACTACAAAAATTCAGCTTCAAAGTCCTCACCGTTTGCTCGAATTGCTCAGACGAAGTGGCTAGCTCGTTTATGGGGTTTTTGGGTTGTTTATCACGAAATTGGTGAGGAATTATGATTGATCAAGGCTTGATTTTATACCCAAATAGGTCGCCTAATGTCCCTACACGTGTACTAGTGAGTAATCGATGAAAAACGACGCGTAGGTAGCCCAATCGTGCACTCCAAGTCGATGAATCACGTGATGGTTGCTTTCTGGTATAAAATTGGGCGAAGGGTCGCGAGGTTTAAGCCTCAGGTGTCGCGACCCGTGAGGTAGTTTGCCATATTGGCAGTTTTGCTCCTTGGACTTTATATTTACATTTTAGCCCCCAGATTTCTACCAAACTATTATGTTTTGTACTAAAACATTATGGGGCATATTTATAAAGGTTTCTAAGGCTCGGTACACGCTCAATGATATACGTATACATACGTTTACATTTATATATATATATATTTATATATATATCTTTCATTATTGTACGTTATAGCCCCTCAAACTTTATAATACTTATCATTTTGTGTTACGAATCATATTAGGATATATTTTTACTAATTTCTAAGCCTCGGGATATTTATAATAATTATAAATACGTATAATATCCGTATCAAGGTTGCGAAAGTCGGAAGTCGGAGTCGCGGCGGCCGGCGACCTTGGAGGGATTTCCTCGGATTCCTCGGGAGGAATCGGATCGGATTTTTTAATAGAAAAATAAAAATATATAAAATTATATGTATAGAATTATATTGATAAACATAAATATTAAAGGTCTATTAAAACATGAAAATATTTTAGATGTTTTTAGAATTTATTAGAACATGAAGGGTGATGGTTGAATATTTTTTAAGTAAAAGGGGGTATATTTGTAACTATTATATTTTTAAAGGGGTATATTTATAACTATCATTTTAATACATATAAAACTAGTAGGGTTTACATTTTTATCAGCCGCCACCTCCATATCTTCCGATTCCTTTGCTCCGGTGGCTTCCTCCGGCGACTTCCTCCGGCGACATGCTCCGGCGATGCTCCAAATAGGGTTAAAACACTATAATTTACAGGCGTTGACTTGGTCAACGATTTATTAGACCGATTTTCAGAAGTCGCATCGGAGGAGCACCGACTTCCGATTCTCCAGCGATTCCTCGGCCGACTCCGGCGACTTTTGCAACACTGATCCGTATACGTTTATATCTTTGCATAAATTACACTTTAGTCCTTTTTACTTTTCCGTTAACTATTAAGACACGTGTTTACACGTATATCTCTATCAATTCACACATGTATCATTATGTTATTCATATAAAAATATATTCATCTCATATTTTACTTTCTTTAACGTTTAACACATCCGTTTATGCATATTTCATCATATTGGCTATAAAACATGTATTTCTAACGCATGTAACCTATCCAATGTATAGTCTTACCATGTTCATCAATCAAGTTCACATACTTATAATATAAACACGTATTTGCTATATATATCATGTATCTGTGAAACTTGGGGTGTTACACATTTTTAGCCACAAGCCATGCACAAATTGATTGTAAACTGGGCACCATTGACATGACATTCAATTCGGCAACCGTAAGATAAGATTGAGTATTTTTGGCAATGTAACTGGCCCTCGGGAAGACAAAGAATGCTTCCGAGCAAACGTTGTTGAAGGAACTGTCTCTCCTTATTTTGCTTGCAATGAGGAAGATGGAAACACCGAGGAGTGTGCTGTTTTTGGCAGTTAGTGAAAGAGCTGGAGGAAGAAGAAGAGTGATAGGAGCTGCTAGCTGTTCAGGAACGAGGACCACCGTGGTCTTATCATGTTGAGAGTTTGTCGGATCACATCGAATCGAAATTGAAACCATCACTTGAACCACCTTCTAATTTAGAATTAAAAGAATTGCCAAAACATCTTAAATATGCATTTATTGGTGATAATAACACACTTCCGGTTATCATTGCTCTAGGTTTATCTGAAGAGCAGGAGAGTGCGTTGATGAAGGTGTTGGCTGAGAGGAGAGCAGCGATAGGATGGGCGATCATGGATTTGAAGGGCATTAGTCCCTTAATTTGATGCACAAAATGATCACCGAAGAAGGAGCAAAGCCGACAAGAGATGCAAAGAGAAGATTGAACCCCAACATGTGAGAAGTTGTCAAAAAAGAGGTGTTGAAGTGGTTGGACGCGGGCATCATATACCCAATTTCAGATACTGCATGGGTAAGTCCAACACAAACTGTCCCGAAGAAAGCAGGCATTCAGATCACTAGAAATGAAAAAAGGTGAGGAAATAGCCACCCGGCCGGTACCCGGCCGGAGAATTTGCATTGATTATAGAAAGTTGAACACCGCAACTTCTAAGGACCATTTTCCGTTGCCTTTTATTAATCAAATCATTGAGAAATTGTCTGGTCAGGAATATTATTGTTTTCTAGACGGTTACTCGGGGTACAACCAAATTGCCATTCACCCTGAGGACCAACAAAAGACCACCTTCACATCCCTTTATAGTAATTTTGCTTTTAGGAGAATGTCATTTGGGCTGTGCAATGCCCCAACCACTTTTCAAAGATGTATGATGGCAATTTTTTCAGATATGGTCCGGGATTCTTTGGAAATTTTTATGGACGATTTCTCAATTTTTGGCACATCTTTTGAAGCTTGCTTAGATCAATTGACCAAAGTTTTAGATAGATGCATTGAAACAAATTTTGTCTTAAGTTGGAGAAGAGTCACTTTATGGTCCAAGAGGGGATTGTTTAGGGCCATGTTGTGTCGAGTCGGGGGATGGAAGTGGACCGGGCAAAAATTAAAGTTATTTCAACTTTGCCACACCGACAAATGAATGGAGTAAGGGCTTTCTTGGGACACGTCGGTTTTTATAGGAGGTTTATCAAAGATTTCAGTAAAATTACAAAGCCTCTTTGCAAATTGTTGCTAAAAGATGAACTTTTTGATTTTAATGATGAGTGTCTAAATGCTTTTAACACTTTGAAAAATAATCTAATTGAAGCACCAATTTTGCAAGTGCCCGATTTGTCTCGTCCTTTTGAAATAATGTGTGATGCGAGTGATTTCGTGGTCGGGGCGGTTTTGGGTCAACGGGTAGACAAGAAATCAGGAGTAATTTATTATGCAAGTAAAACTCTAGATGGGGCGCAACTGAATTACACTACTACTGAAAAAAGAGTTGCTTGCAGTTGTTTTTGCTCTTGATAAATTCAGGTCTTACATTTGGGGGAGCAAGGTGATTGTGTATTCAGACCATAGCGCGGTCAGATACTTGATGGAGAAGAAGGACGCCAAACCGAGGCTGATTTAGTCGATTTTGTTGCTGCAAGAGTTCAACTTGGAGATTAGAGACAAGAAGGGAACAAAGAATGTGGTGGCGGATCATCTATCTAGATTGCCACACATTGAAGAGGGAGATAGCGTGGGAATCAATGAAACATTCCCCAATGAGCATTTACTTTCTGTTTCGACATTACCTTGGTATGCTCATATTGTTCATTTTTTGGCTGCAGGTACATTACCAAATCATTGGTCATCCAAACAGAAGATGCAGTTTAAGGCACAGGTGAGACATTATGTGTGGGACGAGCCAGAATTGTTCAAGATAGGTCCCGATCAGATACTTCGGAGATGTGTATCGAGTGAAGAGGTACCAAGTGTTCTGAGTTTACTACACGAGTCAACATATTCAGGACACTTCAGTGGTCAGAAAACGGGACGTCGGGTATTATCATCAGGTTTGTATTGGCCAACGGATTTTAAGGATGCACATGAGTTTGCTAGGGCTTGTAATCGGTGTCAAAAAATGGGAAGTATCTCGAAGCGTAACGAAATGCCCATGCAACCGATTTTGATAGTGGATTTGTTTGATGTTTGGGGGATCGATTTCAAGGGTCCATTCCCGAATTCTCATGGGTTTGTGTATATTCTGGTAGCTGTGGAATATGTCTCGAAGTGGGTGGAAGCAATCACAACCAAGACCAACAAGAACAAGGTGGTATGTAAGTTTGTTCAGTCTAACATTTTTGTGAGGTTCGGAGTCCCCCGTGTGATTATCAGTGATGGGGGATTAGATTTTAAGAATTTTTGGTTTAGCAAACTCCTCAAGCGATATGGAGTAGATCATAGAATCGCAACGCCTTATCACTCGCAAAAGAGTGGGCAAGTTGAAGTTTCCAATATGCAGATTAAAGAGATTCTACAGAAAACAGTGCGACCCGACCAAAAGGATTGGGCAATCAAGTTGGATGACGCTTTATGGGCATATCGCACGGCATACAAGACGCCTATTGGGATGACTCCGTATCGGTTGGTCTACGGTAAAGGATGTCATCTACCGGTTGAGATTGCTCATCGAGCATATTGGGCGATTAAAGAATTGAATTTGGATTATGATGAAGCGGGAAGGCAGAGGAAGTTGAATTTGTGTGAGCTAGAGGATTTGCGGGTTGAGGCGTATGATTCTGCAGTAGCCTACAAAGAAAGAATGAAGAAATATCATGATGCAAAGCTAATGTTAACGGAGTTCAAGCAGGGACAAAAAGTGTGGTTATATAATTCTCGATTAAAGTTGTTTCCTTGTAAGTTGAAAAGTAAATGGACAGGTCCGTATGTGGTGATTAGAGTGGGAGATTATGGTAATGTGGATATTGAAGACCTTGACGATCATCTGAGACAAGTCGTGAATGGACATAGATTGAAGCCTTATGTGGATTCCGCAGACATTCATAGGAAGGTGGACAAGGTGATTATTTTCTAGCGCCTCCATACACACACCCGGGATTTGAGAAAGCGTGAAAAACAGTACCGTCTGGCTGAAGACGTTAAACTTAGCGCTCAGCGGGAGGCAAGCCGGTTTTTGCGTTTCGTTTTTATTTATTTTTTCTTTATTTTCGTTATTTTCTTTTAATTCAGTGTAATTTGTAGGAGTTCGAGAGGCGAGGAGAAACTGAGGACAACAGAGACCTTCCAGGTATGTTTAGGATAAATTTAATCAGAACCGGAGTGTCGGTGGTGGTGCAAAAAGAAAAAGAAAACCAAAATACACGAAGTGGTCAAGTATACAAAATTATCAAAATCTCCTGCCACTGTAGCAGTCATCGTGGCGCGAGGGTTGAGGATTTCTCCTCGCGCCATTACGCGTGTATTAATTGATTAATGCCAACCAAATTGGGGATCGTGGCGCGACATATGGCCACAAAGAACCTCGTGACATGATCCGTCTCAAAAATTTTGAAAAAAAATATGGTTTAAACAGGTCGTCGGTCATTTGACCTAAACCCACCCACCACCACCGAGCCGTAAATCCTTCCACCGTTCATCACCGCGATCACCACTACTCCCACCGCCCTACCACCATCATGACCATCACTCATTGTTAACGATGCCACGCACACACCACCATCGCACCCTCATCATCATCATACCCTTTCATTATTGTCACCACCGTCACTGTCTGCAATCACCTTCGCGAACGCCATCACCGAGCACCACCGCATCTGTTGTTCTTGATTTTGACTGCTAGCAGGTACATCGTCCTATTAGCACCTCTTTAATTGCTTATAATTGGTTATCATAGGTTAGATTTAGTTAAATTTTTGGTAGTTTAGCGTAAATTAGTGAAACCTTGGTGCGATATAGGCTAAAAATGACCGTAATGCGATGATATATGCTCGGGAATGCCGGGTTGTGATTGAGATCGGGGGAAAACAAGCCAGGAAATCGCCGATTTTATTTTTGCCCGTCAGAATAGGGATCGTGTCTCGAGGCGTTGCTCGTGACCCTCGCGCCACGATCCGGTGTTAAATTAGGGTTTTGCAGATGGAATTGGGCATCGTGTCGCGAGGGCTGAGGCTTTCTACTTGCGCCACGATGGGGCCCCCTGTTTTGAGAAATTGATTGATTATTGATTTTTGGGCTATGATTTGCGATTATTGTTATTCTGTGTTTGCTAACATCTATTTTGCAGAGATGGCTGATCGTTCACCGGGTAGTGGATCCCGAGGGCCACTCAAGCGGCCGCGTGGGGCACCGAATGCCCCGGTTATTCTCCAGCGTCAGGCGAGGATGATAGATTACCGCCACGAGGAGGTGGTGCCGGATCACACTGATGATCCCATTCTGGAGGATCAGAGGGTGCTGGGATATAGATATGTTGTTGTGCAGTTTGCTGAGGGGACGCCCAAGTACGTACAGTGTGAGAGGTTGCTAGATATAGATATGTTGCAGTGCAGGACGTTTGATTGGGGTCTGCTAGATAGATTAGGAGGGAGACAGAGGATTGAGGCATGGCTGACGCCTAGATGGAGGCAGGAATTGGCTTGTGGAGATAGGCAGTATAGGGAGTTGACATTGGAGTTTCATTCGAAGTTTTGATTGGAGTCTGGCCGTTTTTCGGAGCCATACGCGGTGTCGTTTTAACTTGGGAGACAGGTGTACGAGTTGAGCATACAATAGTTTGCGGTGGCTACAGGTTTCTATACTCAGGTTGAGGTGGAGTTTCCAGCCTTTGAGTCTACGCCGAGGGGTTATTTTCAGAGACGACACCCCTAGGGCATTGCTGACGGACATATAGCCGAGTTCTAGAGGACGATTGTAGATTGTGATTATGTCGCGTCTGCTCCGGCTTCATTTATTCGAGATCCTGTTATCCGTTATCTGCATAGGGTTATTGCTTGCGCTGTTGTCGGACGTAAGTCTGGGACCGACAAGTGTAACCGTTTGGATTTGATTTATATGCGCGCGATTATGGGGCCCCATGACCTAACCTTGCTTATTTCACGTTGCTTTCGTTCCAGAGGGTTCGTCGCGGATGGGTGACTTCCAAGGTTGATATGGGACCATACATTATAAGGATAGCTGCACATTTGGGATTTCAGAGATATCATGCTACGCATTTGACTAGGGGGTCGTTGACTGATCTAAGAGCGACGAGTATGGTTTCGTTACAGGACCCTCCGGCATGGATGCCGATGAGGGAAGGTTTTGTTGAGCATCCTTCCGCCGGTACTGAGGTCGCGAAGGCAATGTAAACGGCCGTTTCGCCACACAGGCAGAGAGTTACTTTCAGTGTGGAGCGCCCTAATCTGATTCATCCAAGGAGAGAGCCGAGGCCAGAGCCGATGACGCCACTGGTGTTGTAGGATCAGTTGATGGATCATATTGATCAGAGGATTGACGAGAGGTTTGATAGGCTTGAGGGGATGCTGAGGTTACAGATGATTCATCATGGTATGGAGATTCTAGAGATGTATAGAGAGAGTACGAGAGGAGGTTGATACTGGAGCTGGTGCTGGTGGTTCTGGAGATGCAGGTACTGAGGCTATTTGTGTGGAGACTGGGGATGGAGCTGGTAGTTCTAGGACGCATGACGAGGAGATGACAGGTGCTGGAGATGAGGAGGCAGATTAGAGATTGCAGACACATCACCCGATCGGTTTACTTTCTTCCCTTGTACTTTTTGGTTATTTTGTTTTTATGATACTGGTCTGTACTTAATATTATATTATACTGGGGGTACATGTACGGGATAACCGGTTGGGGTGGTTGTGATTATTTTGATATATATGAGGATATGATGGGTTTGTCTGTGATGATTAGAATATGTTATAGTCGATTAGGGTTTATATTTGCCCATTCATTGGTTGGAACGTGATGAGTCACAACATTTGTCAGCATGGAGATTGCGTTGGCACGACTTCCAAGGAGCTTTCACGGTGATATCAGGGGAGTCTGTTCCAACTTATGTTTTTTTATCTTTTTATCTTCCATTTTAGTTTTATTTTTATTTTTATCGGTCGTGTCTGTATATTCGTTATGTGCGTGTTCTTCTAACACATTAAGGGCAATGTCGATCTTAAGTGTGGGGAGGGGGACAAGACGTCAGTTTTAAGTTTTTAGGTAGTTTGGTGTTATTTTGAAAAAAAAAATTAAAAATAAAAAAAATCCAAAAAAATAATTAAAAATTTGAAAAATGTCTTTAGAATAACTTGCAAAACTTGGAAAATGATAGTACAATTGGGAATCGGTTTTCAAAATAATAAAAATAAATAAAGAAAAGGGAAAAGTGGTAGAAAATGAGAGAATGGAAAACATGACTAATCTGTGATGTGTTGGTAGGCCCAACTGACTTAGGAATAGCTTAAAATGCCCATTGTGTTTATTGTTGTATAAATATGTAATTAAATCGGTCTTCCAGTGGGTTTCCATTTTAGGGGTGATAGTGAGATTGAAACTGATGATTAGGAGAAAAAATACCACTTTAAATTAGAGACTTTTATGTCCTTAGAATAATTTGGCACATTATGATCTTTTTGCGAAAACAAATCCGAGAAATAATTGCGCCTCATCTTTCCATCTTTGAGCATATTAGATAATTAAGTGATTAATAATTATAGGAGTGAAGGGACAAAATACTCATGTACAAATTAAGGATAGTATCCCGTGGTGAGTGCCTCTGATGATGTTCTGGAATTCCCGGGAAAAATACTTACGTATGATTTTGGGGATAACATCTCGCAAAGAGTACCTCTGATGATGCGTGTTGGTAATCAATTAAAAATTGTTCAAAAAAAAGAGGAGAAAAATAGTTAGATTAGAAAATAAATGCTCAAAAATTTCACTATCCATCTATTCAACTATACTTTGGACATCTGAGTATCTGATTTAAAGGAGGGTGGGGAAAATTTAAAAATATAATCTTGATTACCCTTTTCTTTGGCTGAATTTGACTCGGGAGTAGGTTGAACTTGAACTTTCTGAATGTGGGACACATAGGCAGACTGGTACACTATATTCGGTAAATTATAAACACTTTGGGGGCAAAACAAAAGGTCAGTGGTTGGGTTTAGTCGGACCGAAATACTGGCAATTGCAGTTAGTCAATGTGATTACATTATGGTTTGTGGAATGTGAATTGGTAGTTAAATTAAAAAGTTAAATGATGATTGAGATTGATTCCTGATTATGATTCCATGGAAGTTTTCCGGGACGGAAAAAGACAAGTGTGGGGATGTGATGTGTTGGTACTTTGTAGCGTGTTATTAGTCTTAGTTCCCTGCTTTTATGGTTTATATCTGGTTGGAAACACATCACTTTGTATAGTTTTGTATATTCCAGGTTTGGACGTTAACATGAAGAAATCGGTCGGACTCAAGTACTTGTAGACACAAGGAGCGATGGATCATTTGCTAATCACGTGATAACGAGATGAAGACGAGATCAAACAAGTAAATACAAATGGAATTTGTATTAATAAGTCTTGATAGCACACACACAGAAACACACACAGAAATGTAGAATATGGCCAGAAGTTCTAAACTCTCTACACATGATACCTATTTATAGGTACGACTAAATGAGCTGCAGACCATGTCCGGACCATCTAATCCGGGCGGACCATTTGGTACGCCAGACCAACTGGTCCGCTGCCCTCATAGTCACACACACATATGCTCTAATATAGATACAATACACGAGACACAACGTAGCATAAGAATATGCTTCTACAGTACTAAAGATAACAAGATTTCTGGAATTCAAGGTCAGATCGTGTCGCGAGGATTGAGCCTTGCTCCTCGCGACACGACGCGTGTTGAAGATGAAGATCCCGACTATTTTGGCGAGCTTGTGGCGCGAGGCTATAGGGAGAAGACTGTCGCGACACGCGACGGGTGTAAAGTCGGCCAAAAATTAGGGTTTGGCTATTTAAGCCAATGTGATGCCATCAGTTCGTTTCTTCTGCCTTCTTGGACGATTTTGGAGTGCTGGTTACGATTTTCGGGCGATTTTCAAGCATTCGGTGAAGATTTCTCAAGCATTCGACAATTATTCGATGGCAGTATCTCTGATTATTGTTTTCTCAACGTTTACCATGTCTGGCTAATTTCTTTGTAATCACTTTAAGTGAAGGTTAGTGTTTTGCTGATTTCAAACTCGGGTTTTTGACATTGGATGAATTTGTGACTTATGACAATCATTAGTTCAGTGTTTATTTGTTCGATTATTCTGATTGGTTGTCGTGTTCGTACCCCCCGCTCCCGGACTACCTTAATTGCATAGCTCTAGGACTATACTTGGTACGTGCATGATAATCAATTGGTTAGGTTGAATGAATATTAGCACAACTATGTCTATGTGGTTTCTAGGTTAGATTCCAACGTGCGAAATCAGTAATTCACTAGGCCGGATCTTAAAGTGGTTACCTTTAGTTTATATAAGTTAAAACCAAGAATTTGTTAGTAGTAATTTAGTTCTAGTGATTTAGTTTCAAATCAAGCAACGCTAAATTTACAGCTAAGAGGCACTTTTCCATTTCCGCAATTTAGGTTAAGTAGTTAAGTTTAATTTAGCTCGTAGTTTAATCAATTAGCACGTAACCATAGATTCCCTTGGTTCGATACCCTAGCTTACCACTACTGCAAATTTAAATTAAGTTGGGGATTTATAACGGTCGCGACAAACCGTTATCACTACTATGATTAACAATCTAAGAAAGTTTAATGTTTTTAAATCAAATATTGAAACAAATATTAAATTTATGAAAACCTTCCTCATGAGTGGAGAAGTCTAACCATGACTCTCCAATCAAACTTTGGATTTGGAAGAGAAAAGCCAAATGATCTCTTTTGTATTCTAGACCCTCAAGAGTCTGAAATACTAGACATCTTCAAAACCAAAGTCGATCCAGTGGCTCTTTACTATGAAAAGAGAAAAAAAACACTAAACAAGAGCCAATCCATTTTAAAAGAAAAGATTTAAGTAACTCAGAAATAGAATCTTCTGAAAGTGAAACAAAAACTGAGTCATTTGAAAAATCACTAGCACTACTGACTATACAGTTTGGGAGATTCAACAAAAGGAATCCCTCTTGGTCAACTAGAAAAAGTTTCTCAAAAGGAGAAGAAAGCAAGAAACAACCTTCAGAATTTAACAAAACTGAAGTTAACAAAAGTGAAATAAAATGCTTCATATGTGGAATAATGGGCCACTAAGCCTCTGAATGCAAGAATAAAAAACTCAAAGATGCAGCATACTATAAAAGAAAGTATGAACAGGTCATGCAGAGAAGAAAAATCATTAATGGCTGAAGTTGAAAATTGGGACTCAGATTCATCATCTGAAGAAGAATGCCATACAAACAGATGTCTTATGGCTGATGAGGAATCTTACTCGTCCGATCTCTCTGAAGCTTCACATGAGAAACAAGTAAGCTCCTCTCATGCTGATCTAATTTTTCAATTTAACAACATGTCTATAAACCACAAAGTTCTCCAAGAAAACTCCGAAAGAAACAAACTTTTTAAGGAAAATAAGTTTAAAACTTTTAAAGAAGAAATAAACTCTGTCCTATCTGAACTCCAACTAAAAGGAGATAGAAAAAATGAGTTGTCAAAATTAAGATAACTTGAGACACAGAACTTGAGCAATAAAGCCAAAATTGATCACTATGAGACCGAGCGTTCAACTTTGTATCAAAGGTTGTATATGGAAACTAAGAAAATATAAACGGTCTCATAAATGCCCATGACTAACTTGAGAACATGACAAATACACCGAGAAACTATGGTCAAGGGATTGAATATATACATGAGACTAAAAGTTCCAAGACTGCTTTTTGTAAAAAGTAGCAGTCAGAATGAAGCACAACTGGATAACAATGTCAAAACCAAAAATTCAGTTTGTGAAACCTTAACCCAACATGAGTCTAACAAATCTAAATCTGAGTCAACAAACACCACCAGTTCCTCAAGTGAAAACTTTGAAAACTTTAGGGAAAGAACAATTTACAGGCATTGTATGTGCAATGAAATTGTGAAATTGATTGGAAAACACTATAGCATGAAAAGCATAAACCCTGTAAATGTTAACACATCTTTAAGTGTTTCTTCCAAATCTGTAAAATCAAATAAAAAAAAGGAAAGAATCTACACAAACAATAAACAAAAAACCTAAAAGCAAATGGATTCCAAAAACCAGATAAAACCTCTTCCTGAAGTTGTTCTGAATTTCTGAACCGTATTTGCATCAACTAAGAAACTTCCTCCCTCGCACTTATAAAGGGGGAGCCTTTAGTGTATTTTCTTTCATTTCTTTCCTCCTTTTTTTAATAAATGACAATTCTTAAAGGATACGTGTTGCTCCCAGAATCTCTCTTAAAAAAAGTTGACTTTCTCTTCCCTCCCGAAATGCAATGATGCCCATCAAATCACATTTTTAAATGACAATGAGCCTATCGGGAAGCAAATCATTATGAGTTAAGGCATCCAAAGGAGGCAATAATAACTCTAAATAGGAGAATGATGAAAATAAGAGTTAACTCCCTCTCACAAACCTTCTCAACTACCTTCACTAGGAGCCTAAGTAGCCGACAAAGCCCAAAAGTCGTACTGACAAATCTTCATATCTCTGTACTCTTTGCGGTTACAAATAGATGGATGTTTTTTTTTCATAATCTACTCATCCCAATCTCCATCTAAACAAATCTTCATCCAAACATGAATCTTCAAGCCCTAATGGAAAGACAAAACCACCAAATTCCTCTTCCTCGGGTACACAATATGTGCCGTCACACCTCAAATCACCAACAAACTTTCATGAGGATGATGAGATACCTTCAAACATGCACAATTGGCTTTTCCCTCACCATAAATTGCCCTATCAATTATCAACTTCTAAGGGAATTTTGGGTAAATGTTATTTCTTATCCAAACTCTCCATTCATGTCATACCCCGGAAAAGCCCGCCGCCCTAGGGGCTCCGCGGACCTGGGCGCGACTGGTGGCGCGACCGCGACTGCCGCGACCAGCACCAGGATCTGAGTCGTCAGACACATCAAACATCTACATGCTCAACTCAATAACCAAAACACGTTTCAAAATTGGTTTTTATCAGAGTTAAGTAGTATTATCCAAAAACAGTGCGAAATCATTTATCAAGTCTAGAAAACATATGCGGAAGCGACAAACCTCTAGTTTTCTAAAACATACATTGCGGAAGCAAAACATAAACTGTTTAATAAGTCTTTCGCCCAAGGTGATAATAGCAAGTTTAAACCAAACATGTAAAGTGTCAACGCATGGTTGGTGAATTCACAGAGTTTAAGAGTAGGAAACATCATTTTCCAGAAAAAGATAAGTTTATCTAGTTCCTCTCATCGAGACGTAACCCAGCAGGAATCCCATCCCCGAAAACAAGTTTACAAAAATCAGTTAATCAAAACATCGCATTTTATATACATGGGTTAGCTAGACCACGACATTTATAAACTAGTAGGAATTCGTAATCACCATAACTATCAGGCTTAAGTTTTTGCCTTCCGGTTGTGCTATATGGCGGAACATAACACCGAGTTAGAACAACATTATACCCGTTCCTCTCCCCTTTAAGGGCCAGTAGGAGCTAGAGCGACTAGCGCGGACAGGGTTTGTCAGACCCAGTAGATCTACCAAACATTTCCCCGTTATCACTGATATAATATGGCTTACGCTATTAGTGGAAGGACTACCTTGCATGTCTTTCGTCTACTATTTACAAACTAGTATATAAAACAATAAAGCAGTTCGGAAACCTATTGATACATGGTCCTTGATCGTCATGTGAAGTATCGAATACAAGACGGATTCACACAAGGATGCTGAGGTCCGAACTCAGACCGAACCTGGAGTTCGGACATGGCCGAACGTGTGGCCGAACCTGAGGTTCGTGCCGGTCGTATTTCAGCTCTATAAATAGGTGTTTCATGTGTTGTATTCAGAAGAGATTAACAGTCTAAGCTTTCGTGTCATACTATCTGATTATACTCTGTGGTTATCTCTGTGGTTAATACAAGTCTTTTGTATTTACTCTTTGTGTTTCATCTCGGTTTACATTGATTTCATTACGACTAAGTAGAAGATCCGCACGTTCACGCACTTTCAAAACCGTAAAAGTTTACCACATGTCTTCTCCCCCAAAAGCGTTAAATAGTAAAAGTGGGGCTGTGAACTCACCTTAGGGTGCAAATAAGCTATTCGAAATCAACCAACCACTGAGAAGTAGTGAAGACCTCCTAGACTTCACCTATGACGTCACATAACCGTGTAAGTGTTGACCGTGTTTGACCGAACGTCCCGACAATACGCGAACATTGGATAAGTGGACTTGACAACATATTGGTGATCATAGTTAGGTTTTCTATTCATAACCTAACACGTATCTCATATACAACACATTGTATCATGATAAATATATGTGTCACGATGACTTACGACATTATCCCGCATATACGATGTACGATCGACGGAACAATCATACAAAGTCTTGTCATTCCCACCGAAGTAGGAGAATTAGGACTTGTACACCCATATAATTCATAATCAATTTGACTTATCACATGCAAACACATAGCCAAGTAACTTCATGCTTATAATTTGCATTTGCCTAATTAATTTATATACCGATAAATGTATATGTATCACATGTATGCTAAATTCATGTTTACACAATGTCGTCATCTCATGAAAATCATATAGATCATCATTTAGCATGTATTAAACCATATCATATATTCCTAACCACATGTATGTAAGCTAACTTGCCCTAATCGGCAATTTTCACCATATTTTTATGTAAATAACTTTATAAAATAATCTACATGCAATTGATCATCAAGTTTACAACTTTATACTTCATCATGCATCAAATAACCTAGATTTCATACTCACTTAGTAGATCTAACACCAATCACGTGCCTTTATTCAAGATCTTGCATGCATGGCAATCAAAATCATGTTTTCATCATAGATCTCACGCTAAGTCAATCACTTTATGCATCATCTACCCTAGATCTATCATTATCTAGACATTACAACATAGATCTAGCACAAATCATCAACCTTTATTCACATGCATGAATGATTTTCCATTAAAAACCCTAGATCTAGCTCATATCATAACATCATGCATAAAAGCCACATTTTTTATCAAAAGATGCAATCTTTTCTACTCAAATCGATCACTAGATCTATACTTGATGTCATCAAACCATTATATATCAGACCTAGATCTATCATAAAGCACGAATCTTGACAACTTAAACACAAGCAAAACATAAGAAAACACTTACCGAATGATGTAGGATGATAAGGGATGAAATTGGGGCTTGAAACTTGTAATAAAGCTTGGATCTTGGTAAGGAATGAGTATGGAGATGATATGAGACGTAAATGGGGTTGGGGAGTCGCTGGGAGCTGATGAAATGAGAAAGGGGTGACTAATGATGCTTAACAGAGCAAAATTAGGGTTTTTCTGAAAACTGAGTTGTAGGCGTATCGCCTAGGTCCTAGGGTTGCTCTAGGCGATACGTCTAGAGCTCCCCGTTTGGTAGCCCTATTGACTTTTGTTGACCGCAGCCCGTTTCGTCCGTTTTTCACGTTTTTGGTCACGGTTTTCAACATTTTCTTCCATTTTCAATTCACCATTATTTTTATCACATCAAATCCAATAAAATCAAGTATCAACTTGCGATATAACAATTTACGATCATGCAATTAAATTCATGTACTAGTTTTCACATAATTCAAGATATTCATCGGCTTTCAATCAATCAGCAATTTTTCAAGACTCCGACTTGTGTGTGATACTTGTGAAATGTTTTAAGGCTACTAGACTCTTCTAATACCTTAATTGACATACTACGCCTATATACGTTTGTTCCGGTTTCACCGGTTTATCAGTTTTTTATCTGTCTCTGAGGTTTGAGTCCCACCCGGAGGGCCGGATTGTCACATCCTCCCTTTGTTAAGGAATTTTCGTCCCGAAAATTAAGGTTATAACTCAGTTGCTAAACGTTTGAGTTAGAAGTATAAATCTCGCAAATTTAACGGTTACAACTCCGTTGTAAATAGTAAGAAATCAAATATAAACGTTTTGAGCTTCACTCAAAAGTAATAATCAAAGTCAACAGTTTACTCAACAGTAAGAAAGAAAATTTTTGATTTCTCGCATTATCTTCACATTAGTTTTCTCAGTTATCGCATCGGGTTTCTCTCAGTTTGTCACATCATCTCTACCTTTTTGGAAATTTCGTCCCGAAATCTAAGAAGTAGATTCGATTCTCGTCGCAGGTTGTTTAAAAAAGTTTGGGTACTTTTTCATCATCTGATCCTCACGTGCCCAGGTGAACTCTGGTCCACGTTTCGAGTTCCATCGAACCTTGATAATCGGAATCTTACTCTGTTTGATTTTCTTAACTTCCCGCTCCATTATCTCAACTGGCTCCTCTACGAAACGTAATTTCTCGTCAATCCTTAGCTCTTCAAGCGGAAAAATTTAAGCCCATCGGCATACTCTGATGACGTACAAATCGTCATTGAAGCCCTAAGATCTTCACCACTCAGGGTAGCTCTCATAGAAGATGAAGAAGTTACCAAACAGACCCTTATGAATGTTTGGTCAACTATCAAGGTAAATACAGAGACTGTGAAAGGCAAGAAAACATAATGGATTGAGGCACTCATTCAGAATGAGATCAATCGACAACTACGCTACAGTTTTTCAGAAAAGGGGGAATTGCAAATTTCCCCCTATTTTCAAATGTAATTGCATATATACCCAAAGCAAAAAAGAAATTGCATATATCCCCATATCTAACCAAATGACTATAATACCCTTTAGTTATCTCAATACTTTAATAAAAAGACTGTAACATTTATTATTTCACACAAGAACAGCAATGGAGATACCTTTGTTCACACAACGCAGAATCAAGCACAAATCACACAAGATTGAGAGTTTACTCAAACAATTAGATTACTAGAGTGCTAATTTCATAACCGATTTCAATTTTCTTTAATAAATGAAAACCCTAATTGCTAGTCGAGTAATTGATCAGGTACCGACCGTTAAAAGCTCTGAAAACTGCTCTCGAATGATCTCCGCCCAAGTCCAGAGATGAACGATGCAAGGTTTGATTATCTACCTCGATCTCTCTCGTTTCTATCACTTATTACGAGAATCTTTTGGTTAAATTTCATGATTCTTTGTATCTAATTGTTGTTTGGATTGGTATAACTAAAATTACACTGTTGAATTTGGTTCCAGGTTCTTCCGAATCCAAGTTGATGAACTATGTTTTAGTATGGATCCAAAATAGAAGTTAATTTGGCTTCCAAGTTCTTCCGAAGTCCAGATTGTATGGGGTTGTTTGGGAAAATTAACTCAACCGGGCATTGAATATATTATATATATGTTGTAATTTTTTTCTTTTTGGTTTCTTTGTAGTCGATCGTGAACGGATTGTAAAGATATTTTACTAAATTTTTCAATAATGTGTTTGGAAATTAATATGGTTATAAAAGGGTATATATGTACGTGGCCGTTGCCACCCTTTGGCCACACATATTGGGACAAAATGTATGATTTCAGCAACCCTTTGGCCACATATTTTTATAATGTATGTGGCTAAAACAACAATATATGTGACCATATAATACCAAAGGCCACGTTAAACAAACACATGTGGCCGTTGGGACCCTTTGGCCACGCTTTCCGGAAGATTGTTTGATTACAACAATAAATATTGGTACCCTTTAGCCACGCTTCTAGGTGGCTTCAACCACTGATATTGTAACGTGGCCATATGATACATAAGGTGACGGGACCTTTGATGTCGATTGAAATGAAAAAATAACGTGACCAAACACCTTTGGTCACGGTTTTTTTCCGTGGCTAAAGGTGAATTTTGACGTAGTGGTAAGAGATTGAGGGTAAATTAGTCTTTTTATGATTTAAATTTAATGAAAAGATTTAAAATGGGTAAATTTGCAATATGTTTAAACAAGGGAGGGGATATATGCAATTGAATTTTTAGGTTGGGTATATATGCAATTCTTTATGTTTATACGGGGAAATATGCAATTGCCCCTTCAGAAAAAGATTTCAGACAACTTGTCGATCTCAAAACACTAGGAAATCCTGTAAACCCTCCAAATAAGACAGAATATCTAAAGATCCTCAATTCTCTGAATAAAGGCACAAGCTTTAACACTATCTCAGGAATAAATATCAGTCATCTAGAGAGAAAGTGGAAGCTAATGATGGACACCCACATCTACAGCCTGATAGCAAAAGTTGGATCATCAGATCAGGCTAGTGAGTCCGTATACTCCATAATGATTGCTCTAATTCTAAACAAAAGGGTGGATTATGGAGCAATACTCCGAAATAATCTGATAAAAAGAATTAAAGACAAGCAAAAGGAAAAGAAAGAAACTGCTCATATTCCATTCGTCAGATTTCTTTCTTTGCTAATTTTCAAAGAGACTCAGGAAAAATCAATAGCACTCATCGGAGTTAAACATGACTCCACCATCCTAAAAATATTGAAGAAATTTGAATCAGGTACAACTCACTCCATATCTTATGTACCTTCTTCCTTGCTGTCACATATACCGGATGGATCTCCATTCCTCATGAAATACAAACTAGGAATAAAATCCCAGGAGCAGAACCCATCTGAACCAGAACAACCAATCCACAATCACATCCCATAAGCATCTCATTTTCTGATTCAGTTAATCTGAACAGAAACTCACCCAACGCTCCCACATCCAATTTCTCTGCCCCCGCCTACAAAGAATTCAACCTTAGCCCACCAAACTCACAACCTCACATCCACATCCCTGAAATAGCCACCAAGCCCAGCCTGATTGATGACTCTGGGAGTCATCAACAACCACCAACAAGTGGAGAATCAATGAGTCAAGGAAACTTGGAAAGAATTCACACGGATTGGTTCCCTTTGGATTCGACACATGGATCTTCTTAAAAGAACATTCATACAACACACGAGTCTAATTCCTCTGAAGAGAAGACAATGAATGTGGAAGACCTGGGAACACCAGATATTTCTGGTTCCCTAGGCACTAGTAAAACTCTCAAGAGAGTTTTTGTTAGTAAAACAACAGGACATGTGTTGTCCACCAGTGAGTTAGAAGGAGAAAGATCATTTGTTGATCAATCTCTAAACTTACCCAACACTCTACTCAAATCTGATCTTTTAAATTTTTCTCAATCAATTAGAAAGAAAATCGCTAATTTTAAAAGAGATCATAGAATTACCTTTCATGAGTTAGGAAAGCTTAATTCTTCAAATTCTGAAAAACTCAAGAAGGTAGAGGGAGAAACAGCTCAAAACACTAATCAAATGACAACTCTAGTGGATGAGCTAAAGACTTGGAAATAAGAACTTAGAGAAGAGACTGACCAGATATCAGAAGAAATCAATAGAAGTCTCTAAAAATTGCCATCTGTAGACACAAGTGCTGATGAATCCATGATCAAGAACCTGTCTACAGAACTAATGAACAAGAAAAAGATTATGGAGGAAATAGGTAGAAGTCAAATAAAGGAAGCTCGGGAGATAACAAAGCTTGTCAAAAGCAACCTAACAAGAAATCAAATGATTTCTGTAAATCTGGACATCAAACATTTTCTTCCAAGAAGATAAGATGAGGGAAGTTGAAAGAGAATGGAAACAAAAGTTAAAAAAACACAGGTGAGAAAAGGAAACAAATCACAATCTCTGTTCAACCACCATCAAAGAAGATAAAAGTTCAAAGTGTAGACTCAGATGAACAGGAAGAGGAGGAAGAACAACTAAAAAAATAACTCAAAAAGATGCAGACCTCCACCTCAAACTTCAGAAGGTATGCATCCCTTTCCTCCTCCTCCTTATCCTCCCACTCAATCACCATAAAAAATAGCTGAGAAAATAAATCCCCCTAAACTCCTCACCTCTGGAGGAACAAACAAAACTTCAAAGCCAAAGAACAAAAACAAAGGTAATCATCTTCGTTAGCAGGGTCTTTCATATCTAGATCTACTTTTGACGATGACTACACTGAGAAACAAAATATGCAAAAAGTAATTTGGGAACAAGTAAGAGAGCTGCAGGAAAACTGCTCAAGAAAGAATAAGACAGACCTTCAATGAGTCCCCTCTCAAGGAAGGTATTTGACAGAGCCTTCGGAAGTCCGTTGAAGAAGACTCAATATACACAATGCCCATGATAAAAGAGTTTGTGTCTATCAAAGCTCAACCAATGCAGAAACATCTCTAGATAGATCACTTTAACAAATATCTGGTAAAAACAAGCGATGGAGAATCAAGAGAATTCACCACAAATGACATTAACAAGATGTACCCTATTCGGCTAATATCCTTCCAATGGTACTTTTCAGTTCAACCCTCAAAAACTGAAAGAGTAAGCACTGCTCTATATAAAGGATTAGAAGCTGGAAAAAGGGTGTTCAGAAGACAAGCAAACTTTGACATTCAACTTGCCAAAGACGCTGATATTCCTAGGTTGTTCATAACAAAGCCAAATGAAAACATCCCTCTAGGAATCTCATAGAGGGGATCTGGAACAACAGCACTTGGCGCAACTCATGGACTCTGCTTTAGAGATCATAAAGAAGAAAGAAGATTTTTCAGACTTGAAGAAAAATAGAAGTATACAAATCAGGCTCTGAACTTCATTCTATTTATTGTAGAAAGATGCAAGACAAACAGCAGCGCAGCCAGAGAGATCATAAAAATTGAGATTGAACAAATACATAAGGAGAGAACAATCTTTTATACCCTACTGGAAGAGTGCAGCAAGAATTACAACTTTGAAATTAACTCTCTTACTGGTAGGGCCAAGATAAAGAAAAAATTGTAAACTAGTAATGTTCTGTATCTTGATCAATACAAATGATTTGTTTATCTTTATTTCTCTTTTCATTTATCTTCTTCAAATACTTAGGGGGAGATTGTTAAAACACAATGTAAATGTAATGGAAAACAGTCAAGTATAGAAGAAAATATAAGATATATTATTAAAAGAGAAAGGATATGTAAATTTTTACCATTTACAGATTTTTGTATTCGTACACAACTAGTCCGGAATTTCCGAAGTAGTTCTGTACACACCAAATTCTATAGAAATCCTCATTTCTGTAGAAGGCTTCTAATGGGAAGCATTACTAGTCTTCAAGAAGAGTCCTGAAGGAGTTCTGGACTATCAGATGATAAAGTTTACGAGAAGAACAATTCTGCCTTTATGTGAAGAAGAAGTAAAAGTGAATACCAACTTGGCATTAAACACAAAAGTAGTTTAAGACAGGTGAAAAGAGATAAATTGAATATCCTCAATTTATCTCTATATACTCTGACACACTCCAAATTCAACCGTCCGCAACCACATTATTTGCTTGCAACTTGCCACTACTTCCTATAAATAGCAAGCGAACTTCACCAAAGAAAGCAAGACAACAAGCACACAATTCACAAGCTTCTCAAAGCAATTGCAACCTACTCCCATTAAAAAGTTCTTTCTATTGATATATTGTTATACTATAAACTCGTGTAAACCATTATTTACATATGAGATATATAGAAAAACCCTTTTTTATGAATTGCTGTCTTCCAATTCGATTTACTTTCCGCAACTTGTGCATCTTGTTTAAATCAAATTGTGCCAATATTGTTAAAGAGCCCCTCACGGGACCCAACAGATTAATTTTGTGATAAATCTGGGTAGAGGATGAAGCTTTCATTTATGGCTCTGTTGAGATTACTTTGCATAAGCCTCATGAGGAACAAATAAAACTTCATGTTGTGACCTTGGATGAGAGTATGCATGACACATTGAGTATCCTCTTCTGAGAGATGATGGTCAGTGTACTTTGGAGAGAAACAGATTTGAATTTGAGAAAAGAAGTATTGCCATAATTGTGGTAGATGAGCACTGTCAGCCTTTCCTTCATATAAACTTCCTCTGTATCCCATATCAAGAATTGTTTTAATCACATCATCTGTAAAACGCGTATTGGATGTTGCTAGTACATGATTGTAATCGGAATTGTAACACACGAGGTAAATAATAGATCTTTGATTTCAAGCTCGGTTATACAGAGAGAGATTACAGAGAGTAAACACACTTGAAAACACACAGTTAAACATATTTATACTAAGTCTGTCCAGCGAACCATTTAACCAACGTACCAGATGGTCCGTCCGAACCATCTGGTTCGCCCCTAGTACGCTGGGGACAGAATATACAAAACTTTATATACAATATAGACAAACCACCTAGACCTAGCACTAGACAAGATAACATGTTCTAACAAACTCCCCCTTGTCTTGTGCTAGTCTTTAGAAGCTTTCGTTTCAGTCTTCTTCCAATGATGTCTTCGATTATTTCCAGCGTGAATCCCAAAAGCAAAACAAACTCGAATCACTTTTTGAAACTGCAAGGCTTGTTCAAAATTCTCAGCCTTGTACAAGATTATGTTGTGATAGAGCTTGTCTATATCATCTTTTGATAGATTTATCAACCACATAGGATTAAAGATTCTCACCACCTTGTTTTCTTCTTTGACCCAATCACTGCTTCTCCAGTACGTTCATCGTAGTACCACCATCTTAATCTCTTGATGAAATCTTGTTCAAGTTTCTTCAACGGTATCTTCTTCAGCTGAACATGCTTCTTGTACTTCAAGACAACAACAGGTCTTCCAGTTTTAGGATGAATGTCAGTTGGATGATCAGAATACTTCAGCCTCTGAGGAGTCAAAAATCTGAACTTCCCTTCACATTCTTCTAACAACTTGTTCTAAAAAATCTCAGCCAACTGATCACTTCCATAGTTGAGAAATGGCTTACTTGATAAATCTCGAACATCAAAAACTGGCAACGTGTTAAATCTCAATGCATGCTTCAAGTACAAACTCCAAACTCCTTTTTTATAGCATAACACTTAAGCTCTGAATCAAATATCCAGCTGATTATATTTCAAGTAGCTTCTCCTCCTTTTATGTCAAAATATTTCTTCTGATCAACATCTTTTGTAGGTTTCACTACTGGTAGCTTCTTAGCTCTCTGCTCCTTCAACCATTAATCAAATAACATCTTCTTTTCTTGTTCTTCTGATAAATTATCATATTCAGTTGACTTTGGATGATCTGGTTGTTTTTCAGCATCTTTCTTCTTTAACTCTTCTTCATCCTTATCTTCATCATCTTTACCAAAGAAATTGAATCCTCCAGACTGATCATTATCAGAAAAATTACTATACACTTTAGGATCATCTAGATATTCTTCAGCTGTCATATCCTCAACTTCTATCTGTTCCTCTTCATAATCAACATTATCATCTGAATCTTCTTCTTTGTATGGATCAGCAAACGGAACATTATCAACATCATCCACATTCAAGGCAAAGATAGCAGCAAGCTGCTCCTTAGAATATGGAATTATAAACTCTCCTTCTTCTAATTCTACCCTGGTGATTGGAGTCACATCATAAATCTCTTTTTCCAAAGACTCCCCCTGAGATGCAGTGGATGGTCCGGTAGCAGCAGATGTTCCAGCTGCACCAGCACCAGAACCACTTCCACCAACACCTCCTTCAAATTTTCATATCAAACTCATCATGACCTCTTAAACGATTTCCAAAACATTTGATAATCACGTGCATCAAATATTTGTATGGAAGACTCAGATTCGACTTAAGAAGCCAAGAATCATATAAGTATCCATCATACTTTATTCTTCGTAGCAACGCCACCAAGTCAATTTCATCAAATATCGTCGGAAAAGTCGATTGATCATTTAATCTCAAAACTCTTCGTACATCTTCTTCAGATACAATCACGTCAGTTTGAAGAATTCTTGCATGAATTACAGAAGGTTCCACAGAACAATCTACTTGAGCAGAATTCCAGAACATTATAAGTAGATCCTTGTACGGTGTACATTCGAGAGTGGCAGCAAAGTAAACTCTTGATCTTGCTAAAAATTGAATATGCCCAGATAATGAGGTTTCCATCGAGCAGATGCATTTAGACATGCACAAATATTGTGTTCATCATTTGATTTTAAAACCACAATATCTGAAAAACACGAATACAAATTATTATTAAAATCATGAAATATAATCAAAACCGTTAACGATTGATTCAAATTTAATTTGAAATTCTCACACGATTAACTTTTTGAAAATAATGATCAACAGACCACCTACGGACCAAATTGGTCACACGAACCAAATCTGGTACGGCGGACCAGAATCGTTGACCACGTACCAGAAAGGTCAAACGAACCAGATACAGACCACTTTGGGTCACGTACCACATCTGGTACGCTGCGTACCATGTGGTACGCCGGAAGAACAGTTAACCGAAGAGTCAAATTCGAATTTTAACACTCCAAATCAATTTTATTTTGAAATCGACCATTAAGGTTTTGTTCTAGACTGAAAACCGACCCAGTACATGTGCTTAAAATGAATTGAGATCATTATTAACCCATTTAATCAACCCTCAGTTTGGTTTAGCGAAAAACCGAAACTTTAATCTAAAAAATCATGAGATTGAGACCACCACAATGTAATCCAAGACCATGAGATGATGCGCAATGCTCATACCTACCTGTAGCAACAGAAATCTCGAGCAACAGTTCGTTATCGAATGAAAAATTGAAGAAAAACAGTAGAGACAAATTTAGGGTTTTTCAAAGAAGGTTCGGAGGTGGTACACAGGTTATGCGTATCACGAACTAAAACCCCTTTTATATGCAAAGTGGTCCGCCCCACGTACCATATGGTACGCCAGACCACATTTTTACCATTTTTCCCCTGATCATTTAATTTTGACATTTTTCTCCAAAAATCACACTTTGTCAATTTTAGATTGGATGAGCTGATTTAAGCAACGATTGTGGTTCTTTCAACAAAAAACAAATTTGCCATATCTGAATTCAGTCGATCAAAAATAAAGCAGAATACAAATCTTTTTGAATTTTATCAAATTTAATATCAAAACACACCAAAAATCTTTTTGATTTTTCGAACTTATGTTAAAACACACCAAAAATCTTTTTGAAATTTTCTGGAATAACAAAACAACTGAAACTTGAAACTTAAATGCAATAATTTATATTTTTGTGAGAAAGATCGCAACATGAGATCATACCAATGAGATGCACTTAACACATTTCAATTTCAATCTAGTCAGCATGCAAGTCAAGCAGTCCACGAATACAACATTTTCATGTTTATTTCAGTCAAATCAAATCAATTTTTACTGCTTTCTAATATGAATTAGGTATATTTATCAAGCATAGAAACCATGGTACCCACAAATTCAAGTAATTGAGAATCTAATTTATTATAATTTTGATTTTTCTTTTTCTGCTATTCATAAACGAATATTTACAGATATAAGTCATTCATAGTGTTTCAAGCAAAAAGAAAGCAGAACCCTAAACAAACAACAATCAGGTCGGCCGGTAGGCACGCAGAAAAAGTCCGATTGTTTAGGAAAATAAAAAGAAAAACAAGTTGAAATTGTATAACTCAACAACAATCAGGTCGGTACTCACGTACACGCAGAGAAAGTCTGATGAGTTATACGAAACACCAAGAAAAATAAAGCAGACCGTCGATCTTTCGATACGCAGAGAAAGTCCGATCGTTTGACAAAATAAAGAAAATCAAACAAGTTTAAATCTTTCAAAAGAACGCATGAATACACTAGAACACTTATTTATTCTATTTATGTATTTTTCGTCTTTTATCAAGATTACCCTATCACAAGAATCATGTAACACCACAGATTTCAAGCAAGCATTATGTTTATATCATACTGACAAGTATCAGATATTGATTGACACATTCAATGAAACATACGAGAACGTACAGCCTTTCAATCTATTTTATCCACAGTCAGTAACATTCACCGATGTACTTCACGTGGTTGGATCACATTTCTCATTTTTTTTTTAATTTTTCAATTTTTTATGCTTTTTCATATTTGAATACAAGACAAACACTATTTTTGTATTTTTTTCATATCTCCCCCTAAAAAGCTAAAATAAACGAAAATAGCAAAAAAAAAATAATAATGATCAACTGAAACAGATTACGTGGCATGCAACCTAATAACCTCATTGATTTGCAACAAAAATTTAAAGCGAGTTTTGTCAAAAGCTTTAGTAAACAAGTCAGCTCGTTGAAAATCCGTGTGAATTTTCTGCAAATCAATTAATTTCTTTTCATAACAATCACGGATAAAATGATATCGAATGTCAATGTGCTTTGTTTTTTAATGTTGAACGGGGTTTTTCGTGATAGAAATAGCAGCAGAGTTATCAATAAAAATGGGAGTAGTCAAAAAATTCAAAC
This sequence comes from Deinandra increscens subsp. villosa, assembly GCA_039602395.1. Lineage (NCBI taxonomy): Eukaryota > Viridiplantae > Streptophyta > Magnoliopsida > Asterales > Asteraceae > Deinandra > Deinandra increscens. Next base: position 72,036,693 of record JBCNJP010000010.1, on the reverse strand, counting down.
CATAGTCGCGTAACTGTTGTTGAATCCACAAAACTTAGCAACTTGAGGCAGCCACATATTCCGCCTCAGCAGTAGACGTTGCAACCGAGGTTTGTTTCTTACATTGCCAGGACACTAATCTCTCCCCCAAAAACTGACATCCAGCGGTGGTGGACTTGAAATTGATTTTACATCCACCAAAATCCAAGTCAGAATATGCTGATAACTCAAACTTATCATCATTAGGGTACCAGATACCAAGATCCGGATTACCCTTCAAATAAGGAAATATTCGCTTTACTGCTACTATATGAGAAACCTTGGGAGCTTCCTGGTACCTAGCACATAAGCACACAGCAAACATTATATCAGGACGAGATACAGTTAAGTACATAAGTGAACCTATCATTGCACGAAACAGTGTCGGATCAACATTATCCCCAGACTCATCTGGTTCAAGACCATAGGAAACCTGAAGAGGGGTACTCGGGATCCGGACATCTCGAATTTTAAAGTGAGCCAAAATATCGGACACATATTTTGTTTGATGCAAAAATATGCCGTTGGCAGATTGATGAACCTGAAGACCCAGAAAGAACCCCATCGAACTCATCTAGAACTTCGTTTGCATGACACGTTCAAATTCCTTACACAAGCTGTCATTTGTGCTACCAAAAATGATATTATCTACATAAACTTGGACTAGCAGCAAATCCTTCCCAAATTTCTTTGAAAACAGAGTACAATCCACCTTGCCACGTGCAAATCCATTGTCCAGAAGGTGTGTAGAAAGAGTCTCATACCAATCCCTTGGAGCCTGATGAAGACCATATAAAGCCTTGTCAAGCGTATACACCCGTTCAGGAAATTCTGGTTCATAAAAGCCAGGCGGTTGCTTCACATAAACTTCTTCACGAATCTTCCCATTTAAAAATGCACTTTTAACATCCATATGATATACTTTGAAACCATGATGTGCCGCGAAAGCTAGAAATATCCTGGTAGCTTCAATTCTTGCTACAGGTGCATAAACTATATTGAAATCAATGCCTTCGATCTGAGAGAAACCTTGAACAACTAACCGCGCCTTGTTTCTGACGATGATGCCACGATCGTCCTTCTTGCACTTGAATACCCATTTCGTTCCACAAGGTTCTTTAGAATTAGCGGGGAAATCCACTAGATGCCAAACACCCAATTTTTGAAATTGCTGCAATTCTTCCTGCATCGCTTCTACCCAAGAAGTATCTTCAAACGCATGATTAACATCAGTAGGTTCAACTTGAGACAAAAAGCATGAGTGAAATACTTCATTCTGAACACCGGAATCCCTAATTTCAGCAATTAACGCATCAACAGAGTCAGCCAATTGATGTCATGTGCGCACCCCAGAATTCGGATCTCCAATTATATTCTCCTGTGGATGAACTTTATGAATCCTAAGCGTAGTCGAATCAGGAACTTGAATATTGTCTGCAACAGTATTTAAAGTGGCATAGGCGTCCTCTGTGCTTGAAAGATCACCAATAGGTAAAGAAACCGACACTGAAGAACTTGTACTTGGTAAAGTAATTGGGTCATCAACCGGTGTTGATTCAGCTTCATGTAACGTACTCTCATCATCCTCAGAAGAACTCATTCTTTCTAAACTATAAACACTATGACTAGAAGAGGCAGCATTAGAAACACTTGAAAGCTTCAAAACCCATGAACCAGGAGTAAGTATGGCATGTACCATTGCAAAACCTAGAAGTTCTTCAGAAAGCTCATCAGCAGAGTTATCGTGTGCAGCCGGGAAAGAATCAAATAAGGTCTTGTAATCAAAAGCAGGAATATCAACCGATTTGGGTGCCAGAAAGGTATGTCTTTGACAATCCACATTCAGATGATTCTCAATTGTCTTAGAAGACTAAAAATAAACCCGTTTCATTGGATATTGATACCCAACAAAGATGCCTTCAACTGCTTTGGCTTCAAACTTCCCACCTTCCTTGAGAACCGTACATAAACACCCAAATGGCTCCAAGAAATGTAGATTCGGCTTACGACCCTTTAGCAATTCATAACTTGTCTTATTGAAGCGCTTGACAATCAAAACCCGATTGAGCACATGACATGCAGTGTGAACTACTTCAGACCAAAATTTTACTGGTAAATGTGCATCAGCCAGCATAGTTCGTGCCGTCTCAATCAGCGTTCGATTCTTTCTTTCAGCAACTCCATTTTGTTGAGGAGTGTACGACGCACTGAATTCTTGCAAAATTCCAAGAGAATCACAGAACGATGTCATTTTAACATTTTTGAACTTGGTACCATTGTCAGTACGAATCCGACATACTTTGTATTTATACATCGATTCAAACTTGGACAACAATTTCTGAATGGTATCTGGAGTTTCATCCTTTGAATGTAGAGACGCCACCCATGAGAAACGGGAAAAATCATCCGTTATTACCAAACAATAGAAACTCCCATCAACACTTGGAACATTCATTGGACTAAAGAGATCCATATGAAGCAACTCTAACGGAGTGACAATTGAATTAAGACGTTTTGATGGATGAGACTTTTTCCGCTGCTTTCCTTTCTTACAGGAAACACACACATCATTGATAGAAAATCGATTCTTTGAAACTCCTTCTACCAGATTATGATTAATCAAGTAATTCATTTTCTGGTAATTGATGTGTCGCATACGGCGATGCCATAGAATCGAATCCTTTTCAGTAGCTTTAGAGATAAAACAAGTTGCAGCTACAGCAGACGACAATTGATTCATGTTTAAGACATAGAGATCACGAAATCTTGGCGCACGCATCACAATCCAATCATCAGGGATTTGAATTCTAGGTTTCAAAATTAGGCACTCAGAACTCGTGAAAGCAGTAGTATACTGCATATCACAAATCTGAGATACACTCAGTAGATTGTGTTGCAGCTCTTCCACAAATTGCACTTTGTCAAACGTGACCTTCTCGTTACCCATTTTTCCTTCTCTGGTGATTCTTCCACCTTTATTGCTAGCAAAGGTAATATTTCCTCCGTTAATAGGTTTGACGTCTAAAAGCAGAAAAATATTACCCGTCATGTGCCTGGATGCTCCACTCTCAACGACTCAGAAGTTATTGACAGCTGGCTTGCGAGCACCCTGCAAATAATTAGTGAGAATCTGGACCCAAGCTTTCAGCTTTGGGTCGACCGGTATCTTCAGAAAAGTCTTCAGTGGCTTTTGAGGACAATTTAGGCAGCCACTTTTGCCTTTGAGTTGGGATAGATGAATCAGTAGCAGAGTCACCCGAGGATGAACTTACAAAAGATTTTTGATGTTTGAAAAATTTTCCACGTTTAAAAAGTTGTTTTGTTACCACTTTTTCATCTATCTCCTTTGGCTTAGAAACGGAATCAGATTGATCGTTACTAACAGCGGAAGCTCGTTTCTTTGCCGAAATAGGACATCTATTTCTAAGATGACCTTGTTGGTAACAATGATAACACCGCCTACGATCAATAAAGACCCTAGAAAGACTATTTCCTGAATCAGTCGAGGTGTTATCATCAGACTTCTTCTTAACAACTCTTCTTGGTGCTTTAGCAGTAAATCTTTGAGAATTATGCTTTGGAAGAGATTTAAACCTAGGAGTAACATACCCAAATTGGTTATAAAAACCATAGTCATCAACTCCACATCGATCAGCATATCCTTTTGGTTTAATCTTTTGTGCTTTGATTTGTTCAAATTTTCCAAAATCATCATAAAAATCATAATCATCACAAAAACCATAGGATTTGTAATCAAAATCATTTGTTTTATCAGAAAACCAACCATCAGAGTTGTAAGAACTCTTCGGTGAGTATTTGGAAGTTTTAGGTTTAGAAACAAATGTATGAGTGTTCGGAGTTTTTGACTTTTGAGTATCCTGGTCATTTGAACTCGTTCTCAACTTCAGCAATGATCCAGTTTCTCCACTACCATGATCAGACTCACTATTCTTCTCAGAATGAACATAAAACACCTTTGCAACACGGTTTGGATCAACACAGCATAAAGGAAACATCTCATCAGAAAAAACATGGTAACTACCTTTAAGACAATACATTCTGATTTTCTGAGATGACTCACCGGTTTCCATTTTGCCTTTTAATTTCTTATCATTTTTCTGACTAACCTGAGGTTTCTTTTGATTGACCTCAGATTTTCCAGAAACATATCCATAACCAATACCACTATACTTGACAGACTTTGGAGGAGCAACCGGAATTGTATTAACATCCGATGTGGTTGTGTTGCTAGCTGTTACTAAATCTTTTTCATAAAAGAGATCGGAGCCTTTAGCAAAATTTTCTTTTTCAAAAGTTTACATTTTCTTCTCAGTTTCTTGTATCTTAACCGCTTGCTCCAAAGGTGTCAATTTGACAGAACCAATTGGTTTGTCATCATTTGGTTTATCACCTACAACAGCACTTGATTCATTGGATTTGAGAACATCCACATTTGTCTTAGACATAATTTTGATAGGTTTCATTTTATAAGTGCCTTTGTGTTTGTCAAAATTGCCCATCAAGTTCTCAGTGAACTTTGAGTAATCAAACACAATTGATGGTTTGGTCTCTGTGTTTGTTGGTTTCCAAACCATGCACAATTGGGGGTGGAACTGAATTGCACTTTGAGTCTTTGAACACCTCTTTTAGAGTTTCATCTTTGCAAAGAAAACTTGCAAAGGAAGATGAGTTTTAAAAATTCTCAAGTTGTCTCTTAAGATCTAAAATTTCAATGTTCAATTCAGAAATTTTAGCATTAGCTTCTGCAAGCTTCTTTTCACAAAAGATGTATTCTTCAGTTTTATTGTTTAACTCAATTTCAGTGCTCAAAGTTGAAGCATGTTCGCTTTTCAGTTCAGCCTTAACGACCTCCCACCTTTGTTTATAGATTTTAGTATTCTCCTCTGCTAACATGTATTTATCATGATACATGACTTTCTCATCAGTAAGTTCTTTCAATTTATTAGCAGAGATCATGCAGTATTCGCAAGGTTTAGAATCAACCTGAATGTTAGCCATAAAGGCTTGCTGGCCTTCAGCAAAGAAATCTTCACCTGGAAGGTCAGGATCATCTTCAAATTTTACATCTCTTTCTTTAGTACACAACAAAGCAGACTCATCAGGATAATCTGCTCCCCAGTCATAGCCTTCTCCAGCTTGAGAAACCAAAGCTTTAGAATCTTGATTCGAAGCATTTGCATTTGAACTTGATGGAGTAGAATTGCTTCCCGATGCCTTTGAACTCTGAGCTGCATACTTCTGAAATAATTTTGATGTTTCTTGCTTCTTTGCATACTTGCATTCTTTTGCGAAGTGACCATAATTTTGACAATTATAATAACGAACTCTGGATTTGTCGAATCCAAGCTTTCCTTCCGGATTTAAATCTTTACGACCTGTTCTTTGCATAAACTTGTTGCCTCTTCTGACAAGCATGGCCATTGACCAGTTGATATCCATGAGTTCTAAGTCATCAGGGTCAATTTATTCATAATCTTCATCTGTGATTTCAGCACTTGTCAATTTTCCTGCTACCACACCATCATATGAAGAAACCATTGCCGAAAATAGTGCCATAAAATCATTTGTAGTCTTAGCTGAAAATGCACTTTGATTGGATGGTGGAGCAGAGGAGGATTGATTCGAATAAACTGGATACGTTACTGCAGCTTAGTTAGTATAGCTTTCACTTAAAGAACCATGAGACATATTTGCATGACTACTTGAAGTATTCTCCACATAAAATGTAGTAGTTGGAGGATTTGAGCTAGCTTTTGTCTTTGCATGCATGATTGAAGCATTCTCACCAAAATACACATCGGGATTCTGAACTTGAGCTGGTTGAGTTTTAACCTGTATTATATCTAATTTCCCGAGCTAGCAAGTTTCTTGTAAGATCATCAAATGAAATATCATCAAATCCCTTATCATGTGTTAACAAGAGAATATAACCTTCCCATTTAACTGGTAGAGCATCTAACAGCTTCTCCTTCAATTCTCCAGCCTCCTTTACTCCAACAATGTCAAGCTCACTAACCAAATGTGATAGTCTTGAAATTAGATCATTTATGGTTATTTGAAACGTGACAGAAATTATCAAACTCCTTTAACAACAGCTTTTTCTTGCTTTTCTTGTATTGAGCATTGCCTTCACATCTGTGACACAATGCATCCCATAACTCTTTTGATCTTGTGTACATTTTGAACTGATGCAAAATATCTTTTGGTAAAGCCATTGATAAATTTGAATACGCTTTCTTCTCCAATTTGAAAGATTCTTTCTCAGCATCATTCATCTTGTTATATGGCTTTACTTGACTAGTAAATTCACCAGCTGTAAACTTTAGAACTTGATAACCATCCAGCATTGGGGTCCACACCGTAACATCCATCACACCAATATATGATTCATACCGAGTTTTCCAATTATGGAAATCTACAAATTTCATTAATTTAGGAACTTTGTTTGTAGTTCCTATGTCATTATCATAATTCAGTAATGCTTGAACTGTCGTAGACATTGCTGCAAAAGCTAGGAACGGATCCATGATTGTAGACTCAAAAACTGAGTAAGCGTACCAAATTAGCGATCTGCGAACCAAAATACAACTCAGCGTACCAAAATTCTTCACGTACCAAAGCTAGACCAGATTTGCAAAGACGTACCACCTGCGAACCACTTACCTCCCGTACCAAAATTTGAATGCGAACCAACTTGTACGTCGAAACTGCTGCAGATCAAAATTTCACGAACCAGAATCTCTTTGAAGATTGTCTTCCGGACCAAAATGAAAGAACCAAAATCTCTTTGAAGATTGCTTTACGGACCACCTGCGTACTAGGTGTTCTTGATCCGGACCAACTGCGTACCAACCAGAATCATACTGATTTTCACTATTTTTGGTTTTCTGAACGTGAATCTGATGCAGAACTTAGCGGAAACACTAACAAATCATTCTGAACGTAAAATACTTATCGAATGGACGTGAAACTGAGAAGAAGTGACAAAATTTTGAGCAAAAAGGTTGTTTCTCTCTCTAGAAACCCAAAACCGATTGTAAATCACACCAAACGAGCAAAACCTGCTCTGATACCACTTGTAAAACACGTATTGGATCTTGCTAGTACATGATTGTAATCGGAAATGTAGCACACGAGATAAATAATAGATCTTTGATTGATTTCAAGCTCGGTTATACAGAGAGAGATTACAGAGAGTAAACACACTTGAAAACACACAGTTAAACTCATAACTCTCACAACCAGTTCTCTCAAACACGAGCTAAACATATTTATACTAAGTCTGTCCCAGCGAACCATTTAACTAACGTACCAGATGGTCCGTCCGAACCATCTGGTCCGCCCCTGGTACGCTGGGGACAGAATATACAAAACTTTCTATACAATATAGACAAACCACCTAGACCTAGCACTAGACAACATAACATGTTTTAACATCATCCCTATCAAAACAAATGGGAGCAGATGGACTGTCTTTGATTTGGAGTGCTTTTCTAATCAGGTGTTGATAAAAAACAAACCGTGCTCCATAGACAGATGTCATAATGGATGCATTTTCTCCATATTTTGTGATAAAGACAGCGTTCCTCCAGAACTCTTGAAGAGAGTAGTTGATAAGAATGTCAAGAGTTAGAGCATATCCTATGGGGCAGTTTTTGAGAAATTTCATCATTTGTTGGAATGACCAGAATCTGTTTCCACAGGTGTATATAGCACTATATTGTAATGGTGAGGAACATGGAATGTTGTGTTTTCAGGATGTGGGGGAGAAAGCTCTTTGAAATACATTGATGAAATAGAAATGGTGTGTGGACTTTTAGGTTATCTGTCCCCTTTTTAAAGAAAAAAACATGATGAGAGGATGAAGTGCACAGATAAAATAGTGGAGGGATTTAACAGTCTATATAATTATAGGTCATTAATGATGTTCTTGGTTCTTGAGAATAGAGCTTTTTGTTTAAGAAGTCAACTTTTCAGAAGAGTTTCTAGGCTTTGGAGTACAGGAAGTAAATGGCAGGTAGTTATTGGACTAGCTTCTATTTTTCAGATGGGGAGGCAAAGGGACCCCTTCTTTTTTAATTTGTAGTTATGTTAAATGAGAATCTCTTCTCATCTAATGGTTTAGTAAAAATGTCTACAAGCTGGAGTTCAGTTGGGATGAAGTACATTTCAATGTGTCCTTTTTCAATATGATCTTTAATATAGTGATACCTGAAATCAATGTGTTTTGTCCTCGAGTGATGAATAGGATTGGATGTGATTGCAATTGCACTTTTTGCGTCATAGAGAATTGGTATTTTAGAGAGATTTATCTCATATTCTTTGATTTGGGTTTGCATCCATATCACTTGGGAGCAACAGCTGGCAGCAACAACATATTCAACTTCAGCAGTTGAAGTTGAGACACAGTTTTGTTTCTTAGATGTCCAGCATACTAACTTTCCTCTTAGCATTTGACAACTTCCTGGTGTGCTTTTTCTGTCTAGTATGCATCCTGCATGATCAGCATCTGAGTATGCTGTTAGTGAAAAATCAATTTATTTAGGATACCAAAAACCTAGCTTAGCTAACCCCTTTAGATATCTAAAAACTCTCTTAACAACTAATAAGTGAGACTCCTTAGGTTTACATTGATATCTGGCAAGGAAGCATGTTGAGAACATAATGTCAGGCCTACTTGCTGTAAGATACAAAAGTGAGCCTATCATTCCTCTATATGGATGTTCATCCAAATACTTACCATCCTTATCAGCATCAATTTTGATATTTGTAGCCATGGGTGTTTTGAAAGATGAAGAGCTTGAAAGGGAGTACTTAGTAACGAGATTTTTTATGTATTTTGCTTGATTTATAAAAATTCCTTCTGGAGATTTTTAACTTGGATACCCAGAAAGTAGTTCAATTCTCCAATCATACTCATTTCATAGTTTGTTGACATAAGTTCTCGAAACTCTTTACAAAAAGATGGAGATGTGGATCCAAAGATGATGTCATCTACATAGATTTGTACTACCATGAGATGACCTTTTCTTTCTTCTAAAAATAATGTACTGTCAATGGATCCTCTTTTAAAATTTGCTGATAAGATAAATTCAGAGAAGGTATCATACCAGGCTCTAGGTGCTTGTTTAAACCATACAGGCTCTTTTAAGTTTACACACATGATTTGGAAATTTTTCAGTTTCAAATCCTGGTGGTTGTTCAATGTAAACTTCTTGACCAATTTTTACATTTAAAAAATGCACATTGAACGTCCATTTGATAGACTTTGAAACCTTTGAAAACTGCAAAGGCTAGAAATATCCTTACAACTTCAAGTCTTGCAACTGGAGCAAAGGTTTCATCATAGTCTAGTCCTTCTTGTTGACAGTACCCTTTTGCTACAAGTCTAGCTTTGTTTCTAATTATGGTGCCATCTTTGTCAGTTTTATTTCCCGAAAACCCATTTTGTTCCTATTATAGATTTATTGCTAGGTCTTGAAACTAGTTCCCATACATTGTTTCTTTCAGTTTGTCCTAGCTCTTGTTGCATAGCTAGGATCCAGTGGGGGTCTTGAAGGGCCTCTTCGTATTTTTTTAGGTTCTATTATGCTGAGAAATCCAGCATATAGACATTGGTTAGCCGAAGCAGCCTTGGTTTGGACACTTTTGTTCTGATCACTAATGATTAGATTAATGGGATGATCTTTTGTCCATTTTGTTGCTGGAGGAAGAGTGGCTAGTTCTTCACTTACAAGCATCAAATCTGTTGTGTCATGGATTTGACACTCCCCCTCAATCAATGGACAAGTAGTTGAGTAGAAGGTCTCATTTACAGAATTACTTCGGAGCTCCGGAGTGGAATTCTGTAATGGTTATGTAGTTGCATTTATTTCAGTTGAAGAATGAGAACCCAAAGTATCTTCATTATTTTCGTCTTGTGATAAAAAAAAGTTTCAATTTGATTCATAGTTTCTTTGTTATTTTCAGAATCATTGTTGTGATTTTCTGTGACATTGTCTTTTAAAGATGAAGAGTTGTTGGTAAACACAGGAATGCCACTTTCTTCATCAGAGTTTTCTTCAAAATGTTTGTCAAATACTTTTTCTTTTTCAGAGATTGTCATCCCAGAGATGCAAACTTTTTCATGTTTGTCAATTTTATTTAGAGGTGTTATGCTGTTATGCATAGCCATCTTATTATCACTAAAGGACACATTTATACTTTTCCTTACCACTTGAGTTTTTAGTACAAAAACTCAGTATGCTTTTGACTTGAGTGAGTATCCAATAAAGATTCCTTTATCAGCCTTTTTCTCAAATATTCCGAGGTAGTCTTGATCATTTAGTATGTAACACCTGCATCCAAAGACATGAAGAAAATTTAAGTTTGGAATTTTCTTATTAATCTCCTGGTAAGGAGTTTGATTGATCCTTTTTTTGATGATTGATCTATTTTTAGTGTAGCATGAAGTTGCGATTGCTTCAGCCCAGAAATAGATGGGAAGATCTGTAGAAGAAAGCATGGATCTGGCAGCTTCAACTAGAGTTCTGTTTCTCCTTTCTACTACCTAATTTTGTTGTGGAGTCATTGGTGTAGAGAAATCATGAGAGATACCTTTACTAACTAGATATGTATCTACCTTTGTGGTTTTGAACTCAGTTCCATTGTCAGATCTTATCCTTCTGAATTTTAAGTGCATAGGTTTTGGTATTTTTCTTATAAAGTTAATGATAAGATCTGTAGTTTCATTTTTTGATTTTAAGAATTCAAACCATGTGTATCTGGAGAAGTCATCCACCATAACTAAGATATACTTCTTTCCACCAAGGCTTTCTGTGCTTATGGGTCCACAGAGACCCATGTGGATTAGTTCATGTGGTTGACTTTCAGATATTTCTTGAAGACTTCTGTGAGAGGCTTTTTTCATTTTGCCCATTTGACAAGCTTCACAGATTTCTTCCGATTTTGAGGGTATGGTATGAAGACATTTTACCATCTTTTTTATTTGCTAGCTCAGCATGTGTTCTAGAGTTTAGATGTGATAGTCTTCTGTGCCAAAGCTCAGACTCTTTATTAGAAGATTTCGACATTAGACAAAATGACTCATTTGAAATTAGGGTTTTCGAAGTTTATAAGATAAAGACTCTGATTTTTTCTTTTTCCTGTTAAGTAAACTTTATTTTCCTTTGGTCCTACAAGCTCACACTTGTTGGAGTAAATAGTAAATTTGAATCCTTTGTCACAAAGTTGACCACAACTTAACAGGTTGTATTTTAGTCCTTGGACGTGTGATACATTTTCAATTGTGACCTCACCATTAGTAATGGTTCCATAACCAATGATTTTTTATTTTACACTGTCACCAAAAGTGATGGATCTTCCCTTTCTCTTTACATAGTTGCTTAAAAGATTTATTTCCCCAGTCATGTGGGTAGAGCATCCTGAATCACAATACCAAATTTGTTATACATGATACTCTTGACCCTTAGTTTGAGGTTCTAGGTTATGGTGATCTTTCTTTTCTGTCATGAGACATAAAAGTGGTTGAAGATTTTATCCTTTAACCTTTTTTTATTTCAGAAAATTCAATTGCAGGAAAAGGGGTTCTATTGGCTATGCAGCCCAGTAGGGAATTGTCAACTTCTTTTAGAATGTTGGTAATAGGTGTTTTCCACTATGGGTACTTCTCCCTGGCTAGCATAGGACATTTTGCCAAGGAGTCAAGAGATATCCCATTGTTCCAGCAAGTAGACATTTAATAAGGCAAAAGAACGTTAAAGAGCAAGATCTTTGAATAGTAGTTATTCAATCTGCTCAGATACCAACTGTTGGGTCCCGTGAGGGGCTCTTTAACAATATTGGCACAATTTGATTTAAACAAGATAAACAAGTTGTGAAATGTAAATCAAATTGGAAGAAAACAATTCATAAAAAGGGTTTTTCTGTATATCTCAAATGTAAATAATGGTTTACATGAGCTTATAGTATAACAATATATCAATAGAAAGAATTTTTCTATGGGAGTAGGTTGTAATTGCTTTGAGAAGCTTATGAATTGTGTGCTTGTTGTCTTTCTTTCTTTGGTGAAGTACGCTTGCTATTTATTGGAAGTAGTAGCAAGTTGCAAGCGAATAATATGGTTGAGGACTGTTGAATTTGGAGTATGTCAGAGTATATAGAGATAAATTGAGGATATTCAATTATCTCTTTTCAACTGTCTTCAACGACTTTTCTATTTAATACCAAGTTGGTATTCATGTTTACTTGTTCTTCACACAAAGATAGATTTTGTTCTTCTCGTAAACTTTATCTTCTGATAGTCCAGAACTCCTTCAGGACTCTTCGCTGAAGACTAGTAATACTTCCCATTAGAAGCCTTCTACGGAAATGAGGATTTTTTGTAAAATCTGGTCTATACAGTACTACTTCGGAAATTCCAGAGTAGTTCTGTACGAATACAGAAATCTGTAAATCGTACAGATTTTCATATCCTTTCTCTTTTAAGGATATATTTTATCTTTTCTTCTAATACTTGACTGTTTTCTGTTACATTTACATTTTGTTCTAACAATTTTGTTTCTTGCCTTAATCAGATGACTTTGGAACCAAAAGAAAGAAAAAAAGGTAGTTTATTCATATATTACTAATTGTTACTATTGCATTATTTTATTTGTAACTTTTGTTTTGCTGGTTTTAAAGAGAAACCTAGAAGAAGTTTGCTATTGATGAAGATGATTACAAGCTCCATGATGAAAACACTAGCATTAAACATGTAAGTCTCTTACACTTCATAATTTAAGTAATATTTCAGCACATGATCTAATTACGTATTTTGTGTTGACAGTTTCTTTTAGTAGGTGTTGAGGTGAAAAAGGGTTGTTTATAGTTCTGTATGATCCAGATGTTAGAAGTGAGGTGTGACATCCGAGAATTTCAAGGTTAACTTCCGTTAGACAATTCCGTTAGTTACGTTATAAGTGTCAACTTAGTAACTAATGCTTAACTAGGCCGAATACGTCCACGACCTTTGGTTGATCACCGAACCCGCCCATATGTGTTATGTGTTCATTTATTTATAGTTATTATGTGCAATGTGATTTAAATACATGATTTAGTATTATGAATAGCATGACAATTCATGAACCGTGCTTATCTTGCTTAAAAATGTAAACTGGTCACTTTTGGTTTCCAGCGAAACTACGGGCGAAACTATAGTGTCGCCCGGTAGCCAAACCATAGACTTACAGAGCCAGTTTCGCTTGGCCAGCGAAACTGCCAGCGAAACTAGCCCCTGTTATATAAGGACATAAAACCCTAGAAGCCCCATTTCTTGCACCTTTTCTCCATAAACACACACACTCTCCTGAAACTTCTGGACCAGCTGATTCCAGCCAAGAACCACCAAGAATCAGCCATCATCTCTGAGTTGTGAAGATCATCCATCGATTCTAGAATCAACCGTGAGTCCCAAAAACCATTTCTATGCCTTATTCTATGTGTTTTCTTAAAAAGCATGCTTAGATCTTCATAGAATCACTTGATCTTCTGATATGATGCTTAGGGATGCTAGATCTATCATAAAGTCAGTAACTTTACGCTGACATTTTGAGGTATCGCCAAATGGGATATCTGTTATGGAAGTTAGAGTGTTTTATGGGAAGCACTTGCAACTGTCCATCCTTGGGGTTTCAAATGAAATCCGCAACCAACTATTCGATAACACTTGGGATTTCAAAGGAAATCCGGAACAACCATTTTGACACTTAAACTCTTTTTAGGATTTCAAATGAAATCCAGAATAAACGATTTTAATATGGCTAGTGTAGGTTAAAGTCTAAACCAAATGATATCACATGATTTCTAAGGATGCTTTAAAACTTAAAAGTCCTCAATTAGTACTATTATCTGAGAAGCGAGGGGATGTTGGGTAGATCTACTAAGGGTTTGACAAACCCTGCTCCGCGGTACACAAATGTGTAGCCAACCGGTTGGAGGCCGAACGGAGTTCAATATCAGCCTATTTTAGTTGTGGGTCCCAAAAGGGACACAACCGGAGGCACCAACCATCGGCAAATGCCGAACTCTGTTACGTCAGCTTTCAGAACTGGTACGACTTCCTTAGTGCATGGAAACCGGATTAGCTACCCACGATATCGGTTGACCGCTTTAACTTCTACTTAACTAGTGCATATTCGATAATTCAACACTTGGCAATGTTTTGCAAAACTATTACTTATTTATATGTTGATGAATACGATTATGAGACCGGGCCAATGCATGTCATGCCCACCGTGAACTCACCAACCGTTAGGTTGACACTTGTGTGGTTTTCACTTTTGCAGATCGTTGAGGAGTATCCGCTGGAGGTTGGCATGGCACATGAAGATGTTCTTTTTCATTTAAAACTAAACTGGGATTTCTAAACAATGATTTTGTAAAGCACGTGGTTAGTGCTAAGTTACTGATGTTTTATTCCGCTGCGTACTTTTAAAACTGTTTATATTATGAACATTTGGACTTTACTCTGATTCGTTTAGTATTTGTAACTAATGGTTGTGGTCCTGGTTTGCTCGCACCCCTTAACGGTATAAACTCCGTTAGTGGTTATTTGGGGGTGTGACAGATTGGTATCAGAGCCATAAGTTGCAGAGAACTGGAATCAATTTTGAAAACGATTTGGAAACTGCAACTTGAAACCTTAGTTACAAACGAACAAACAAATTCTCAAAACAAAACTTTCACGTGCCAACCTGGGATACTCGCTCTGCTGTGTAAGTAAATACTTCATATGTATATATATCTATATAAATATATATATAGACCGTGTCTAGGTAGTCTAACGGAAAACCTTAGGAAAATTTTCACACACGAATACGAAACGCGAACGTTAATACGCACACTATTCGGGGGAAAGCGACAACGAAACGATGCTACACGCTACGTCCTGATTTCTACTACGATGACTACGCCGACGGTGACTTTTTTTTGGGGAAGCCGACTTTCGACGATAGCTACTTACGACTTACGACGTTCCTCGACGACGCCTCCATTTTGCACGAAAATTTTTCTGGACTAATAGTGGGATAACGGGAACTGGCTAATATACATATTATGGGATATGTATAGAGTATAACTGTGACTGAACACTGGCTACTTTAACTGTCCAGCAAGATGTCTGGAAGAGGACACCGGAGGAGCAACATTAACATGACGCCTGCACAACTACAAGCTATGATTAATGAGCACGTGCAAGCCGCTGTGGCCGCCGTCCAAGCTGCGTACGCCGCTCAGGGTAATTATTATGCCAGTTAAGGCACAACGCAATTGTATTTTGACCTGTTTAAACTGAAAACCCGAACTATCATTGCATCAGGAAACCACCATCACTGCACGTTTAAGTCCTTCATGGATTGTAAGCCAATGACACTTTCCGGCGAGGAAGGAGCGGTGGGACTCCTCAGGTGGATCGAGAAGTCTGAGAAGGTCTTCTCTATGTGTAACTGCCCTGCTGAGAGCAAAGTGAAATTTGCGACTGGTACTTTCGAGGGAGCTGCTCTCTCCTGGTGGAACGCCGAGATTCAGATGATTGGGGTAAATGCGGCTAACAACATGGGTTGGGAAGCGTTCAAGGAACTGATTATGGAGGAGTACTTCCCTTGAGATCAAGTCAAGAAGTTGGAAGGAGAATTTCTGAACTCCAAGATGTCTGGATCTGAAATTGAGGAATACACTGCGCGTTACCACGAGTACGCGGTGCTATGTCCGTCAATGGTTGATGCTGAATTTAAGCGCATTGAGTGTTATCTAGAGGGTCTCGTACCCCAAATCAAGAGCTTGGTGACCGCCAGCAACCCAACAACTGTGCAGCAAGCCATCCGTTTGGCTCATAAGTTAACTGATCAGGAGATTGAAAGGGGTACTCTACCCGCAAAAGCTACTGTAAAGACTGCCTTAAGTGGCAAGCGTAAGGCTGAAGAAGAAGCTCCAGCAACTTCTGTGAATGATCAAACTGTTGGGAATCAATCTGGGAGATCCTCTAACTCCCAATATCAGAACAAGCGATCTGACAACACAAGGTCCAATTTCAACAATGGCAGCAACAGTGGGAGTAACAATCGCCAAGGTGGGAATGGAAACTACAAGGGTAAAGCCCCGTATTGTAACAAGTGCGGGAAACACCACAATGGCATGTGTAGCAAGGGCCTGGAATGTGGAAGGTGTGGTAAACTGGGGCATGAAGCCAACAACTGCTGGACCAACTTGCAAAAGTTGAACAACAACGGTCAGAACCAAGGTGGCAATAACAACAACAGGGGAAACGGAAACAACCGCAACAGGCAAGGAAACAATCAGAAAAACAACAATGGTGGAGCCCGTGGCTGTTTTGAATGTGGTGCCCAAGGCCACATAAAAAGAGATTGCCCGCAATTGTGCAGACAAGGGAATGGTAACAATGGAAACGGTGGAAACCAGGGCAACGGAAATGGTAACGGTGGGAATGGTAATGGCGGAAATGGTAATGGTGGGAACGGAAATGGTGGGAATGGTAGAGGTCGTGCCTTCGTCATGGGTCAAGGGGAAGCTCGCAACGACGCCAACGTGATTAATGGTAAATTCATCCTAAATGGTTTCTTTGCTACTGTATTGTTTGATTCTGGTGCTGAGAAAAGCTTTATATCCACTAAGTTTGCTAGAATAATTAATGCTAAACCAATTGCCTTAGATGCTAAATATGTGGTAGAACTAGCAAATGGTAAACTTCACGATACGACACAGATAGTTAAGGACTGTAAGTTAGAACTAGCTGGCCATACGTTAGGAATCGATCTTATGCCTTTCCCGATTGGTAGTTTTGATGTCAAAGTAGGAATGGATTGGTTGTCCGAAAATCGAGCTGAAATTTTATGTCAAGAAAAAGTGGTTCGTATTCCACTCAAAGACGGTGAAGCGTTAACAGTTCAAGGTGAAAAAGGTGGAACAGTCACCGGTATTATCTCGTTTCTTAAAGCTCAAAAGTGCCTTCGTAAAGGTCACTTCGCGATCCTTGCAAACGTCACCGACACGACACTTCCCGAGCGTAGAATCGACGACTACCCGATAGTCCGCGACTTCCAAGATGTATTTCCTGATGATCTACCTGGTTTACCTCCATTTCGACAAGTAGAGTTTGGAATCGACTTAGCTCCTGGAGCCGCTCCGATTGCACGCGCACCTTACCGTTTGGCGGTAAGCGAACTCAACGAACTCTCCGCACAACTTCAAGAGTTACTCGACAAAGGATTTATTCGTCCAAGTTCGTCTCCATGGGGAGCACCGGTATTGTTTGTTAAGAAGAAGGATGGAACGTTCCGAATGTGTATCGACTATCGAGAGCTTAACAAGGTTACGATCAAGAATCGGTATCCACTTCCTCGAATCGACGATCTTTTCGACCAACTGCAAGGTTCGAGCTACTTTTCAAAGATTGATCTACGGTCTGGATATCACCAACTTCGTGTTCGAGATGAGGATGTCCCCAAAACTGCTTTCAGAACTCGGTATGGCCACTACGAGTTTTTAGTTATGCCGTTTGGGCTAACCAATGCACCTGCTGTGTTTATGGATCTGATGAATCGAGTGTGCAAGCCGTACCTCGATAAGTTTGTGATAGTTTTCATTGATGATATTTTGATCTACTCCAAGACAAAGGAAGAGCACAAGAGACACCTACGACTTATCTTGGAATTACTCCGCAAGGAACAGCTTTACGCCAAGTTTTCGAAATGCGATTTTTGGATTCGCGAAGTCCAGTTTCTGGGACACATTGTTGATCAGAATGGAATTCATGTCGACCCAACTAAAGTGGAAGCTATTAAGAATTGGCCTACTCCTAGAGCGCCGACCGAAATCCGACAATTTTTGGGACTAGCCGGATATTACCGAAGATTCATCAAGGGTTTCTCGCAATTGGCTCAACCCTTGACGGCTTTGACGCACAAAGGAGTGCAATACAGATGGGGTGAAAAAGAGGAACACGTGTTTCAAACTCTTAAGGACATGTTATGTTCAGCTCCGATTCTCGCATTACCCGATGGGGTTGACGACTTTGTAGTTTACTGTGATGCATCCATCCAAGGACTCGGTTGCGTGTTGATGCAACAGGACAAAGTGATTTCCTATGGGTCCAGGCAACTAAAGGACACTGAGAAGAATTATACAATGCATGATTTGGAATTAGGAGCCGTTGTTCATGCACTCAAGATTTGGAGACATTACCTCTACGGAACAAAGTGCACAATATTTACCGACCACAAAAGCTTACAACACATCTTTGATCAGAAGGATCTCAATATGCGACAACGACGGTGGGTCGAGTTACTAAATGATTACGACTTAGCAATTAAGTATCACCCGGGAAAAGCCAATGTTGTGGCTGATGCCTTAAGCCGAAAAGAGTACGAAAAGCCTCGACGGGTACGAGCGCTGCAACTTACCATTCACACGGGATTGCCGGATCGGATCCGCGATGCCCAACAAGAAGCTTTAAAAGAAGAGAACTTCGCAGCTGAAGCACTGCGTGGTGTAGATGGAAACTCCGAAGTTAAGTCCGATGGACTCAGATATTACAATGACAGAATTTGGGTTCCTTTACTTGGAAATCTTCGTGAGCTCGTGATGGACGAGGCTCACAAGTCAAGGTATTCGGTGCACCCTGGATCGGATAAAATGTACCAAGATTTGAAGAACTTGTATTGGTGGCCGAATATGAAAGCTGACATCGCGCGATATGTGGCTAAGTGTTTAACGTGCTCAAGAGTTAAGATCGAGTACCAAAAGCCTTCTGGGCTATTACAGCAACCAAAGATCCCAGAATGGAAATGGGAAGATATCTCCATGGATTTTGTAACGGGATTACCTCATCGATCGAATCGACCAGATGCGATTTGGGTTATCATTGATCGACTAACCAAATCTGCACACTTTATTCCAATGAGGGAAAGTGACAATATGGACAAGTTAACAAAGCTGTACATTGACCGAATTGTGGCACGTCATGGAGTGCCTAAGACCATTATCTCCGACCGAGATCCCCGATTTACTTCCCGACTGTGGCAATCTATGCAAGAAGCACTGGGAACCAGATTGGATATGAGTACAGCTTATCACCCGCAGACCGACGGTCAGACGGAACGAACTATTCAGACTTTAGAAGACATGCTCCGAGCTTGCGTTCTCGACTTCGGTAAAGACTGGGAGGCTCACCTTCCGTTGGTGGAGTTCTCCTACAACAACAGTTATCATTCGAGCATCGGTGCAGCACCTTTTGAAGCTCTTTATGGCAGAAAATGCAGATCGCCCGTGTGTTGGGCTGAAACGGGTGAGAAGGGACTCACCGGACCGGAAATCATTCATGATACAACGGAACGAATTATTCAAATCAGAAAGCGGATAGCTGCAGCACGTGACAGACAAAAGAGCTATGCCGACAAACGCCGTAAACCTTTGAAGTTCGAGGTAGGCGACAAGGTGCTATTGAAGGTATCTCCCTGGAAAGGAGTGATACGCTTCGGAAAGCGTGGAAAGCTGAATCCTCGCTACATCGGTCCATTTGAAATCATCGGGGAAGTAGGCCCGGTGGCCTACCGATTACAACTCCCTGCTGAACTCGATGGAGTTCACAACGTGTTTCACGTTTCTAACCTAAAGAAATGTCTGGCTGAAGACACCGAAATAATTCCTTTAGAGGAATTGGAAATTGACGAACATCTGAGATTTATTGAGCAACCAGTAGAAATCATGGGACGCGAGGAGAAAGCCCTCAAACGTAGCAAGATTCCGATCGTCAAGGTTCGATGGAACTCAAAGCGTGGACCTGAATATACTTGGGAACGAGAGGATCAGATGAAGAAAAAGTATCCTCACTTGTTCGAGCAAACGTCCACAGAAACTCAAGGTATGATTTAATTTTGGGGACCAAAATTCCTTTAACAGGAGGAGGATGTGGTGACCCTAAAACTTTTGCTTTCTTTCCCCAGCAACTACAGCAACGACGACAGCCGAGGCTGCGAACGCTATGACGCAAGAATAATTTTCGGGACGAAAATTCCATTTACAAGGGGATGATGTGACATCCGAGAATTTCAAGGTTAACTTTCGTTAGACAATTCCGTTAGTTACGTTATAAGTGTCAACTTAGTAACTAATGCTTAACTAGGCCGAATACGTCCACGACCTTTGGTTGATCACCGAACCCGCCCATATGTGTTATGTGTTCATTTATTTATAGTTATTATGTGCAATGTGATTTAAATACATGATTTAGTATTATGAATAGCATGACAATTCATGAACCGTGCTTATCTTGCTTAAAAATGTAAACTGGTCACTTTTGGTTTCCAGCGAAACTACGGGCGAAACTATAGTGTCGCCCGGTAGCCAAACCATAGACTTACAGAGCCAGTTTCGCTTGGCCGGCGAAACTGCCAGCGAAACTAGCCCCTGTTATATAAGGACATAAAACCCTAGAAGCCCCATTTCTTGCACCTTTTCTCCAAAAACACACACACTCTCCTGAAAACTCTGGACCAGCTGATTCCAGCCAAGAACCACCAAGAATCAGCCATCATCTCTGAGTTGTGAAGATCATCCATCGATTCTAGAATCAACCGTGAGTCCCAAAAACCATTTCTATGCCTTATTCTATGTGTTTTCTTAAAAAGCATGCTTAGATCTTCATAGAATCACTTGATCTTCTGATATGATGCTTAGGGATGCTAGATCTATCAGTAACTTTACGTGTGAAATCAAACCATAATGAAGATTTATGCTAGATTAGGTCATTTTAGGTTTAAAATGCATTTTTGGTGATTTGATGATAAAAATCCATGTTTAAGGTGTTAAAACTTGTTGTTTGATGTTGGTAAATGATTATGCATGCTAGATATTGAATTACATGAAATATGGAAGCTGTTAGGTTGATTTTTAGGCTGATTTGTGAGTTTTTTCGCGACCAGCGACACTGTGTGTTCTCTGGGCGAAATTGTATAGCGAAATTATGTACATCTCCTTCAGGCGACACTATGCAGCGAAACTGTAGTGTCGCCAGTGAACGAAACTATCGAGCGAAACAACCATAGACCTTGTCCCTGAACGAAAGTTCAACCAGTTTCGGGCGAAACTAGGCTAGCGAAACTGTGCCAACAGTTTCGAGCGACACTAGCCTAGCGAAACTGTGTCATCGGGTATTGCCTAGCAAGAGTGCTGCCCGTGCACACAGCGAAACTGCCTAGCGAATCTATACTAGCGAAACTGTGATCAGACCTAAACCCAAACTTGTGCAATGTATTCGAATGTTATGCTATGACTTACATGATTATGCTATGATGAAAGATGCTATGATTCCTGTAATATGTGAACCCTTGTTTATGATCAACCATCGGTGTCGTGTGTCGGTATGTCGAGTCGTAGTTCCAACGTGCTATGTTATGGGCCATAGTGACGTTAAGTTAATAATTAGACACAAAACTAATACTTAAGACCTAAACGTGTTCATAGGTCTTCGTTAAACAATACTTGGACTATTTAGCAAGTGTAGCTGAGCAACTTAAGGTGAGTTTCACAAACCCTTTAATTGTGAGCCCGTTTGGGTCACAACGAATTTACTAAATGGTAAGCAACGCTGACATTTTGAGGTATCGCCAAATGGGATATCTGTTATGGAAGTTGGAGTGTTTTATGGGAAGCACTTGCAACTGTCCATCCTTGGGGTTTCAAATGAAATCCGCAACCAACTATTCGATAACACTTCGGATTTCAAAGGAAATCCGGAACAACCATTTTGACACTTAAACTCTTTTTAGGATTTCAAATGAAATCCAGAATAAACGATTTTAATATGGCTAGTGTAGGTTAAAGTCTAAACCAAATGATATCACATGATTTCTAAGGATGCTTTAAAACTTAAAAGTCCTCAATTAGTACTATTATCTGAAAAGCGAGGGGATGTTGGGTAGATCTACTGAGGGTTTGACAAACCCTGCTCCGCGGTACACAAATGTGTGGCCAACCGGTTGGAGGCCGAACGGAGTTCAATATCAGCCTGTTTTAGTTGTGGGTCCCAAAAGGGACACAACCGGAGGCACCAACCATCGGCAAATGCCGAACTCTGTTACGTCAGCTTTCAGAACTGGTACGACTTCCTTAGTGCATGGAAACCGGATTAGCTACCCGCGATATCGGTTGACCGCTTTAACTTCTACTTAACTAGTGCATATTCGATAATTCAACACTTGGCAATGTTTTGCAAAACTATTACTTATTTATATGTTGATGAATACGATTATGAGACCGGGCCAATGCATGTCATGCCCACCGTGAACTCACCAACCGTTAGGTTGACACTTGTGTGGTTTTCACTTTTGCAGATCGTTGAGGAGTATCCGCTGGAGGTTGGCATGGCACATGAAGATGTTCTTTTTCATTTAAAACTAAACTGGGATTTCTAAACAATGATTTTGTAAAGCACGTGGTTAGTGCTAAGTTACTGATGTTTTATTCCGCTGCGTACTTTTAAATCTGTTTCTATTATGAACATTTGGACTTTACTCTGATTCGTTTAGTATTTGTAACTAATGGTTGTGGTCCTGGTTTGCTCGCACCCCTTAACGGTATAAACTCCGTTAGTGGTTATTTGGGGGTGTGACATGAGGTTTAATGTATGGTTATTCAATTTTATGTAGGTGTGGTACTGATTTTAATTAGCATAAAAGTGTGTTAAGCTTCCATCTTGGTACTTAATTTAGGTAAGTTGTTCTTTCTTGATGACCGAATCATTTTTTCTTAATTTTTTACTTATAAATGGTTTATTTCCAGCTTAGTTTTTCTTAATTTTTTGCTTATAAAATTGGTGATGACCATCTTCACATCGGCATGTTAATGATTTCTAAATTCCAACAAGAATTGCATGCTTCTAGATTATTACAACATAATACATCTTTTGGGATCAACGGTTTGCAATTAATTGGTGTACACATAGTTTCACATAAAATTCGTCGCGCATAGCGTGCGCTTCTAGCTCAACTAGTTATTTTATATTTATTATATAAGTGAACGTGAATGATAAAAATTAAAAAAAAATCTAATTTAAAAATAAAAAAATAAATATGGTTTAATTGAATATAGAGAATGAGATATATTTGATTTTTTTAAATAAGAGATTATATAATCTTTTTAGTTAAATTATAAGAATAAAAATGGTAAATATACATAACTCATTCTCTATCCGTGTTCTCAACCCTATGAAAAAATAAAATTGCTTGTACTCTTTTTAAGTATTTGATTTGTGAACCTTTTGATTTTCAATGTGGTTTATAAGTTAGTATTGTTCTCAACTATGATTGACTGTATAGGAACAATACACGATACTAGGGAAAAAGATTGATAATATTCATATTCCCTTTTAGAAATGATTGATAACCGATAAAGGTACTTGGTGTAATGCCCCTCCTGGTTTTTCGTCTAGTAGTGTTAATATTTTATCTCATTCACTTTAAGGAAAATTATATACTAAGTCGGACCTCTTATTTTAATATTCAAAATCATGACACCTCTATTTAAATGTCTAAGATCAACTAGTGCGTTTTACTATTAACTTATTTGATATCAGCTTGAAAAACTCGTCTGAAATGAAGTGGAGGCTCATATAAATTTCAGACTCGGATACGATAGCTCGGGATAAAACCAGCAACTATCCATGAGAAGCCTCGTGACATAACTAAAAAAAAAACTCGCTTGAAATCAGTTTGAGATAAAGCCTATATAGTCAATAGTTATGAGTTCATGTCTAACCGAAAATCCAGCCATAAATAAGCCCATATCACCATATGGCCAGCTCAAGTGGCATAGAACCAATGATCCCTAGCTCAATTGGCTAGGGTGAGTTACCCAAAGATATTAAAAGTGGGAGATTTTGAGTTTAAGTCCCATCTTTGACAAAAAAATAATAATAATGGGGGTTCAGGTTGGGCCAAGGGGTTTTCTCATCTATGATGAGTTTCTTTCTGATGGGGATTGGAGATGATCGGGTGGGTGGGTAATATCCCCATTAGTGATCCAAATTTTCCCTTAAAAAATCGCGTTAGGCATCGAGGTACAAATCTATATCTGGTTACTACTCTCTAACTGGTTATTAACTGATTTTTCTAACCAATTCTAACCGGTTAGAGCCTAAACGATTCCAACCGTAGGTTACTAGCCGGTTAGTAGTTTTCAAGCACTAACTGGTTACTAACCGGTTATTGAATAACCGGTGACAATAATCGACTACAATAACTGATTAGTATCCGGTTAGTGTTTACACAGTAATACTTTCACATATACATATAGCTCTATCTTTTTTAAATTTTCGTTTTCTTTATATTACGGTTTATCAATACAACTATTTTATATACCTGCGTTATCTCCGCAGCAACGTTTGGGTTGTAAAATCTAGCATATATACATAAAAAGAAGGGCAAATGAATAGTAAGTTGCGGAGCACTAGAAATTCATCACATGGTGTGGTGGTTTCAGTGGATACCACATAGCCTCAATAATTTTTTTTTAGTTTCTTATCTAAATGCAACATATTTAATACACTAGCCATTGGCTCGGGTAAATGCCCGAAATTGTAATATAAAAAACATAAAACGAAATATAACATAAAACTAAATTCAAAATTAAAACTGTAAGGAATAATACATAAACAAAACATTTTAACCATGAACAAATTCTCCTTAACCCATATGTACACAATAACTTCATCAATCACAAGAGTAATCATGTATATAAATTAATATAATCGTTATCTTCAAAATCTTGTATACTTTTTCTATTACCATAAGAAATAAATGTAACCATTTCATAAAGATTTGTAACCACCATTGCTTTGAGCCTTAGAAGAATAGAAGCAAACTCAAAATAACAAAAATCAATTAACAACCGATGAAATATAACCGATTAAAGACACCACAACTTGAACGATTAAATACGTGCAATCAACATGAAAACTAAAAATGAAGTTTGCAGCTAACAGATTGAAACTTCATATATGAAAACTAATTCTAGAACACAAGTTGAAATTTGAACCAATAATTCCCTAAACTAAGCAAAACGAAAACCGAAAATTAATACATTGTAAATTAATAATACAAAATTTGAGACCATGCCCTTACAACATCATATATAAGAAATCGCCTTCTCTGATCAAATTCTACAACTTTTTATACAAAATTTAACGCGTTAAAAACATCTAAAAGTGGTTGAAGATGCAACATCGAGCATAACTAATAATTGATTTAAGTATGCTACCATAAACAACAGATGAAGATGAGTAGTTGAATGTATGAGGAAAGAAAAGCTTAAACCTATTGATGGAGTTCGATGTTACACCAGGACCGAAGGCAGAATACGTCGGAGCATGATCATTGTCCAGATGCACAAACACTAAATTAATGTTACGATATTCTTAATCATCCCATTTTATAAAACATAAATTACACATTACAATTTAAAGAATATAACATCAAAGGGATACAATTTAGTTTATTTAATTAGGTCACACTAAGTCCGCATGCAATCTTATAGTGACGTCAACAGATAATAATCTTTTAATCAGCAAACCAGCAACACGTACAAAATAATGTCAACTACGAATAGTTGGTGAGTAATCATAGGTTTACATATATGATCTTATATTTGAACATGTGATTCAATGTTAACCAATGAGCACAAGTATAACGAACATGTAATGAACTAAAGCACATGGGGGTCAACGTAACCCAAGCCCTCGGCATTTAGGCTTTCAATCACAAGGCGCCAACGCGAGGTAGACCAAGTGGGTTGCCAAACCAACAGATCCATTATTGTAACCCCAACTCAAATGAGTTAATAAAATAAGTCTATGAACATGAACATGAACAGGAGAAATAAATAAGAGCAACACACAACCATAGTCCATGGCAATGATCCAAACAAGTTCACATACAAGAGCATATAGATCAAGCATTGAATTCACATGTGGTTTTAGAATATAAATAGTTTAAGAACTTGAGTTGATACGATACATGTTGCACCTCAAAACTTAAAAGAAAAATGGGTTATGATATTCACCTAATATGGAGACACGATTGAATGAATGACACCACCAAACGGTTAGACCCGAAGACGAACTTGACAACTAGATGAGATAGAGGAAAAAAAATAAATGAATAAATAGTTTAATTTCATGACACGACCGACTCGATGACTCAATGGTGATTTGGTGAGGTGATACGTACATTATGATATATGGGTCCAGTCCTAAACTAATGGTAAGGTCAAATGGTCCTATTTTAACTAACATTGCGGAAAGTCAAACCAAGTCAACATAAGCCAAACAAATTATCATGGATCCAATTAATCATCATTCCAATGAATCAAACCCTAGATCTATTATGACATCTAAGATCTAGCCATAATTTGTCATGAACATTACAAACATAACATGGATCTGGTCATATATAGCTAAAGATCTAATTTTGATGATGAAAAACATGAATTTAGCCCTAATTTAGCATGCATGATGCATATCTAGCATAAAGGTCCTAACTTGATGATCTCGACATATAGATCTAACCCTATATGACATGCATATTATAGATCTAAACATTTCATGGCATGAACACACATCTCGATGGTCAAAACACATAGATCTAACCCCAGATGACATGTATATGTAGATCTAAACATTTCCAAGCATAAAAATACAATCTTGATGTCAAATTCCATGGATCTAACCCTAGATAGCATATATGATGAAGATCCAAGCATTTCATAGCATAAAGATACAATCTTGATGTCAAATTTCATTGATCCAGCCCTAGATAACATGTATGATGAAGATCTAAGCATTTCATAGCATAAAGATACAATCTTGATGTCAAATTTCATGGATCTACTCCAAAATATTTGCATGGTGAAGATGACATCATTTCCAATCATAAAAATCAAGACTTGATAGACAAAACCCTATATCTACACATATCAACATTCAAGAACATAAATCTAGCCAAAAATCATCATAAAGCTTCAAACTTGGCATGAGAAATCAATAGATCTAGATGATAACATCAATTAGGGTTTTCATTTAGCCTAGAAACCCCTTAAAGCTCAGATATTAGTTATGACGAAGTGAATATAACACTTACTGGTAAACCAAAAAAGTGAAGGAAAGGGTTGAGAATGGAGGATCTACGCCTTGATCTTCAATCTTCAAGCTCTAAAATAGAGATTAAGGTTGGAGAAGATGATTTATAGAGGTTAATGGTCGTTCTATAGGAGAAGGGGGCTGGAAATGAGGAGCATGGAGGCTTAATGCCCTTAAATAGTGGAAATTTAGGGTTTTGCTGGAATTTTCATGTTGGGCGTATCGCCTGGGGAATCATGATGCTCCAAAAGATACGCTTGGAGCTTGCCTGAAGAATCCTTGTGCAGTTTTCTCGTTTTGTGTGCTCGGTTCTCTGTTTTTCACATTTTGGAGTCTTGTTTTCTCCCAGAACTCCCATTTAATACCCCCATCATGATTACCAAGTATAATCCAATCAAAATGAATATAAATACGTCACATAACTAAAAAAGATGCACAAATTAGGTCAAACTAGGTGATTTTGGTCGGTTTTGACGTACGTAGCAATTTTGGGTAATTCACCAACGTTTCGTGACTCAATCAAGTGTGTGATGAATCATGACATGATAATTGATTATCAGACTCATAATTATGTTAAAATTGACATACGGTGACCAAATACGAGATTCCCGATACACGACGAATTGCATTCCAAAATCGCGTGAAAACCGGAAATTGCTTTATTTGCAATTCGAGAAATCAATTTGAATCCAATTGATTGTAATTAAGTCTTTTGTTACAACAAACGATTATAAATCATTTAGATCCATTAATTAAGGTATAAACACCCGAATGTTTTTTTTGGCTCTCAATAATTTGCAAATCGGTAATTCACGAAATTTTAAAACGGGTCGGAGATCTCACTTGGGTAAAATGCAATTATTACATTGGAGACGAAATCACCCAATGAACAAAAAAGGAGACAAAACCCTAGCCCAAGGGTTTATACATACGGAATCCAAATCTTCAAGTAGTGTAACATAATACTAAATTCAAAATAAAAACTCAAAGGAATAATACATAAAAGCATGTGTATTAGAAAATTTATATGACGAAGCTGGGAACTAATAAAGTATGGACTTTCTATGCGAGTTACTAACAGACGCTTAATAGAGAGAAGTTGTACCGGATTGTTTAATATAAAAAAAATGTAATGAAATATAACATTAATGTAAAAGATATAATCAATAACAACATGACACGTTATGAAATCTTAATTTTCATGTTGTATAATAAGTCAAATCGGTTGACGAACATAAAATCGATGCATTCATATTTTTAATTTTTTCAAAGTATACAATCTTTTTGTTTGTTTTTACTGGAAAAAAGAATATATTTTGTAATAGTATTTATAAACAACTTTGGAAATTTTAAATACATACCTTAATTACCAACTAAAAGCATCCAAGATCAGCATCCAAAGTGGTCGAGTATATGGTTTAATAACATCTACCTTGGCTATCGTTACCCATGAATAATGAGATTCAAAAATACACACAAATAAAAAACCACATGAGATGACTAAAAGGAAGCGTTTGATGAGACTCAAATAAACTGATCAGGAACTCCAGACCAATTTGATTTAGTATGTTCAAAGTACAATATATATGCATTATGCAAGAAATTTGAATCTATATCCAATAATTTATTACGCCTTTGATGAATAATGAATTCATTGTATTAACACTACTTGAT
Source organism: Deinandra increscens subsp. villosa (assembly GCA_039602395.1). Taxonomy (NCBI): domain Eukaryota; kingdom Viridiplantae; phylum Streptophyta; class Magnoliopsida; order Asterales; family Asteraceae; genus Deinandra; species Deinandra increscens. Next base: position 72,007,796 of record JBCNJP010000010.1, on the reverse strand, counting down.
CGAATTAGGATTTGCTTAAAATATACTATACACCTGATGAGAACATTAACATAAGAAAAAAAAGTAATTAGGTGGTGATAAATAACCAAAATAGAGAAATCTCACCACCAAATCGACCACCACATTCCCTAATTTTAAAGGACGAAAGAGAAGTCAATATGATCTAGAAAACCATCGGATCATACAAATCGTCATATTGTAAACCTAATTGACTATAAGTATACAATCTTTTTGTTTGTTTTTACTAGAAAAACAATATAGTTTATAATAGTATTTATAAACAACTTTGGAAATTTTAGATACGTACCTTAATAACCAACTAAAAGCATCCAAGATCAACATCCAAAGTGGCCGAGTATATGGTTTCATAACATCTACCTTGGCTATCGTTACCCCTGAATGATGAGATTAAAAAATACACACAAATGAAAACCACATTAGATGACTAAAAGGAAGCGTTTGATTGAGTTTTATTTTTCCAAAACGATGTTGGTGGAAAAAAATATTTACCAAAACGGGTGATTTAAAAAATAATTACTAAAATGAGTGTTTTTTTGAAAGCTTTAATTTCTCACTCCTGTTTTTATTGAATAAAAAATCCATTTAAAAATATTGATTAAAAATGTTTCTCAATAAATATAAATACATATATATTATGTTAGATTACGTTATCTTATAAATGTTTTAAAATGTTTTCTAATTGTTTATAACAGTTTTTAAATTTTTTTAATGGAATGCTTTTTTAAAGATAGTCGAGAAATAACTTTTTTCTCTCTTGAATTTCCTTTTAGTTTTTTTTTAATAATACTTTCTTTTAATAATTTGTTTCTAGAAAAACTAAAAAGATATCGAAGAAAAAAAAGTGTTTAAAGAAGTTTCGTTATAAAAACATTTATTTTAATAATAGTTAAACAATTCATTTAACAATACTTCGTTAAACAAGCATTTTTCAACACAAATTTAGAAAAGATATTCAAGAAAAACGTTCTATTTTAAAAAAAAAATAAAAAACAACATAATATATATATATATATATATATATATATATATATATATATTACCCTATAATAACATAAGACAATTTATGGTACTCTTTTCAAAACATAGTGTACAAGCCACTAATGCACATTATTATTACTATCTACAATTTACAAGAATCTACATGTTTGTAATTTTTATCAACTTTGAGGGCATTTGTAGATCATGGCAGTTTTGGTAAATTTGTCTAATCGTGAGGGACTATTTGGGGCTTTAGCATTGAGAACGTACAAGGAGCTTGGTCAAAATGTCTTTTACACGCTACCTCCCTTTTCCCATCTCTGGTAACCTAATACCTCTATCTCCTCCTTACCGGCGATTTAGTCACCACCACACAACACACACACAGAAAAGAGCCACAGAGAGAAAGATCTCAACAACGATTTTCCTTGATCATCGGATCCTTGCAATGGTGTTCGATCCTCGCGATGAAGTTGAAGGCCAATCGATCTCCGTATGTGTGTTCTTCTCTCATCTCTTTGTTTGTGGTTTTGCGTTGGCTTCCTATTTGCATCTGACTTTGATTTATCTTCTTCTTAATTATGTATCTTCGTTCTCTCTTCCAGTGCTTACGGTCTCGCTGCTTTTTCCAGTGCCACGGTCGGTACTGAACAGCAGAGAAGAGGGGTTTTCTATATGAGTCTGTGCATCGACTTAGGGTTTGGGGTTTTCTTTATGAATTCCGATGGTGATTTTTTAAAACGCTTTTGATGATCTGTTGTTACTAACCTCTGTTTGATCTTACTATATGGACTACTCAATTTTTACTGATTTTTTATCTATTTCATTTCTTGCAGGCATGTGTGATTTTCCCCTTTCATCTCTCCTGGTATGTGTTTATCTTCTATGGACTGTTCAATTTTTACCGATTCTTATCTATTTTGTTTAGGGTTTAGAGAAAACAAAAATAGTAGGTTCATAGTGCATATGAAAACACTAAAACTTTTGTTCTTTGTGTTGTTCTCTAGGTTTGTTTATATACTAAAATGTCTAACATTATGCTAACAGTGGGATTGCTCTCTCTTAGGTTTTCTGAATTCTTATTTTCATGAGTAATCATGTGGCTATAATAGAGCCATGATCAGGGATATGTTTCACCAGAAAATCAGGAGAAAATCCCTCATTTCAACACGCAAACTCGATCGGAGCAGCCTCGCTTGCTCTCTTTCTTCTCTCCCCCATCCTTCTCTCTCACATCTCTGTTCCGAGGAAGGGAACCACCGGGTCGTCATCTTGACACCACCACCGGAAAACCAACAGCCCACTGCTACCATCTGAAAATCACGGCTAGGGGGTTCTGTACTGCGAGATGAGGGTGAAGATCTATAAACGAGAGGGTCTCAGAACCCTAAATCATCTGATATAGCGTTGATCTCCTCTGGTAAGTTACTTCAGGCTTAGGGTTTGGAATTCGAGTACCTCTTTTACAGTGTGCCCTAATTTTCACTGAAAATTGGGTTGTAGTATGATGTTTACGATTTTTCTTTTATATGTGATATCATTTTTCGGTTTATTTGAATTCAATTTATCTTTCGTGTTGCTATTCTGTTATGTAATTTGGGATAAGGATGCTTTTTCGCCAGTACGTGATGATTCCTATTTAGATCGAGGTATAGGTTGTGTATTCTGTATATCTTGCTGCGATTATGGTGTGATTTTGTTTAGGTGCTGCTTATTTGAACTCGGTTTGTAGTACGTGTTTCCATTTTCTCAAGTAATTTGGGATGTGGATGCCTTTTGCTAATATATCCTGATTTCTAATTTATTGGGGCTGTAGGTTCTTAATTTTGCTATATATGGAGTTCTTTCTCATATGTAATCTCTTCTTTTAAATTGTTTTGATATTGTTTCAGCTTTACATAATGGACAGTAAGGGCCCTACTGATCTGATTTTTTTTATATGAGGTAATACCAGGTAAGTGATTTGGCAAGCTGACTTATCATCAGCTGATTGAGGTTTGCAAAGCATTAATTTTTTTTTGTGTGTGTGTGTGTATATATGCAGTACTTGGATGAAAAGAAGTCTCTGATCTTGAAGACTGTTGAGAACTAAACTCAGAAAATGGCTGAATGTGCAGAGTGAGTATTCATTAAGAACAAAACTTATTTTGATTATTTATGGTTCATTTTTTTTGTGTTTAGGATAAACTCACATATTTCTTCTTTGGGGTTTTTATTGCGTCTCTCTCTCTTGCACGAAATCATAAGCCAGAGTACAGGTATGGTACAACTTGAAAGCAAAGATTTGTTATTGTTATTTGATTCTTCTATGCAATTTCGTTCCATCGCCAATCTTTCTAATTGAATCGATTTTATTACTTCTTCAGCATCCAGGGCTTATTTCGATGGCAAACCTAATTTGTTACTGTTTCTTTCGGATTTCTATCTCTGCAGTTCGTAAATTAGGGTTTTGAGAAGAGTGTTTTGTGTTGTTTTAGTTGTAGGTTGATAGCATTCACTTATTCAGTGATTCACAGCAGTTTCGTGTTGGTTCGGTTTGATGATATATTTCGTTTCATCTGTCAGGTTCGCATATTAAAATCGTTGTTTCTTTCGTTGTTGTTAGAGCTTTACAAAATCCTAATTGCTCCTGTCGAATTAGCAGCTGTGATGGTAGGTGAGTTCTTCATTACTGCCCCATATAGTATATATTCAAACATATATTGAATAAAGCAGGTGTTTGACATTACATTTTAGAAAGTGATTCCCTCTTTTCGTTTATTTTCTACATTTGGTTTTTTGGCTCTAAAATGGTTAACTTGGTTGTGATTCTCTACTGTTTGTATCTTCTTTGGTATTTTTTAAGAATATATATGTTCACAACTTCATTATGTTTGAAGTTTGA
>JBCNJP010000010.1:71966655-72003413 GCA_039602395.1 Deinandra increscens subsp. villosa | reverse complement strand
GATGGGTTTCAGGCACTACAAGCAATCTTAAACAATTAAGGGTGCATGCAACCTAAAACATGATCTATGTTTTCACTATTGAACCTATAACTATGGGCATATCATGAACCCTAACAAACAATCAAAATAAATAAATAAATAAATAAGCTACTAAGACAGATAGGGTTACATACCTCTTAGTTGTTATAGTAAACAACTTAATAATCCTTCTTGATTTCAAGGAAGCAAGCACCACAAGCGTCGTGCCTCTAATGGGATCACACCCAAGGACTCGAAGAAGAATATAAACTAAGGGTGGGATGAACTATAAGGAGTTCTTCCACAAGGAGGGAGAAAGAAGGAGGCGAATACTCAAGCCTTCATGAGCAAATTGGAATGAATTCCTAAGGCCTTTCTTTATAGCCTTGGATAACCTCCTTACTTTGTAATCCCACCAATGTGGGATACATGCAAAATTTCGAAATTCACTTATGCCTAAGGGATTTTCGAAATCTTCCATGTGGGATAGATAATTTCCTAATTTAACCAACTATTGATTAATTATTATTTATCCCTTTCAATTAACAAACTGTTGATTAACCTCCCAAATAGTTTTTGTCTAGTTAATTATTAGACCATAATAATTAACAAACTATTTCTTTTCCCTTTTTATTAATTCTCCATATGTCGAGTCTTGAGGGCAACCCAAAAGGACTGTGCTGCTATCAATTATAGTTATAGGCTTAGACACCTAATCCAACAGAGGTCTGATCCAAGGAGCATAAGATTCAAGTTTGCAAAGACAAGCGCAAGCTTAATGATAGTACAACCAGCAGGGCCCAGTTCTGAAGGTCCCAGTGTTCAAGAAGTAACAGTTGCTGACAATGTTGAAGTTCAGCCTGCCGAGGTTCATACTGAAAGTCCTCTTCTGATCGAACGTAGCCCTGTTCGAGAAGAAAGGCAAATTCTGGAGGTTGACACCACGTTTGTCGTACCAAGTCCAGTGAGAGTGAGCGCCTCACCTGTGATAAGCCAGCCAACAGCTATTCCCAGTTTTCGTCCTTTTCAAACTGCTGAACTTCCGATTGATCTGAGGATAAGCACCGATCCTCATATCAACTTTTTGATCTCTCAGAATAGATTCAGAGAAAATGAGATAAAGGCACTTAAGGATGAGAACAGAAGGATGAGAGAAAAGGAGGTGGCGGACAAAAATAGAATGAAGTGGCTCTATGAGACTTTGATGGACCTAAAGAAGAAGTTTAATGAATTAAAAGGAGTTGTGGATGCTAAATCTTCTGGTGATCAAGGGCAAAGCTCATCTCAAGGAGTTCAGGGTACAAGTACAGTACAAGAAGATGAAGGAGACGACACGATTGAAATGCCTGAATATGTTCGTGGTGGAAGATACATTTCTATGGCTCCAGAAGGTCAAGTGAATTGGTTCAAGGATTTTTTCAGAGGAACTACTCCTGTGAAATATAGCATAGATGTGGGTGAAAGTGAGATAGACAAGAAAGGAAGCCGACAACCAATTCTGTGTTGGCATTATGATGCAGAAAAGGAGTTATTTGCTATGGTGAGAGATGGATATAGTCCTGTCGAATACTACAGATCAAGGGGTCAATTCCACTCCTGGACCGAGACAAAATTGAGGAACTTGCTGAGGGCACCGTTCATTAACAGGTGGAATGCTGAAAATGGAAATCTGGTTCGCAACAACTTAGTAGCACAGATGGAGCAGAACTTTGAAAACTTTGATCTGAAGGCTGCAAGGTGGGTCGAAACCGGAACTGATCCTGTCACCAATGAACCAATCGGTGAATTGAGGTGCCCTCCCACCAAACGAACCCGAGTCATCAACATGCTCGATGAAATTGAAGACCATACGCTTGTGAAGAATTTTGACAGCTGGTTCTTTGATCCCACAACGTATGAAGTGGTGGTTGTTTGCAAGAGAATGAGAGAGTTCCGAATGTATGATCCCGTAGACTTGCTAAGGTTCGGAGAGAATGACATCAAGCTCCTGGCATCCCGTCCAAGTCTTGGTGACGAACATGACATGCAGAATGCTATACGGGTGGGATTGTTTCATGGCACAGCAGGTCTGATCGTGGAGAAAGAATGGTGGTCAAGGAAAGAGGTGCATACATTCAGATTTGATTTGCATCTTCCTTAGACTCGCTAATGGTTCATGCTTAGGGGAAGATTGTTGGGCTATATTTATTTAAGGCATGAACATTAGTTTTGGGCTTATGTTTAGTTTGTTTTATAGGCCATGTGGGCTGATTATTAGTTTATGATTGGGCTTATTTTGTGTTTATGATTGGCCCATGTGCTTGTAAGAGGTGGTATAAATACCACCTCATGTTTATGATTCAAAAAAGCTTTTCTAATACAATATTCAAGTTTACGATTTCTGCACTCTCATTTGTGTTTACGATCAGCTTCATCAAGGGGTTTGTGGCGCGGAGAAATTTGATGACGGCGAAAGTGGCGCAAGGGATTTTTTTTCGAAACCCTAAACTTTAGTCGCTTATTTATAAGCCGACTAATTACACTTCAAGCCCCTCTTTAATTCTCCTTAGTCGAAATGAACCATCAACGTTTACGATTTATCAATAAAACAAGTTTATCAATAATTTTTCCAGTCGTAAACTACGAGAAATACAAATAGCCATTTATTTGTATCACCGCAAACAATAACCGATAAACCGGAATGTTTTTCTCCGTTTGTTATCGCAAGGATAATTTACTTGTAATTAAAAACATGTTTATTAATCATGAATAAACATTAATTAATTACATATTTCCGCGATATACTGGTTAACCAAGTAAGCGGATTTATGTCTCGCTGCCCTCAGTGTAACTCTTTATGGGTCTAATCGGGTCGGGTTCTTGGTTTTTTCGGGTCTGGACATCCATTATCCAACACATCCAACATACCAATTGGGTACGTTGGCTCCGTACCAATTGGTACAGACTATGGTACGCTGTCTCTAAGACTTCAGTCTTTATTCTTCAGCATTGCTGCATCCGATCTTCAACTTGAAATTTCTTGTCAGCAATAGAACTTGCATGGCTGGATCACTCTTCAACAAACTTTGAACTTCAAGATCCACTTGTGAAACATACTTCAAACTCCCCCTTTCACCATGCTTGAGTCTTAACTGCACAGAACCTGCAATTTCAGAAGACATAAACGCAACTTTTTTTTCTTTATAAAAATTAATTTAATCTTGGCGCAAAACTTCTCTTCGAAAATCCAATATATATTTTTTAAATTTGATTTCGTATCACATGTCCATCGATCGAAAACAAATAAGAAACAATTTTTTTTTTGGCTTTTTGAAACTTTAAGTCAAAACACACTGAAAATCTTTTTCATTTCTCTAAGTTTATGCTAAAACACACCTAAAATCTTTTTGGAATTTTCAGATATGAAATATAAATGTAATAGAGAATCAGACACTATTTTTTTCTTTTGTGAGAAAAATCACAACTTGTGATCATATTGAACATAACACGCTGAACTACACTTCAATTTTAATTACTTCAGCACACAAGTCATGCCGATTGCTGGTATAATTTGTCCATCTTAAAATCATGCACAATCATACTCATAACATATGGATATGTTATTGTATTAATTAGATTTGCTTTGACCAGTGTACCCCACACTATCAGACATACTCAAATATATTTGCTTATCACATTTTGTGATTTCACTTGTGATTTATCACATAGTGATTGTATTCATGATATCGTCAACTGTGTTCCATGCAAAAATAAATAAGAACGTTAAATTGTCTACCTTAAGGTCGATCTTTCAATACGCAGATAAGGCCTCGGATTTAAAGAAATAAGAAAGTGAAAACAAGTTGAATTTGTATAATTCAACAACTATCAGGTCAGTCTTGTGGACACGCAGAGAAAGTCCGATGAATTATACGAAACACCAAAGAAAATAGAGCAGAACCTTAAATGAACAACTATCAGGTCGATCTTGTGGATATGCAGAGATAGTTCGGTCATTTAAGAAAATAAAGAAAATCAAACAAGTTTAAATCTTTGCAAAATGAACACATGTTTACATAGTGACTTCTCATTTTCTTTTTCGCATATCTTTTCAATATCTTGAAATACACTTCAAGATGTTGTCCACTTGGTCAAGCATTAGTATTTAATGGATTTCACATCTGAATACTTTCTGATTTAATGTCGAGACTACTAAGCACATCGAATAATGATCTTGTGGCTTTTTCATCTTGTATGAGTCAGACAGGTAAGCCAATGTACCATCATTTCCTAATTATGTCGGATCAATTTCTTATTTTTCAATGTTTTTGTATTATTTTGTTTTTCTCCCCCTTAAAATGAAAACTCTATTTTTGGATTTTTCATTTTAACAAAAACACAAAGACACTATTTTTGGTATTTTCAATTTTCTCCCCCTAAACTACAAACAAAATGCATTAAAAAAATAAAATTGACCTTTCGACATGGATACCTTTCAGTTTTAGATTTCAGAAAAATTTCAATTTTTGAAATTTGATATCACTTGTAATTTAAATTAAATCAGCAGAATACTCCTCCATAAGCTACTTTTTAATCACCGATAGGTCTTCCAGAAGTACCTGCACATTGGTCAAACACGTCAGTTTATAAATGACCCGAAGCGTATGGCTTCAGGTCGACCAGTGTCTTGATTTTCTTTTGAAACCACTTTAGGTTTCCAGATTTGATGTGTTGGTAAATCAGTATTTGATGAACTAGTCACAGTTGATTGTGACGAACAACCTACATATGAAACATTTTGAAACTTAGGGAAAATCTTCCTTGATTTTTAATTTTTTTTAAAAAAAGTAGGTTGATATTCATCAAATAATCTGCCATATTCGTCAATGAATCTAGATTTGGCAGATTTACCAACAAAGGGAACTTTTCCTTTACTTTGAGTAGAAGCAGCAGTGACAAGACAATCTTGTGCAATATGCCCCTTTTGTCGGCAATTGTAACACAAACGATTGTGTACATTTTTCCTCTTTTGTGCCTACAAAGCTTCACAAAACATATTTTCTCCAAAATGATCATAGAAAAAATCACATACCTGATGTCGATGATCATAAACCCTTTTAGATGTTGGGCTTGTTGGAGTAGAATTAGACCCTCCATAATAAAATTTAACAGATTGCTTCTTCTTGTTCCTCGGATCAGCATTTTTCACAAATCTTCTGAGATTTTCTGAGCATCCACGCAATGAAGCGGGAAATCTTTGTCCGAAAATATTTGTTCTGAACCTTTGAGTTTGTAAAACCTCTCAGTTTCACACACCGGTCAACGGTTTGGGGGTGAGCGAGACGGAATCATAGTCGCAGATATGCAGAACAACTTCTACTAAATTCAAACGTCATTGTTGCAGCGGAAAGTCGTGGTGAAATGATATTGTCTTACATTTGAATAAAAGTCTTAATTTGATATTAAAATCATAAAGCAGTTTGTTTAGGATAGGTCGGGACTACAACTCCAGTAAAGCAGGTTCGAAAGTTATAGTGAAGCCCCATTTGCACGTCTTCCATGATAAGCTAGGTTACCTGAGAAATCATGAATTTAAAGGTCAACATAAAGTTGGTGATGTTCACAGGTTTATGACTCTACGGTAAGTTGGTAAAACAGTTTACAGTGTGTTGGTAAAACAGTTTTCAGTATACTTAAATGTTACGTTGGTTTACTGTTGTGGGTGTAAGATCTCACATGAACCTCAAATTCGAATACTAACGGATTACCCACTCATGGCATTCTATCTCAAGAATATCGAACATCGCAGAATAACTAACGTGTACCCTTTGTCAATATATGAAGTTAGGATTGGAGCTACCAAACCAGGCAGGGATGTCAACCCAAATAGATCTATTCACTAATAATCGTTTCGAGCAGAACTAATCGAATTAAATTAATAGTGGGATTCAGTTGTACAACGTTTATAACGATAAAGTACCAGTTGTTTGGGATACGGAACGGAACATGTAATCATACGGCTAACAGGTAAACCATAACATTAAGTAAAAAGCATTTTATCTGTTCATGATTTCTCCCACATAAGTGTAAAACAGTTCTAAAGAAAATGGGTCGTGAAACTCACATGATTCAGTGATGATGATGGATTACCGAGTGGCAACTAGCAAGTAAAGTCCAAATAAAACATAAGACAATATACATAAGGGTCCACATAATCATTTGAGTAACGAACGTTACCCAAATGATACCGGTCAAGTCTTGACGTATAATCCCGTTTGTAGCGTTAGAAAACCGTTAGTTAATCAGTAAGTACGAACGTTCACGTATAAAGGCATTTATGTAAATTGAATACAAGTAATGAACATGCGATAACGTATCATGAAGACCAGTTCAATCAAGTCTTGAACATTGTGTTAAGTAATAATATTTATTATTATTTTTATGTTCGCTCGATAGATAGAACATTTAATCGCGTTAAGTTATAATATATAACTAGGGTTCATAATTATTATTGAAATAATTATTCTAACTTTTCGGAATAATTCTTATTACATTATTACAAGTTAACGATTAAATAATTAAATACAAGTTAGGAAAATATTAAAGGTTCTTTAATATTTAAATTCATGCTAGAAAAATAGGGTTTTAAGTTAATATATATAATTATTATTAGAATAATTAACATTAACAATCATGATGAGTTTAACTCAATTAAGGGTTTCTAAACTCATACGGATAATTTTTTGTCGAAAATAATTATTTACGTTTCGATACGTCGTAAAACGTTTTAAATCATTTAAAGATTTCATTTCAAGATAAAACGTTTAAAATAAACATTTGATCCGCTTAAAACGTGTTAATTATTTTGATTTATTTAAAATAATCAAAATGTTTAAAATATGTTTTTTTTTCATAATTTTTATATGTCTTTTGGTTTTTATTTTTATAAAATTTATTTTTAAATATCTTTATTTATTGGAAAATTGGATTTTAATAATACAAGTTTTACCTAATTGGCGGATAATAATACGAGTTTCAAAATTTCCTCACAATAATACCAGTTTTATAGGTATTGGATTATAACAATACACCGTTGGTTTTTTACTAACGGTGTTAGTGGTTGCTGACGTGGCAAATGTTGAAGGACTCTTTTGTAATTTCTAAAAATTAAGGGACTAATTTATAATTTGAAAAAGGAAAAAAGAAAAAAAAAGAAACTCGTTTGTTGTCCGGCCAAACCCACCTTCTCCGGCCGAACCCACCACCTCCGGCAAACCCACCACCTCGCCAGTCGCCACCCGCTCCCGTTTTCCACCTCTACTGCCGCCACCATCCACCACCAACAACCAGCAACCACTGTCACCATCCTCTGTTAGAAACATCATTGCAGCTAGAGACGAATTAATTGAGAGAGAACAACTGAGGATAGTAAACCACAAACGTCGCCGGAGGCGAGGGAATAGCAGCGTCGCCGCTCCTGTTGAAGACGTGACATCGAAGGGGGAGGGTCTCCGTGATTTATTGGATGGTGTGGGGTTGCCGGAAGTTAAATTGGGGTTGGGTTCGAACAGAGCAGGAAGAAAGGGTTAAATCGGGGTTCCCGGGGTTAAATCAGAGAGGAGGGGTTGTGGAATTGCGATTATGGTTCCGGCAGTTGCGATTTGGGTTGCGGAATCGCGGCTCCGGCCGGCTATTGCTGGAGGAGAATGGGTTTTGCCGGTGATTGCGTTGGCCACCACCAATGGTGGTTCCTCTGGTGAACGAATGGCGAAACTCACAATTGCGTAAGTGATCATAGAAACCGTAGTTCAAAGCGACTAGCATACTCCAAACGGCCCACGGACATAGGGCTAAAGAGAGAGCCAAAAAAGGATCTTTCGTGCATAATCCTGCATAATCTTTGAGGTCTTTTTGGAAGGGTTGGCTTTTTTAGTTTTTTTTAACCCAAATCTTATAAGAATTTACAAAATGATCCATTTCTTTCATGACTTGATTAAAATATGCCACATAGGATCCACGTCAGCAACCACTAACACCGTTAGTAAAAAACTAACGGTGTATCGTTATAATCCAATACCTATAAAACTGGTATTATTGTGAGGAAATTTTGAAACTCGTATTATTATCTGCCAACTAGGTAAAACTTGTATTATTAAAATCCAATTTTCCTTATTTATTAAATAAAGCTAGGGTTTTAAAGTAAAGACTTTTTATAGAAAATTCCCAACATAAAACATTTTCCACATTTTGTATAAAATCCAAGATTTTAAACTTTTCAAGTCAAATGTCATAAATATAAATCTTCTATCATTTTTGGTATAAAATATATTTATATATATTTTTATCCATTTTATTTTTATAAAATCCAAAACAAGCCTTTTAAATCTTGTGTTTTTAGAAACTATATTTTTATAAAATGTGACCATTTTATATAATGAATTGCATGATGAGATTTCATGGTTTATATTATCCAAGTAATTTTTATAAAATTACCAACTATGCCTAAAGATTAAGTTAACACATCTAAAGTCCATATTAGTCCCATGTATGTCACTAAACGTCATTTTTAATGTTAATTATCATTAGCAAATATTAACTTATAAACTAGATGCTTAACAATTAAAATGACAATTAACAAGTCTAATCATTTATAATATATCAATACATGATAATATCAACATATAACCATGCAAAAATATATAAACATCATGAATTCATCGAATAACCAAGTAAATACATTTTCAAACCTTACAACTCTAAGGTTTTTAGAAAACAAAGAAAAGATAGAAAATAGTTTAGGTGTTTTGATCGTTAAAGAGTTCGTGTTTTAACGGTTAGTTGTCAAAACTCGGGGAATCATTTGGGATGTTAATAACGATTAGAAACATAAGGGAAACGCTTTTTAAAGACTCACAAAGGAATGAGCGTGAAACCGATAGAAAAGAGGAAAGGTGGTGGCTCGGTTCGGTGGTTCATGACAATCCACGGCAGCGGTGCTGCAGCCGGCAGTGGTAGTGGCGACGAGAAATAGCAGCAGCACAGTGGCTCACGGCAGGAGGGTAATGGCGGGCTGTAGTTGTTGCCGGGAATAAGAAAAAAAGAGGAAAAGGTGGTGGCGGGTGGTGGCTAGTCGGCACCATAGAAGTGGCGAACAGCAGCAACAGCCGGCGACAGCAGCTACAAGGCGGCAGTGGTTGATCTTTGGTCAGCAGCAGCAACAACAAATCGGAGGTGGTGGTGGTGGTTTTTGTTGTTCACGACAGAAAATTAAGAGGAAGGGGGAAAGTAGGAGGCCGGTCTAGTGGAAGAAGAGAAGAGGAGAAGACGGTAGTTCACGGCAGTCTAGGCAGCAGCGGCTCGGCGCGGCAGCAGCAGTCCAACGGAGGTGGTGGCTGTGTTCGGTGGCGGCATCAGGGGCAAGGTTATGGTGTGTGGTTGTCCTTCACCGAAAAAAAAGAAAAAGGAAAAAGAGATTGTGGCGGTGGTTGATTGCTTGGCCGGAAAAGGGAAGAGAGGTGGGTGGTGGTGGTGTGCAGCCATGAAATAGGCAAAGGAGGAGGAAGGTGGTGGTTGTGTACTTATGTTGCTTGTTCACCGAGAAAGTAAAAGGGAAAGTGAGAGTAGGGTGTGAATGTGTAAGTGAGTAGGTTGGGTTGGGTTGGTGAATGGTGTGGTGGAGAAGAGTGCAAGTCTTGGAAAAGGGTACAAGCTTTAGTGGTGATGATGGCCTAGGATTAGGGTGGTGATGTGGTCAAGATAACCCCTACAATTCTTACCAACAAAATCACTAGAAACTTTTTAGATGATATATTTCATAAAAACAATCATGTGTAGGTGATATTTTGTAATTTAACCAATGTATAAAAAGCATACAAGTTCATGACTAATTTTTATAAAAATAATAAGTGGTAACAAGTTTCATAAAAATTAGTTCAAAGTTGATGGGCCAATATTGTTAAAACTAATCCATTAGGTTTGGACTTTATATTGGGCCTAAACATTTAATGGAAAATGGATCAGGCCGGTTTGTCGGTTATGGGTCGTACGGGTCCAAACGGGGCACCGGTTTGAGGCCCAGGGCCGTTGTGCATCGGTTGGGTTTACGGATCGCCACGATCACTCGGTTTATCAAGATTATGCAACGGGTTAAGGTTTCGGGCTCGGTTTCATTGTTTTTGGCTCATTAGGCCTATTGGGCCTAGTTGGGCCCAACTGGGTTAACGGTTGAGGTTTGGCTTAAGTCTTGACAACGATTTCGGTTTGTGGTGTTTTTATTTCGAAAAAACAATTGTTCGATTCGGTTACATTAGTTTTTCAGAATCAGATATAGTTTTCAGTTTTTCACACGTGTTACGGTTTACGTTTTTAGTTTAGTCAGTTCTTGACAGTTTTAAGCTCGACCGTCCAAATTGTTTAAAACCGAATAGTTTTAAATATGCGATCACTTATCAGTTTGTCGTGTCGGTTATACAAGTGTACGACACCAGTTCCGAATAAAATATAAGAAAACATGTTATAGTTATTTTTCTTATTATTGAAATTCCATGATTAATCCATGGAATCTCTATGGAGTTTACGGGTATACGCTTCTAGTACAAACGCGGGATTAGGTTCACGTCATCAGTTAACGGTCAGGCACAGTAATTAACAGTTTAAACAGTAATCGGATCGGTTAATGCACATTAATACTCAATTAAAAAGTCAAAGTAAAGAGGTTTGACCAATGTTTTCGAACGAGGTGTCACACTCAGGTTGAACTTTTTCAGCTTTAAACAATTCTTTCTTCACATGCTACAAACTAATCTTCTTCAAATTTTGTGATTTTTGAGTTTGGGAAGTACCAGTATTTGTAACTTTCTTCTTAAAACCCAAACCAACATGTTTTCCTGAAATCTTCTCTTCTGAAGTAGATGATTTATGCCCGTTTTTTCGCAAGATGAGAAAATTCAGCTTTGACTTTGTTGACATCTTTTTGTGCATAGGAGATTGTTTCATCAATGTCAGTATTGGAACAAATCTTCTCACTTGAACTAGCTGATTTCTCTTCTTCAGTGGACGAACACCCAGACACAAACTTTGAAGTTTAGGAATCTCAGAATTCCTCTCATCCTTCTTCTTCTCTTTCTTGTTGTCGTACTTTTTCTTCGCAAGCTTTTCCTCACCAGATTTATTATCAGCAAATTTAGAGTAATCACACTCTTCTATCTTTTCTTCCACCGCATTAACAGCTTCTTTGATACTAGTTGGAGGTGATGCTGTCTTGTCGAACATTCTTTCAAAATTTTCAGCGTTTGCTGAGAAGCTTGTGAAAGATTATGAATTGGTGACATTGTTTAAAGGACGATTTGCATCAATCACTTGGATCTTCAAATCAGAGATCTTTTGTTGTACTTCAGCCAATTCCTTCTCGGTAGTTATCAACCATTTAGCAACCTTGTGAGTTTCATATTTTTGCAATCTCAAATTATCAAGCTCAGCAAACAACTCTTTCGTCAACTTATCTTCATTTCTTTTCTGAATATCAAGATTCGCATTTTACAATTTATTCACCCTCTCTAAATCCCTCTTTTCATCAAGCAACTTTTCCATATTAATATGATATTGAATAACTTAAGCAGCTTGTTCATCAGAAGTCTTGTTGAGCATATCAAGCTTAATCTTGGACTTTCCAAATAAATTATTAAAATCATTGGCAGCACCCTCAGCTTTAGCCTTCCATTTTATAACTTTCTTGACTAATTGAACATTTTCTTCAGATAACTCTGTAAATTTCTGTTTAAAAATACTTTTCAACATATTGAAACTTTAACTCTTTCTCAACAACTTTTGCTTGAAACTCTGAAAACTTTTCTTTTTGAGATGGCAATTCTTGAATTAAACCTACCAACCTTTTCTGTTCATCACCATATTCTTCTATCTTCCTTTCATAATCAGCAACCAACAATTCATTCTCCTTTACCGAACTTTGAATTCTTTTATCCTTTTGTGAACAAAATTCACAGACTGATTCATAACCACTTGATTCAGAATCAGAATCACTCTGGTCAATTTTAACCACAAATGCATGCTGACCACGAGTATATTCAAGTTCTCCTAGCTCAGCATCAAAAGAATCTGCTGAATTATCATGAATTGTAGTCAAAGCAATAGGAGTTTCAAATTCTTTCGACCAATCATATCCTTGACCAAATTGTGAAACTAATGCCTTTGACTGTGAATTACTTGTTAAAGACTTTAAAGAAGAAGCATTTGACTTTGAACATTCACGAGCAAAATGTCCAAATTTGAAACATTTGAAACATTTTACCTTTGATTTGTCTAATCGAACTTTATCATCTGGATTTTAACTTTTGAATCCTGTTTTCTTCCTGAACCTTTTAGCTCTTTGGGCTAGCATAGCAAGTTGCCAATTAATATCCATTTGTTTGAGATTATCTGGATCGATCTGATCAAAATCTTCTTCAATCAGATTAGGAGTTGGAAAACCACCATTCAACAACCCATAGTATGAAGATAATAAAGCTGAAACCATTGCCAAATGTTCATCGGGTGTTTTTGCAGAAAATGAAGTCTGACTAGAATTATTTGGAATAGTGAAACTGCACCCTCTTGATGAACTTTCAGAATTTCCTGATCCATGATAGCAACAAAACCTGTTAGAACTGGATTTGATGAATCAAAACTAAATGATTTAGATTTTGCATTGATACTTGTAGAATTTTGACCATGATACTACTCGGGTTTTTGCAGTTGAGAAGTTGATTTGTGTGAAGTCATCATTTCCATATCTCTAGCATGAAGCTTTCCTGTTAAATCACTAAATGATAATGTTGAATACTCTTTGTCATGAATAAACAACAAAACATAATTCTCCCACTTCTCTGGCAATGCTTCTAACAGTTTCTCTTTTAATTCCTCCTCAGTCTTCTCAATGTTAACGACTTTCACTTCACTGATCAAATGTCACAATCTGGATACAAGAGCAGTGATATTTTCTTTATCATAGTGTTGAAAGTTTTCAAATTCTTTATTCAGCACTTTTCGTCTACTCTTTTTTTATTGATCATTGCCTTCGTATCTTGCAGACAAAGCATCCCATAACAGTTTTGACTTTTTGCAAGTACTAAACTGATGCAACAATTCAGTAGGTAAAGCCATCGTAAGATAACCATACACTTTTTGTTCAAGCTCATAACTTTTTCTTTGAGCAGCATCAAAATTGTAGATTTCTTTAAAATCTCCTTGTCAGTTAGATGCATGTAAAGCTTTCGAATTGGAACCCATAAATCGATATCATTCGTTCTAATGTAAGCAGAAAATCTTTGTTTCGAATTGTGATAATGTTCCAATTTCAACAACTTGGGAACTTTTTGGCTTGTTCCAATTTCGTTATCAAAGTTAATCATAGCTTGCATCGTGTTTTGCATAACCGCAAACGCTTGAAATCAGACATCTTGTGACAGACTTTTTGGTATTGCAAAAAACGGAGGTCTTAGAGACGAATTTTGGAAATCAAATCTGGAGTAACAATGTAGATCTTGTCGAGACGGTCGTTTTGACTGGTTACGGGTCCTGTACCTCTTAACAAAACAAAAGTTATGTCAGTTTCAGTAATCGACACTATTATGCTAGCGTACCAATCACTCTCAACGGACCAAATCTTTGACCAATGTACCAAAAACTTTGACCGGACCAAGCTCTCAGCGTACCACAATTCTCAGCTTACCAAACCAGTAGCGTAGCAGTAAACAGTAGCGGACCAAACTTGGTACGGCGTAACTGCCCCGGACCACCGTTGAAGATTGCCTTGCGTACCAATGAACGTACCAAGCAGCGTACCAGCAGATTATCCAGCATACCAACATATTATCCAGCATACCACGACATTCAACCGGTGTACCAACACATTTTCGACTGATTTTTGAGATTTTGGACGTTTTGAATTGTAATTTGCAGCAGTAGGCTACGAAAACACACTAGGAATGTTTTGCAATCAAGTTTGACATTAGAATTACTCAGAATTGAACAAAATTGATGAAAACTTAAGAAAAACCCAACTTTCTCTCACTAGAAATCCAAAAATGATCAATTCAAATCAGCAGAGCAACCAGGAATTGCTCTGATACCACTTGTAAGTACACAGAACGATCTTACTACTGATATAATCAATCGATCTAGTACACGCGAAGGTAAATAAGAGATTTCTTATTGAATCACTTGAAGGTTACAATGAAGACACTCTGGTTTCTCTCTCGAGAACACACACACAGAAGGTGTAGAATAATAGAAGTTCTCTGAAGACACTTGTAGGTCCAGAAAATCTACCAAGTCACGATATTGATATCACAAATGAGTGCGGAATCCTCGTTAGTGATTGATTCGAGAAGAAAGTAGATGAAAGAGACTTGATAAACAATAAAGATCAAATCTTGAATGAAACACGCTACTTCTTTAGTAATTGACAGCTGATCGTAAACAACAAGAAATCTGGAAATCATAATCAAAAGCCTTTAGAATCATAAACATTAAGGGTTTATATAGTACCCATTACAAAGCCCTAAAATGGATCATAAACCCATAAGCCCAAAACGTAAACTCTAATAACCGGCCCACATGGCCCAAATGTAATCTATCTAAGACCAATAACTAGAAAGCCCACATCTAATGTTCATGCCTCTATATATAGCCCAACAATCTTCCCCTAGGCATGAACCATTAGACCGTCTACGGCAGCAGCAAATCAAATCTGAACGTATTCTGCACATTGCTTGACCACCACTCATTTGCTACAATCCGGTTTGCTGTCCCATTGAAGATCCCCACCCGTATAGCATTTTCTAGATCGTTCTCATCTCCGAGAATAGGTTAGGAGGCGAGGAGCTTGATATCTCTTTCACCAAACCTCAGCAGGTCAACCGGATCGTAGAAGCGAAACTGTCTCATCTTCTTGCAAAGTACCACCGCTTCATGCGTCGTTGGATCATAAAACCAAGAGTCAAAGTTTTTGACTAAGGTACTATCTTCAATTTCATCCAACAGGTTTATTACTCTTGTGCGTTTGGTGGGTGGTCGCCTTGCTTCACCTATTGGATCGCCAGTTACTGGGTCAGTTCCAGTTTCAACCCATCTTACCTGCTTCAGCTCAAAGTTCACAGAATTATCCGCCAAGTGGCTCAACAGATTGTTCCGAACTAGGTCTCCTTCTGAGCTACTCCATCTGTTTATGTATGGAGTTCTCAACAGGCTTCTAATCTCAGGCTCAGTCCAGGAGTGAAATTGGGCTCGAGTTCTGTAATATTCCACTGGACTGTAGCCATCACGGATTACAGCAAACAACATCTTCTCTGAGTCATAATGCCAGCACATAATTGCTTCACGACTCCCCCTTTTGTCGATAGAGCTTTCACCAACATCAATGGTGTATTGAGTGGGGGCTGGTCCTTGAAAGAACTCCTTGAACCAGTTGTCGTGACCTTCTGGCACTTTAGAGATGACTCTTCCACTTCTAGCATAGTCTGACATTTCAAGGTGTCATCTCCTTCATCTTCTTGTGAAGCACTTGTACCCTGAACTCCTTGAGATGAGCTTTGGCCATGATCACCAGAAGATTTTGTCTCTACAATTCCTTTCAATTCAGTATGCTTCTTCTTTAGATCCATTAAAGCTTCATACAGGAACTTGAACCTTAGTTTGTTGGCAGCTTCATTCTCTTTCAGGGTCTTGTTTTCATCCCTCAGCGCTTTTATCTCATTTTCACGTGCTCTGTTTTGAGACAGAAGAAAATTTATTTGAGGGTCGGCACTCAACCTCATTTCTATTGGGAGATCAACAGCTTGAAATGGGCGGAAACTTGGAATAACTGTTGGCGGCAGACTTGTCCCAGTAGAGACACTCACTTTAACAGGGCTGGGTACTACAAAGCTGTTATCAACCTCCAGAAATTGCCTTTCTTCATGAACAGGGCTACGTTCATTCAGAAGAGGACTTTCAGTCTGAACCTGGGCAGGTTGATCTTCAACATTCTGATCCGTTGTTTCTTCTTGAACACTTTGACTTTGAGAACTGTACCCTGCTGGATGGACCATCAACAGACTTGAGCTAGTCTTTGTAAACTTGAACCTGATACTTCTTGGATCTGACCTCTTCCTGGGAGATGGTTCACGAATGGGGACAGGCTCTTCAAGCATCTCATTCACATTAAACTGAGTATCCAACTCTTGAGGGATTGAGTCACCGCTAGAAGACGAGTTCAGGACATCCCTTGATCTTTTAAGACTGATTGGCTCTAAATCCCCATAGATATCATCATCCACATTCTCTTGATCAGCGAAGATGTCGTTCATCACGTTTTCTTCATCTGAAGGTATACCTTCTGTTTGATCCAGAACATTTACAGCAATTGGTGCTGTCACATTGTGATCTTCAGCAACAGACACATTTACAGTCGGCACATCTGGTTGAGGTTCAACCTCTTGATCTGACTCAATCACCTACTCTCTAGCAACTTCAGGAAATGCACCCCTTTTGACCCATGCAATCCTTCCCTCAAAACTGTTCTTTCGTCTTCTGTCTTGTGTCTGCAGGCCAAACACTCCACTATCCATCACCTTGACATCCAATTTTTCTATCCTCTCTTCAATCATAGGATATTTCTCCATCACCTCCATTTGCACGAATCTTGGTGTCATAAGGAACTGTTCTCGGGCACTCAGATCAGCATTTCCTATCCAGTCTAATAGCATCATCTTTGAAAAATTGAAGTTCCAGTCTAAGGCCAATGCGACAAAAGCTGTTCCATGCAGTTTGTTAAGCTGATCGAAGCTAGTTCTCTTTCCCAGAAAGGATTTCTGCATATAGTGAGCCAGGCACCTCCAGTAGTGCGGCAATAACTTCTTGAAGATGGGGGGAACTTTCCTTCGTACCCTAGAGATTTAGCACCCTCTAAAACTGCAGCCTTGGGATACTCAATTGGATCGGTAGCTTTGTCATTAATGTTCAGCCCTTTTCTGATGTCTTCTTCAAATATCACTATCTGCCTGTTCTGAATAGTTGCTGAGATCCTTGTCTTATCATCACTCGCTCTAGCAGTTCCCCAGAACTCCCTTACAA
Organism: Deinandra increscens subsp. villosa; assembly: GCA_039602395.1. Classification (NCBI taxonomy): domain Eukaryota; kingdom Viridiplantae; phylum Streptophyta; class Magnoliopsida; order Asterales; family Asteraceae; genus Deinandra; species Deinandra increscens. The sequence goes on along the minus strand of JBCNJP010000010.1, from coordinate 71,986,307 downwards.
GCTGCTCATCAATAAGGACGCTTGTTCTCAGAGCGTGATTAATCTTGCAGACGTTCATCCCGGCCACCAATGAATAAAATAATTGCATATGCTTCTCTGGTGGGTCTTCAAGATATGCTGGGATGCAGTGATCTCTTTCAAACTGAATCTCTTCATCAAGCGTGTTGTCTGCCATCTTTAATGAGTTCTAAACACAAAACCGTCTTCAAAGCACGAGTATTTCACACTGAAACACAAGAATAACTAGGTCGGTCTCGAACTCTTAAAACCCGTGAAATCACTGGCAAACACAGTCGATTGGAGAGGGGTTTGGGCGTTTTCGTGGTCGGAAAATGATTGCGAGTGAGATGGTGAGGTCTGATGACAGAAAGGATGGTCGGAGGAGGTCGGAAACGTTTTTCCGGCGGTGGCTAGGGTTTTTGTGGAGTTGGATCGTAAACGGAGAAAGAGAGGGAGTGAAAGTGGATCGTAAACATGTGAAGTGTTTTTATACCCTTTTTTTTAAATATTTTCATTAATGCCCCTCAAGTTCCAAAAAGTTTTAAACAACCTCCCAAACCTTTAGTTAAAAGTTAATTCTCATAAAAATGTTAACTTTAAAGAATTTGAGAATTTACGAAGCTTCCCCTCAGACTCAAACCCCGAGTATCTGATCTTGATCATAAAAAATAATGAAAATTTAAACATTTAAAAACTTGAAAGATAAGATAAACCATAAAACAATTAAAACCTAATTACAGAAATTTAAAATCTACTTGCCTCGAAGCTGATGTAAATTCATGGATCAAACCAGACAAATCTTTAACTGAGGAACCCTTTTCAGCTTCCGTTACTCGATGTCACACCCCCAAAATACCACTAACGGAGTTTATACCGTTAAGGGGCGCGGCTAGACCAGGATCCACAACCATAGTTACAAATACTAAACGAATCAGGGTTAGTCCAAACACAATTTATAAATCAAAGTCTTAAATTACATATGCAGCGGAAAATTAATTGTCCTTAGCACTAACCACGTGCTTTACATAAATGTTGTTTTAAATTCCCAAAATAGTTCGATTAAAATAAAGGTCTTCACGTGCCATGCCAACCCGCTCCGGATACTCCTTAGCGATCTGCAAAAGTTTAAACCACGCAAGTGTCAACCTAACGGTTGGTGAGTTCACAGTGGGCTTGTCATGCATTGGCCCGGTCTCATAATCATAATTCGTATCAAGATGTACTTACAAGTTATTTATTTGTGAAAAGCAATGCTCGTAATTAAATCTCAGTTTACAAATGGTTTGTCCGTGACCTACGTCATCGGGTATGTACTAGTTCCGTAAAGTTAAAGGACTCAACCGATATCGCGGGTAGCTAATCCGTTGTTCCATGCTCTAAGGAAGTTTGTACCAAAGCTGACTTATTTTGTGGGGGCCGAGCCATCCCGTACGGTGCGGACCTAGTCATCGCGGTTTTTGCCTCCCCCGTGTCCTCTCGGGACCACGGTCAAATAGGCTGATATTGTTCCTCCGTGCACTTCCCGTGCCACGGGGCGGAGTTTGTCAAACTCCAGTAGATCTACCCAACATCCCCTCGCTTTCACAAATTAATGGCACAATTTAAGTTGAGGACTTTTAAGTTATAAGGCATCCTTAGAAAACATGTGATATCATGTGGTTCAGACTTTAACCTACACTAGCCATATTAAAAACGTTTTCAGTTTTGTTTCAGAAAAACAGTTTGTTCAGAGTTCACGAGTGTTCCCATAAAACACTTCAGTTCATCAAGTGGGTGCCGAGCATCCCGTGTTCTCAAGTTCATCAGTGAGGTGCCTAGCACTCTCGAGTTTGTCAGCATTGTTTTTCGTTAAATTGTTCGGTGTGGCCCAAACGGACTCACGGTAAGCGGGTTAGTGACACTCACCTTTGGTTGCACTGCTACACTTCAAGTAATTCAAATATTGTTGTTTAACGAGGACCTAGAACACGTTTAGGTCTTAAGTATTAGTTTCGTGTCTATCCTTTACCTAACGTCACTATGGCCCATAACATAGCACGTTGCAACTATGACTCGACATACCGACACACGACACCGATGGTTGATCATAAACAAGGGTTCATATAAATCAGATATCAAGCAGGTTTCATCATGGCATAATCATGTAAGTCATGGCATAACACTTAAGCAAATTTCACAAGTTTGGTTTTTTTTTGGTCAGGTCTTAGTTTCGCTAGCATAGTTTCGCTAGGCAGTTTCGCTAGGTGCACGGGCAGCACTTTCGCTAGGCAATGCCCGGTGACACAGTTTCGCTAGGCTAGTTTCGCCCGAAACTGCTGACGCAGTTTCGCTAGCCTAGTTTCGCAGGGAAACTGGTTTGAACTTTCGTTCAGGTATTTCGCTCGGTAGATTCGCTCGAGCTGGTCTGGTCAGTTTTCCCGGCGACACTATAGTTTCGCTGGTCAGTGTCGCTGGAAGGATATATAATTTCGCTACTTAGTTTCGCCCAGAGAACAACAGTTTCGCTGGTCGCGAAAAACACACGGATTTGCCTAAAAATCAACCTAACAGCTTCTGATCATACATGCAATTCATTATCTATCATTCCTAGGCATTTACCAACATAAATCAAGCAGCTTTAACAAGTTTAACATGTATTTTGATCATCAAATCTCTAAAATAGGTTCAAAACCCTAAAATGACTTAATTTGCACAAATCTCTAACATGGATGGATTTCACACGTAAAGTTATCAACTTTAGTACAGATCTAGCATTCCTAAACAATATACTAGCAGATCAAGCAGTTCCATGAAGATTTGAGCATGCTTTAAGAAGAAAACATATAGAAAAGCATAAAACATAGTTTTTGGGACTCACGGATGATTCTAGGATCGATGAATGAGGTGAGATGATGGTCTCGAGGCTGGGGTCTTGGTCCTTAGGTGATCTTCTCGGCTGACCAGGAGAGTGTGTGTGTTGTTGTGTGGTTTGAGCAAATGAGGCTACTAGGGTTCATTAAGTTTATTTATATCAGAGGCTAGTTTCGCTGGCAGTTTCGCTGGCCAAGCGAAACTAGCTCTGGTCTCGGGTACTTTGATCAGTCTAGCCTGCTACCGGGCGAATCTGTAATTTCGCTCGGTAGTTTCGCTGACTACCAAATTTAGGCAATTTTCACATAATCAAGTATTTACAATTAATCATGCTATTCACAATAACAAGTACAAGTCATGTATTAAATCACATTGCACATAAAGACGATCAATGATGAACACATAACACGTATGGACGGGTTCGGTGATCAACCAAAGGTCGTGGACGTATTCGGCCTAGTTAAGCATTAGTTACTTAAGTTAACACTTATAACGTAACTAACGGATTTGTCTAACGGAAGTTAACCTTGAAATTCTCGGGTGTCACATCATTCCCCTGAAATTGGAATTTTCGTCCCGAAAATTATTCTTGTGTCGTAGCGTTCGCAGCATCAGCTGTCGTCGTTGCTGTCGTCGCTGGGGAAAGAAAGCAAAAAGTTTTAGGGTTGTCACACTCGACGCTCTAGACGATTGCCAAAAATTTTGAAACCATATAAACTCACATCTAGTTAAAAAAAATTAAGTGCTTAATTAAGGTACATAATTACCGTCATGTTTAATAGTCCCCACACCTAATCGTTCATAGCAAAACCTACCCAACCTCAGAGTTTATTGAGGATTCACAAACCCCTAACTTGAGGAACCATGCACCACTGCTATGACTACCACTTATTCTTAATTATCAGTTGGTGATCAGGTCGGCCGCATAAGCACGCAGAGAAGACCAAACACAATAATTTTACGAATTTTTTATCAACATTTTTTATTTTTCTTTTTCTTTTCATTTTCCTTTTCTTTTTATTATATTTTTTTATTTTTCTGTGGTGATGTCATAATTAGCAGAAACATGGCGTGTGAGAGAGTGAATACTAGGTGAATACCACTCTCAACCCGTTTTTGCTGGGACTCAGTCTTTTAAACTATGTAAACCAGGATGGAAAACTAAACATATATAGAAGTTAAGTTTACTGCACTTACATGGATGATCATAGTTTTTTATTTATTATTTTTTTTATTTAGCTTACTGAACATCATCTTTGAGTTGTCTTTCACTTCTGCCTTACACGTGTCAGTCTCCGATTGTCTAGGAAATTTATATCACTTCCTTCCAACTCAAGGCAAACAAAAGACATCATAAAAACCTCAAACAGATATTTTTTAGATTTTCTGAAACAACGATATTTCTTCCCCTGTTTTTATGAGGCTTTTGAAATACAAACACATATTTTTTTTAATTTTCTTAAAAGATTTTTACAAGAAATTTTGATCAGATCATTCCTCGAAGGCAATCATCCTTAGGCCTTCGACACACATTTCAAAATTGGGACGAGGTAGGGGTTTTGTGAAAATATCAGACACATTCTGGTCTGTGCTCACCTTTTGGAGCTGAATTAACTCCCGATCATAACAATCACGAATAAAATGTACCTTGATGTCTATGTGCTTTGTTTTTGAATGATGAACGGGGTTTTTCACAATTTCTAGAGCAGCAGCGTTATCACAAAAGATAGGAGTGTTAACAAATTCCATACCGTAATCAGTGAGCTGATTTTGTATCCATACTACATGTGAGCATCCAGCGGATGCTGCCACATATTCAGCTTCTGCAGTTGACTTCGAGACGGTATGCTGCTTTTTGCTCTGCCAAGAAATAAGTCTGTCTCCCAGATACTGACATCCACCAGTTGTTGATTTCCTGTCAAGATCACTACCTCCATAATCACTGTCAGTAAATGCAAACAATTGGAAATCAGTGTTCTTTAGGTACCAAAGTCCAAGCCTAGGCCTGCCCTTCAGATACCTAAAGATACGTTTAACAGCAATTAAATGTGAAAGTTTAGGATTAGCCTGATAGCGGGCACACAGACACACTACATGCATAATATCTGGCCTGCTTGCTGTCAAATACATAAGTGATCCAATCATAGAGCGATACATGAATTCACTCACTGACTCCCCATCTGCATCTGCTGTCAGTAGAGGTCGGGACGCCATGGGAGTTGAGATTGGCTTGGAATCGTGCATTTTGAATTTTTCTAGAATCTCATTCACATATTTTGCTTGGTGAATAAGAATCCCAGATTCATCCTGTTTCACTTGCAAGGCTAGGAAGAAGCTCATCTCTCCTTGATCACTCATTTCAAATTTCTTTCTCATTATTTCTTCAAACTCAGTGCATAATTCTTCGTTTGTTGACCCGTAGATGATGTCATCTACATAAACCTGCACCATGATGATATCATCCTTCACCCTCTTCCTAAACAGAGTCTGATCAACCACTCCTCTTGAGTATCCATTCTCCACCAGATGAGTTGATAGTGTCTCATACCACGTGCGTGGAGCTTGATGTAGTCCATACAAAGCTTTATCCAGAAGATACACATGATCTGGATGCTCCTCATCTATGAATCCTGGTGGTTGAGTCACATATACTTCCTCATTCATTTCTGCATATAAAAATGTCGTCTTAACATCCATCTGGTGAACTGTGAAGTTTAGATATGATGCAACTGCGAGGAATATCCGGATAGCCTCCAATCTGGCCACGGGTGCATACACCTCATCATAGTCAATTCCATGAATTTGTCTGTGACCCTGAACAATCAACCTTGCCTTGTTTCTGACAATTATACCCGTGTCATCCTTCTTGTTCTTGTATAACCAACGTGTGGGTATAACCTTCTTGTTCTCTGGCCTTTCCACTAGACGCCACACTCCCAGCTTTGAGAACTGATTCAATTCATTGTGCATGGCCTCAATCCAACTTGGATCTCTGAGAGCAACCATCACATTAGGAGGCTCAATCTGGGAGATGAAGCAGGAATACATGCAGGAATTAATGTCTCCAGTGCGGCTTCTAGTGGTAACACCTGCTGAAACTGGCCCAAGTATACTGCTAATCGGATGGTCTTTGTTGATCCTTGATACTTGAACATCTGGCACAGGAACAGAAACAGGCAGGTTAGAATTAACAATATTATCATTCATACCTTGGTTTTGTGAACTTTCTGAATCATCATGAGTTCCCGAAGATCCCGGAGTATCTGCATTGATATTTGTGGGAACTGAATCTGGTGCTTTCTCACCAACTTTTTCAACATGAGGTCTTGATTCAGATGGTTGAGCAATAATGTCTTCTTCCTCACCCAAATGATGGAAAACATTTGAAAACTTGAACCCTTCAAACAGTGATCCATAATCAAAAATCCAATCTGGTCCACTCCCTGCATCTGTAGGATTGTCTTCAAGCCAGACTACGTTAAATGCCTCAATGATTAAACTGGTGGTTTTGTTGTAGACACGATAAGCACTATTTGCCGAATACCCCACAAAATAACACTCATCAGCCTTAGCTTCGAATTTCCCCACATCGGACTGAATCAGAACCGTGCATGGACACCCGAATGTCTTGAAATATCCCACCGTTGGCTTCTCTTTATAAACAATCTCATACGGAGTCTTCTCATGACGCTTGTTTAAAAGAACACGATTCTGCACGTAACAAGCCGTATTGACTGCTTCAGCCCAGAAGAGGATTGGCAATTTAGCTTCACACATCATTGTTCTTGCTGCTTCAATGAGTGTCCTGTTTCTTCTCTCAGCGACTCCATTCTGTTGCGGAGTGTAGGGTGCACTGAACTGTCTCTCTATCCCCTTCTCTCCACAGAACATATTTAACTCAGCATTTTTAAATTCTGTTCCGTTGTCCGTTCTAATAGCCTTGACCTTCTTGTTCAGTTGATTCTCTATAAGCGTGACAAACTGTTTCACTAAGATTGGAGTTTCATACTTGTTTGATAAAAAGAAGACCCAAGTGAATCGTGAGTAGTCATCCACAATCACGAGACAGTAAGAGAATTTGCTGATGCTTTGTACTTGCATTGGCCCAAATAAATCCATATGAAGAAGTTGTAACACGGATGACATTGAATTTGCTATCTTCGGACGGTGCGGCAACTTGTGCTGCTTCCCCTTCGCACAAGCCACACATTTTTCTATAGTAGAGAAATCTTTGATAGGCAGCTTTCTGACATGTTCTCCCTTTGCAAGCTTGGTCAAATTCTTCATGTTAGCATGCCCCAGACGCCTATGCCATAGTAGAGCTAAGTTCTCATTTTGTTTGGATATAAGACAGGCTACTTCTGAGGTTGGAGGTTGACCCATATTAAGCTGATAAGAATTTGCTCTTCTCGGAGTACGCATCAAGATGCACTCCTCTGGAATTTTGACACCAGGCTTGAGTATGATGCATTCCTTGCGGTTGAACAAGACAGAATATTCCCTATCACAAATTTGTGACACACTGAGCAAACTGTGAGATAATTCCTCCACATAGTGCACATCAGAGAATGTCAAACTTCCACTTCTCACTACTCCTTTCTTGCTTATTCTTCCACCTACACCACCTGCAAATGATACACCTCCGCCATTGAAGTCTTCCACATCTTCCAAAAGGGATAAGTCTCCGGTCATATGTCGGGAGCAACCGCTATCAACGTACCAGAGATTGTTGATAGATCTTCTTGGCTGTCCCTACACAAATCAGAGATCAGTGAGATTTAGGTACCCAGGCCATAACAGATCTGGGCACACCTTTGGAATCAATGTAATTAACTAATTGGAGGGTTATTTCTGGCTTTGATTCAGGTACATTCACATTTTGAATGTTGACTTTTGGTTTCCAGGTGGTGTTTTTCTGTGGTCTCAACACATTTGGTGAGTTCTTGACTGACACAGGTTTCTTTTGTGGTGATGTGGCCTTTTTACCAGATGGCTTTTTAACAGGTGTCCACTCAAGTTTCAATTTTTTGTAAACAAGTTGTTTTGTTTGAGTGACATCTTTTTGTTTTAAAACCTGTTGCTCAACCTTTGCTTTGCCATTAGGTTTATTAACTCTTTTGACTTTAGCCATTTGTTTCTCAACAAATTCTGGTTTTATCTTATCATTTCTTTTGTAAACTCCTTTAGGTACACACGTGGGTTTTGGAGTTTTGGCCACATTCCATGTTTCAACAACAGGCTTTGTCACTGGTGCCTTTGTGTTTGAAACCTTAGACTGTTGAGTCTTCGTTGGTTCCAAACACTGCTTCCCCTGAGACAAAGCTTGTTGTCTTTTGCTTTTGCTTTTCTCCTGTCATCATTTTCTCCAACATACTAGTCCGTGGGTTTTGCGGATAGTATGGTTGAAATGGTCTATTCACACAATTAGCAGCAAAGTGTCCTGGTTTTCCACATTGAAAGCAGTTCATAAGTCTAGGCCCATTGACATGACTACAGAGGTATGAACGTCTTGGGTAAGACGACTTCCACTCTGGCTTATCATCCCATTTGTGTATAACATGTTTTGTGGCTTTTTCTGGTTGTGTGATTAAACAAAATTGTTCTGATTTAGTCTTGTTTGTTCTATTGAAAGTCGACACAACCTGGGGATAAGCAACAAAATCTTTGGGCTTAGTCTCACGACCAACTTTAGTGTTAGGCACGCGAATTTTAAAACCATTAACTTTTTCATTGGAATCAGAAAGATGTTTTGACAACAAAGATACAACTAATTGTTTTGACTTGGACGTATTAAGTTCTGACACAGATGCCAGAACATCGTCCTTGGGTAAATCAGACATTAAACTACTAGACACATGACATTCATTGACTTTCAAACATTCAGCATCCTCCCCAGACACATCTTCAATACCTACTTCACCTGCACATTAAACAAAGCCATTAGCAGGTTCAACACTATTGTTTAATGACTCCTGGGACGGACCCGATTTACTTGTGGATGCCATTGTTTCGTTCTGATTACCCAACCCATAGATCATGTGTTTCTCATTTTCAAATTCCTGATCAGTCATAGGTGTCACTCCTACCAGAACACTATCTAAGGGAGGTCCTATCTCATGTGTTCCTGTTTTAGATCTATCAACCTGATCCTCCTCAAAGATTATTCCTATTATGTCTCTAGTCTTATCTTGAGGAACATCATTCTTGTTTTTGTCTGAGAAGCTAATTCCTATTCCACCTTTGTCCTTACCCATTCTAACATCAGTTATGCAGGTGTTCAAAGACTTACTAGCCTCTAGCATTCTTTTGCTTCTCATATGATTCATATCAAGTTTTACTTGTAACTCATTGTTCTTATGCTTAAGTTCATCTATCTGCTTACTCAGTTCAGCTATTTCTAACTTAGCATTGTCATACAGAAGAGTTTTCTCAGTAGCAAGTTTTTGATATTTCACAATGTCTAGTTTCTGAGCTTTTACCTTCTTCTCATTCTTTTGCCATCTACCCTTAAAAGAACTCCTCTCGCATTTTATCTCAAACAATTCTACTCATAATTTTTACAAATTTGCCTAAGTCCAGGAATTATACGAGCACAAGTGGGATTAGGACATACCTTGATGTTATCAACCTCAGCAGCAAAGGCTTCCTTGTCTTCCACCAGAATCTCTTCAGGTTTCTCATCAGTTACAACAAATGCATGCTCTTCCTCATCATCCCTTTCCATAGCAGCAATCATTGCATGCGACAGGCTAAACTCTTTCATCTGAGGAGTCCAGTCATATCCACCTCCTTCCTGTACAACCAAAGCACTTGACTCTGCCTTTCCTTTGTTATCACCTGCTTTCCTTTCTTCTGTTCTTTCTCTCCTCGGCTTGGTGCACTCTCTTGCGAAATGCCCGTACTCGTCACAGTTGTAGCACCTCAGCTTGCTCTTGTCGAACCCCATCCTAATCTTATCTTGATCCTTCCACACATTTCTCCCAGTCTTCGCCATGAACTTCTTTGCTCTGAAAACAGCCATTGCCATCTGCCAAGAGACATCTAACATCTCTACATCTTCAGGATTTATCTGGTTTAGCTCCCCCGACAGCATCTCAGTAGGCACTAAAGTTCCTGCCATAAGAGCATGATAGCTGTTCATAAATCCCATTCCGAGGGCAAAGTTGGGATCATTTGTTGCATCAGGGTTGACACCTCCACTTGCACTTGATTGAGGTTGTGTCACAAAAGCAGTTGACTTTGTGACAGAGCTCGGTCCACTCCCAGTTGACTTTCCATCTTGCTTAGAATCCATTTCTTCTGACAACAGTGCTTGGTTCAATTTTCCCGCCAAACTAAGAGAGCTTATATGGTTCAATTCTCTCTGCTTGTCATCAATAAGTTTTGACTTCAGTTTGTTGATCATCTCATCAAGAGATAGCTCACTCAGCTTGTTGTTGTCCTTAATGATGGAGATGTTGGTATTCCAGGATTTGGGCAAGCTATTCAGCAGTTTCAGATTCTTATCTTCCTGATCTGGTTCAACATTGTAGCTTGACATTTCTGCCATCAGAGACACGAACCTTTGCACCTGTGCTTCAAAGGATTCTCCTTGAATGTGGTTGAAGAGATTGAATTTCTGCTTCAGCATTTGCTTACGGCTTGCTTTTATGTCTGGATTTCCTTCATATGCTACTACCAAAGCATTCCAGAGTTGCTTTGCAGTCTTGCAGTGCTTAAATCCTTGTGCAATATCAGGTGTTAGAGCCATAGTCATAATAGCAAATGCCCTCTCAGCTTTGTTGCATCTTTCCCAATCATCATCATCAAACTCGTCTTCCTTTTTAGCCTTCCCCGCATTAACTCCTTCTGCATGTGTAGGCGTGTATGGCCCATGAATTACTGCTCTCCATAGTCTTAGATCAACACTCTTCAAGTGGTTTTCAAACCTATATTTCCACTCCAGAAAATTATCCGCCGATGTGAGTCTTGGTGGACGAGTGATGGATCCAATCTCAAAATCCAATTTCTGATACATACTCGGTTCGAAATCCATAATGTAAGCTTAGGAAAACTTAACAACAAAAGTCCAAAAGTCCAAACTGTGAGATTACGATCGTAAATGCCTGATTACGATCGAGAACACCTGATTACGATCGAACAGAATCGTAAACTCCTAATTACGATAAGAGGTGACAACGGGTCGTAAACCAATGAATCGTAAACACCGATTCCGATAAGAGCAGATCGTAAACTCCGATTACGATGAATGTTTTCGGTGAAAAATGTCGTAAACCCCGATTACGATCAAGTACAATCGTAAACACCAATTCTCCGGATCGTAAACTGATAAAAATCCAATCTTTATGTCGTAAACAGGTTTCCGATGAAGATCTTCAAACAAACCAGTCGTAAACACATAAACCAACCCAGAAAATAGTCGTAAACTCACAAGAACAGCAGCAACACCAATCGTAAACCCTCCAGCAGCTTCAAACCTTCAAAAAAACTCGAACCTTTTCCAGAAAATACTCGAATCCAATACCGTGAGAGCCTCGAATCAGTGATTCTTGGCTCTGATACCAATTGTAGGTCCAGAAAATCTACCAAGTCACGATATTGATATCACAAACGAGTGCGGAATCCTCGTTAGTGATTGATTCGAGAAGAAAGTAGATGAAAGAGACTTGATAAACAATAAAGATCAAATCTTGAATGAAACACACTACTTCTTTAGCAATTGACAGCTGATCGTAAACAACAAGAAATCTGGAAATCGTAATCAAAAGCCTTCAGAATCATAAACATTAAGGGTTTATCTAGTACCCATTACAAAGCCCTAAAATGGATCATAAACCCATAAGCCCAAAACGTAAACTCTAATAACCGGCCCACATGGCCCAAATGTAATCTATCTAAGCCCAATAACTAGAAAGCCCACATCTAATGTTCATGCGTCTATATATAGCCCAACAATCTTCCCCTAGGCATGAACCTTTAGACCGTCTACGACAGCAGGAAATCAAATCTGAACGTATTCTGCACATTGCTTGACCACCACTCATTTGCTACAATCCGGTTTGCTGTCCCATGGAAGATCCCGACCCGTATAGCATTTTCTAGATCGTTCTCATCTCCGAGAATAGCTTAGGAGGCGAGGAGCTTGATATCTCTTTCACCAAACCTCAGCAGGTCAACCGGATCGTAGAAGCGAAACTGTCTCATCTTCTTGCAAAGTACCACCGCTTCATGCGTCGTTGGATCATAAAACCAACAGTCAAAGTTTTTGACTAAGGTACCATCTTCAATTTCATCCAACAGGTTTATTACTCTTGTGCGTTTGGTGGGTGGTCGCCTTGCTTCACCTATTGGATCGCCAGTTACAGGGTCAGTTCCAGTTTCAACCCATCTTACCTGCTTCAGCTCGAAGTTCACAGAATTTTCCGCCAAGTGGCTCAACAGATTGTTCCGAACTAGGTCTCCTTCTGAGCTACTCCATCTGTTTATGTATGGAGTTCTCAACAGCCTTCTAATCTCAGGCTCAGACCAGGAGTGAAATTGGGCTCGAGTTCTGTAATATTCCACTGGACTGTAGCCATCACGGATTACTAGAAAGCCCACATCTAATGTTCATGCCTCTATATATAGCCCAACAACACTAAACATGTCAACCTATTTATAGGTAACACTTAATGCCCAGCGTACCATCCAACATACCACTTTGGTACGTTGGCTCCATACCAATTGGTATGGACCATGGTACGCTGTCTCTAAGACTCACACATACGCTCTCACATAGATACAATACACGAAACACGCTGTAGCATAGGAATATGCTCTAAAAACCGCCACATTCCCTACTTTTTAAAGGACGAAAAAGAAGTCAATATGATCCAGAAAACCATCGGATCATACAAATCGTCATATTGTAAACCTAATTGACTATTAACCGGCATAATCACATAAAAATACCAATAAAATCACATAAAAAACAACACGGTTAAAATAAAACCATACCTTGGATCAATCTTTTGACCTTCACTTCAGGTGTTGAAACTCGACTGATAATCATCTCCTCTTCGTTGCTTCCCATCTTCGAACTGGTTGAACAGAAATTGGAAGCGATTAAATCATAGATGAAGGAAGGGTTGTCTTCAATCGTGTACCTAAATTGTTGCTTCCCATCTCCACTTTGTTGTGAAAATCATCATAAAATGAAAAAGCATCATGGGACTTGTAGGTCCAAAAATCAACCAAACACGATATCCTAATCACAAACGAGTGCGGAATCCTCGTATGTGATTGATTCAAGAAGAATGTAGAAGAAATAGAATTGATCTAAGATAAAGATCAAATCTTGAATGCAAAACACTACAATCTTGAAGCTAATGAAATCTGATCGTAAACTCTAATGAGAGAGCAAAATCGTAAATGTAATCCAAAAGCTTAATCATAAACACAAATAAGAGAGGTATTTATACTACCTCTTACAAAACCTTGGGCCAGTCATAAACACAATAGGCCCAATCATAAACACAAAGAAATCGGCCCACATGGCCTAAAACATAAACTAACTAAGCCCAAAACTAATAATAAGCTAGCCCATAACTAATGTTCATACCTCTAATAAATATAGCCCAACAATCTTCCCCTAGGCATGAACCATTAGACTATCTACGGCAGCTGGAGATCGAATCTGAAAGTGTTCTGCACATTGTTTGACTACCATCCATTTTCCACGATCCGATTAGCCATTCCATGAAAGATCCCCACCCTTATAGCATTTTCCATATCATTCTTATCACCGAGAATAGGTTGGGAGGCGAGGAGCTTGATGTCTCTTTCTCCAAATCTCAGTAGATCAACTGGATAGTAGAAATGGAATTGCCTCAATCTCTTTCAGAGCACCACCACCTCGTGAGTCGTTGGATCATAACACCAACAGTCAAAGTTTTTGACTATGGTACCGTCTTCGATCTCATCCAACATATTGATCACTCTAGCGCGCTTGGTGGGTGGCCTCCTTGCTTCTCCTATCGACTCTCCAGTCACTGGGTCAGTTCCAGTCTCGACCCATCTCACTTGCTTCAGCTCAAAGTTTGCAAAATTGTTCTCTAATTGGCTCATCAGGTTGTTTCGAATAAGATCTCCTTCGGTGTTGTTCCATCTGTTGATGTATGGAGCTCTTAGCAAACTTCTAATCTCAGGCTCAGTCTAGGTATGAAATTGGGCACGTGTTCTGTAATATTCCACTGGACTGTAGCCGTCATGGATTACGGCAAACAACTTCTTCTCCGTGTCATAGTGCCAGCACAGAATGGCTTCACGACTCCCCCTTTTATCTATTGAGCTTTCACCAACATCAATGGTGTATTGAGTGGGGGCTGGTCCTTGAAAGAATTCTTTAAACCAGTTGTCATGGCCTTCTGGCGCTTTGGAGACGACCCTTCCACCTCGGGCATAATCTGACATTTCAATAGTGTCATTTCCATCATCAACATTCACTGCTTCTGCACCTTGCACTCCTTGAGATGAACCTTGACCAGGGGCACCTGAAGCATTTGACTCCACAACATTTTTCAAATTACCAAACTTCTTCTTCAGGTCCATCAAGGTCTCATACAGATACTTCATTCTATTCTTGTCCGCCGCCTCCTTGTCCTTTAACCTTCTGTTTTCTGCCTGGAGAGCTTTTATCTCAGTTTCCCTAATTCTGTTCTGAGACATCAGAAAGTTTATGTGAGGGTCTGCACTTATCCTCATCTCAATTGGTAGCTCAGCAGCTTGAAGTGGGCGGAAACTTGGAATAACAGTTGGCGGCAAGCTTGTTCCACTAGAGACACTTATTCTCACAGGGCTGGGTATAACAACAGTGTTATCAACCTCCATAGATTGCCTTTCTTCATGAACAGGGCTACGTTCATTCAGAGGAGGGCTTTCAGTCTGAACTTGGGCAGGTTGATCTTCAACAATTGGAACTGTTGATTCTTCTTGAGCAGTTTGACTTTGAGAACTAGACTCAGTTGGATGGACCATTAACAGACTTGAGCTAGTCTTTGTGAACTTGAATCGGATACTTCTTGGATCTATCTTCTTTCTGGGAGATGGTTCACGGAAGGGGACAGGCTCTTCGAGCATTTCATTCACATTGAACTGAAAATCCAACTCTTGAGGGATGGAATCACCACTAGAAGATGAATTCAGTACATCTCTTGATCTTTTAAGATTTATTGGCTCCAAGTCTCCATAGATATCATCATCCATATTTCCTTGATTAGCAAAAATGACGTCCATAACATTTTCTTCATCAGAAGGTATCACCACATCTTCTTCTTGCACATTTATAGCCGGAGTTGCTGTTATATCTTGATCTTCAGCAACAGATGCATTTACAGTTGGCACATCGGCTTCAGGTTCAGATTCTTCAACTTCTTGTTCCCTTGCCACTTCGGGAAATGCACCCCTCTTGACCCATTTAAGCCTTCCTTGAAAACTATTTTTACCCTTTCTGTCTTGGGTCTGTAGTCCAAACACTCCACAATCCATCACCTTAATATCCAGTTTTTCCACTCTCTCTTCAATCATGGGGTATTTCTTCATGACCACCATTTGTACGAATCTTGGTGTCATCAGGAACTGTTCTCGTGCACTCAGGTCAGCATTGCCTATCCAATCCAACAACATCATCTTGGAGAAATTGAATTTCCAGTCCAAGGCCAATGCGACAAATGCTGTTCCATGCAGTTTGTTGAGTTGATCAAAGCTAGTTCCTTTTCCCAGAAATGATTTTTGCATATAGTGTGCCAGGCACCTCCAGTAGTGCGGCAGCAGCTTCTTAAAAATGGGCGGAAACTTTCCTTTATACCCCATAGATTGAGCACCCGCTAAAACAACTTCCTTGGGATACTCAATCGGATCAATAGCTCGATCATTGATGTTCAGCCCTTTTCTGATATCTTCTTCCAGAATCACTATTTGTCTGTTCTGAACTGTTGCGGTATTACTTGTCTTATCAGCATTTGCTCTCGCTGTTCCCCAGAACTCCCTCACAAGCTGCTCGTCGATCAGCACACTTGTTCTCAGAGCGTGATTTATCTTGCATACATTCATCCCGGCCACCAGTGAATAAAATAATTCCATATGCTTCTCTGGTGGGTCTTCAAGATACGCCGGGATGCAGTGATCGCTTTCAAACTTTATCTCTTCGTCAAGCATGTCGTCTGCCATCTGAGAAAGACAAGACACATGAATCAGACTTGTTTGTCAAAGCTTAATTATGTTTGTTAACATCATCTTGAAGTTCAATTGATTATCATATTTTACCGTTAAGTTCAAAAATTCAATTGAAACTTTCAAGAAAAGAGTTTGATTTTGAAACACAAAAATTTTAAAAAAAAATTAAGTTTGATGTGATTTCAAAAACATTTTGAGTTTATTTAAGTGTCTACGACTTTAATTCCAACTTTTTAATGAGTTTACGATCCAATTAAGTGTTCACGATCGGGTTAAATTGATTACGACATAGGCCCAGTCACAAACTCGAAGCCCGATCGTAAACAGTCGTTTGTCGTAATCAAAGGGATCGTAAACTCCGAACGATCGTAAACGTCGAGGATCGTAAACATCGAACAGTCGTCTTCAACCTCGCGAAAATCGTAAACGCGATTGACCGCCATTTTTGTACCTGCAAAAAACTCGTAAACACCTCAACATACATCATATTAGTAAAATAAACACCTATCACTACCTTTATCGATTAACAACCACAATGTCGGCTTCTAATCACGAGAAATCGACTCGAAACT
Source organism: Deinandra increscens subsp. villosa (assembly GCA_039602395.1). NCBI lineage: Eukaryota > Viridiplantae > Streptophyta > Magnoliopsida > Asterales > Asteraceae > Deinandra > Deinandra increscens. Next base: position 71,969,673 of record JBCNJP010000010.1, on the reverse strand, counting down.
CAGAAAAAGATGACAATGATCACCGAGTGAACAAAAGTACAAACTTTGTAAATAGACCGACGAGATGACGAGAAAACAGTCGATTGACTGGAGGTTCGTGGTCGGAAACGGATGGCGAGGGTAGAGGTGTGCTTGGTTTACACAGAAACTGGCTCGATGTGGGTGAGATCGAATCTCCGGCAACAGGTGGCGGCGGTTAGGGTTTTTTGGGCGGTGGTCGTAAACGCAGAGCAAATGAATCGGAAATGAGAAACTAATCGTGAATGCGGGTTTTGATGTTAAGACAATTTTCATTTTGCCCCCCTCAAGATTCAAAAACATTTTACAAACCTACCAAACCTCTTAAAATTGTTAATTCTCTAAAAAAATGTTAACCTTTTAGAAAGTCTGAGAATTTACGAAGCTTCCCCTCAGACTCAAACCCCGAGTGACTGATCTTGATAAAACAAATTTTTAACAAGATAAATTTTAAACATTTAAAGACTTGAAAGAAAAACTAAACTATAAATAAAATAAAACCTAATTACAGGAATTAAAAATTTACTTGCCTCAAAGCTGATGTAAATTTATGGATCAAACCAGACACATCTTTAACTGAGGGACCCTTTTTAGCTTCCGTTACTCGACGCTCTAAACGATTGTTCAAAAAATTTTGAAACCATATAAACTCACATCCAGTTAAAACATTTTAAGTGCTTAATTGTGGTACAAAATTACCGTCATGTTTAACCGTCCCCACACCCAATTGTTCATAGCAAAACCTACCCAACCTCGGAGTTTATTGAGGATTCACAAACCCCCAACTTGAGGAACCATGCAACACCGTCATGACAAACCCTTATTTACTTAATTAACAGTTGGCGATCAGGTCGGCCGCATAAGCACAGAGAGAAGACCAAACAAAATAATTTATTTATTTTTATCATCAATATATTTATTTTTATTTTTATTTTTGCTTTTTCTTTTCATTTTTCTGTGGTGTTGTCAAAACAGCAGAAACATGGCGTGTGAGAGAGTGAATACTAGGTGAATACCACTCTCAACCCGTTTTTGCTGGGACTCAGTCTTTTAAACTATGTAAACTAGGATGGAAAACTAAACATATATAGGAGTTAAGTTTACTGCACTTACATGGATGATCATTGTTTTTGATTTAACTTACCGAATATCATCTTTGAGACGTCTTTCACTTCTGCCTTACACGTGTCAGTCTCCGATCGTCTTGGAAATTTATATCACTTCCTATCAACTCAAGGCAAACAAAAGACATCATAAAAACACATATATATTTTTTTGCTTTTCTGAAACAACAATATTTCTTCCCCTGTTTTTATGAGGCTTTTGAAATATAAACACATTTTTTTTTAATGTTTGAAATTTTCTTCAAAGGTATTTACAAGAAAGTTTGATCAGATCATTCCTCGAAGGCAATCATCCTTAGGCCTTCGACACACATTTTAAAATTGGGTCGAGGTAGGGGTTTTGTGAAAATATCAGACACATTCTGGTCTGAGCTCACCTTTTGGAGCTGAATTAACTCCCGATCATAACAGTCACGAATAAAATGTACCTTTATGTTTATGTGCTTTGTTTTTTAATGATGAACGGGGTTTTTCACAATTTCTAGAGCAGCAGCGTTATCACAGAAGATAGGAGTGTTAACGAATTCCATACCGTAATCAGTGAGCAGATTTTGTATCCATACTACCTGTGAGCATCCAGCGGATGCTGCCACGTATTCAGCTTCTGCAGTTGACTTCGAGACGGTATGCTGCTTTTTGCTCTGCCAAGAAATGAGTCGATCTCCCAGATACTGACATCCACCAGTTGTTGACTTCCGGTCAAGATCACTGCCTCCATAATCACTGTCAGTATATGCAAACAATTGGAAATCAGTGTGTTCTTTGGGTACCAAAGTCCAAGCCTAGGCCTGCCCTTTAGATACCTAAAAATACGTTTAACAGCAATTAAATGTGAAAGTTTAGGATTAGCCTGATAGCGGGCACACAGACACACTGCATGCATAATATCGGACCTGCTTGCTGTCAAGTACATAAGCGATCCAATCATCGAGCGATACATGAATTCACTCACTGGCTCCCCATCTGCATCTGCTGTCAGTAGAGGTCTGGACGCCATGGGAGTTGAGATTGGCTTGGAGTCTTGCATCTTGAATTTTTCTAGAATCTCATTCACATATTTTGCTTGGTGAATAAGAATCCCAGATTCATCCTGTTTCACTTGCAAGGATAGAAAGAAGCTCATCTCTCCCTGATCGCTCATTTCAAATTTCTTTTTCATTATCTCTTCAAACTCGGTGCATAATTCTTCGTTTGTTGACCCGTAGATGATGTCATCTACATAAACTTACACCATGATAATGTCTTCCTTCACCCTCTTTCTAAACAGCGTTTGATCAACCACTCCTCTTGTGTATCCATTCTCCACCAAGTGATTGGACAGAGTTTCATACCATGTGCGCGGAGCTTGATGCAAACCATACAATGCTTTATCCAGCAGATAAACATGTTCTGGGTGTTCCTCATCTATGAACCCTGGTGGTTGAGTCACATAGACTTCTTCATTCATCTCTGCATAGAGGAAGGCAGTCTTCACATCCATCTGATGCACCGTAAAATTGAGATATGTTGCCACAGCAAGAAAGATTCGAATTGCTTCCAATCGAGCCACCGGAGCATATACCTCATCATAATCAATCCCATGAACTTGCCTGTGCCCCTGTACAATCAACCTTGCCTTGTTTCTGACAATTATACCCGTATCATCCTTCTTGTTTTTGTACAGCCACCTTGTGGGTATAACTTTCTTGTCTTCTGGCCTTTTTACTAGACGCCACACTCCCAGCTTAGAAAACTGATTAAGTTCATTGTGCATGGCTGTTTTGGTCAAAAACTGCCTAAGCAATTAGTTGATCAAACTTTGTATGTGAGGTAGCGTGTTTGATGTAAATTAAGATGAAAATGTAATTGCTATAATAGACACGAGGATGTAACGAGG
>JBCNJP010000010.1:71892079-71966155 GCA_039602395.1 Deinandra increscens subsp. villosa | reverse complement strand
TGGGATGGCTATATAAACCCCATGAGTTTACTATTCAAAGGGGCTTGATTACGATTTCTAGAGAGAGAAGAGGGTTTACGATTTACTGTTTTGTACCCGACAAGTTCATCTTGTGTGCAAGATTAGGTTTTTAACGTTTAATCATCGTATTCTTCGTGTTTCTTCTCTTCTCTATCTTGAATCAATCATAAACGGGGATTCCGCACTCGTTTGTGATTAAAATATCGTGATTAGTTGTTGTTTCCGGACCTACAGGACTTGTTCTTTATTAAACACGTCCATACTGAAGTAGAGGAAGAATGGAATCTTGATCATATACCTTTTTCTTCCCATCTCCCTTCTGCTTTAACATATACCTGCAACATCATTAATCACAAAGTGCGATCATACTTGATCATTTTTTTTATTAAACACATCCGTACTGAAGTAAGGAAGAATGGAATCTATGAAGTAAAATAGTAAATATAGATCATTTTAGAAATTATCATATCTTTATGCTTTAGTTTTTCCCGTAAGTTTGCATCAAAATCTTAGATACACCATCTTCTGATCAAGAGTCACACAAAATATCACAAGAACACAAAATTGTATAAGGGTCATTACACAAATCTTCACTGAAAAATATCATTAAAACACAAACTTATCAAATGTGTACCATTGCACAAATTGAAGTAAAACTGATATCTTGAAACAAACAAAAAAAAAATCTTTGACATTTTCCTCTTATATTTGTGGGTCTGATAGTTATAAATAATCCACACATACCCATGAAATCAAGCACAATATTCTATTATTATATAAACCAATAGAAGCCAAGGTTAGTACTAATATGCAAACCAAGATCTTAGGTCCACCCCTAATTTCTTCAAGAAATTCCCACAATATATCATAAGTACAGTTACAAAATCAAAAGGGTCATTGCATATGTTGGATTTTGATGTGTCTAACTGTCGATTACTTAACATAGCAATAAAGGTACGATCCAAGAGTTACACTCTAGAAAACGAACAAGTTATAATATTTAAATATTATATATTTGAGTATTACTGATCACAAAGCGTATATTAGGTGAATCATGATTTATCGAAATAATGATCATGGTTAATTATTTAGGGAAATAATTATTGGACAAAATAGAACGGTGATCGTTTAAGATGTAAACAGAGAATTTAATTGTTAAAGCAGTTGACAATTTAATCAGGTTATATTATTACGTCAAAAGGCAGTTTTGACTAAATCTAGGATATGACATTATCCGGTAATTACGAGAATGAGAGATTTAATTTATGAGATAAATTAAAAATGGATAAAATAAATATTATTAAATACGTTAATAATAATTATCCAGAAAATTGTTTTAGTTAACCGATTAACTAAAACGTGGAGGTTGATATTGTTGGGTTTCAGATAGTGGTATACGGGTGCCCGGTGATGTTAAAAAAAACCTTTTAGGTTTGATCAAAACATTACCGATCGGGTTTAGTAAAATAAGAGTTAAAACGGATTAAACCGGTAATCCGTTTACGCAGCGGAAATTAATAATTTTACTAATTTTAGACGCATAAACCGTTGGGGTCGAAATCGAGTTAACAGGATCACGATCACCATAATCACGCAAACACCATTTCGCGTTAAACCGGTTAATGCGAAAAACGCAAACGATTACATTAATCAAAATTAAACATCTAAACTAAACGAAGTTTAGATATACCTTCACGATGAACTAACAAACATTAGAGACACCGAGGAACAACGCGACGACGCTAGGGTTTTCACGGAGAACCGATCCGACGTTCGGATCAAATCGTTTTGCAAATCGCAAGAACCGTCTTAAACCGATTCGTTGAAAACTGCAACGATTCGGTTTATGGTGGTGACGAGCGAGCACCAATGTGTCAAGACGGTGACAATGGCTAGGGTTTAGCCTAGGCAAATAAACGATTATGGCGACAAAGCTCGCACTCGCGATATCGTAACGACGACGAAAAAGCCGAGTGGTAATGGTGTCGCGTGAAAACAAATACACGCTAGGTCGCCACGGCGACCTAGGGTTTTGTGGAGATGGACCTAAGAGGAGGGGCGACGGCGTCGACGGTGATGAGGGCGGCGGCGGCTTCGTTCTCGGATGATGATTCGACGATGATCCTTTGCAAGAAACGACTAAACGATCTCCAATTGCTAGGGCTTCCGCGTGGAACGATTATGGCGACAAAGCTCGCACTCGTGATATCGTAACGACGACGAAAAATCCGAGTGGTAATGGTGTTGCGTGAAAACAGATACACGCTAGGTCGCGACGGCGACCTAGGGTTTTGTGGCGATGGCCCTAAGAGGAGGGGCGACGGCGGCGACGGCGATGAGGGCGGCGGCGGCTTCGTTCTCGGATGATGATTCGACGATGATCGTTTGCAAGAAACGACTAAACGATCTCCAATTGCTAGGGCTTCTACGTGGAAGGATGTGTGGTGATCGTCGAGAGAGAGAGAGAGAGAGAGAGAGAGATAGAGATAGAGGAGGGTGGCGACGACTCAAATGAGGCGTGGAAGGGTGGAACACCAAACCCTAATCCCTAGTTGCTTATTTATAAGCAACTAATTTCTGTTAAGGCCCCTCATCAATCTCTTTCTTCAAAACGAACCATTAACGTTTACGATTTATCAATAAAACAAGTTCATCAATAATTGTACAAGGCGTAAACTACGAGAAATACATAATGTTTTTCTCCGTTCATTATTGCAAGGATAATTTACTTGTAATCAAATACATGTTTATTAATCATGAATAAACATTTGATTAATTACATATTTTCGCGAATTACCGGTTAACTAAGTAAGCGGATTTTTATCTTGTTGCCCTTAGTGTAACTCTTTACGGGTCTAACTGGGTCGCGTTGGTGTTGTCGGGTCTGGACATCCACTATCCAACAGATATATATATATATATATATATATATATATATATATATATATATATATATATATATAATCAGAAATATTGGGTTTATTTCGTACATATAAACTTTGATGGATATTAATTGTATTAACAGTTAATATCAGGAAAATGTCTTTGGGAAAAATACAGTTTTTAGGGATCACATTGTAACTTATATTTCTATGAATACAGGTTAAATCTTAAGCCCTAGAACATAGAGAAATACTAAAAGTTTAGAAACCAAAACCCTAGCCCTTCCTCCTCTCCTCCCCTACGACGCCGCCACGATGTTGATACCTGATATGTGCGTCGTGTGAAATATTGAGCAACATGTGAAGTATCGAGCAAGGAACAAGTTCATGCCAAATTAGGTCTGGCCGAATCTGGTCCGAACCTGAAGTTCGGAGGGAGTTCGGTGCAGCGGGTTATGTATATAGAAGTGTGTTCTTTGTATTGTGTAGTTCTGAGCGTGTGAGATTTATGCTAAGTGTGTGTTTTTAACGTGTTTCTCTATGTTGTGTTTCTAAGTGTTTACTGATTGTAATTGTTCTTTGTTGATCATTAAAACAATCGGTTAATTACGTTTCGATGTCCGATTAGCTAGATCGAGTAGACGATCCGATGCTCACGCATTTTCAAGTGGTATCAGAGCTTTCTGGTTCATTCTACTGATCTGTGGTTGCTATTTTCAGATTTTTGTAGCGTTTTTAGTGATTCTTTAGTGTTTTTTTGTGTTTTTCATCAATTCTATCAAGTTTTTTGGTGTCAAATCTGCTTCTAAACCGTTTCCTATCGGTTTTCCTGATCCATAGTAACGAGTTTCACCAAAAAACAGTCCGTTTTCGCGCGTTTTTTAAAAATTAAATCGAGGTTCGAAGTTTACTGTTCGGGTTCGGTGTAACCGCCCCGAACTTCAAGTTCGGACGGAGTTCGGTCCACTTTTGGTGAGAGTTCGGTCTGTCTCGGTCAAAGTTCAGAGGTTTTTCAGTTTCGGTGAGAGTTCGGAGCTTATTGTGGTTCGATCGACATTCGAAGTTCGTTCGGAGGACGTTCAGAGCTATATAGGTTCGGACGTAGTTCGGTGGGAGTTCGGTCAACATATTTCAAATCTTTCAACGATGTCGGAATTTCATATGTTTTCCACGATGCAGAGTGCTATGCAAACTATGCTGAACTTTGATAATGAAATCAGAACAAGTCAGAAAGTTCCAAAATTGTTAAAGTTAGAAGATTATCATAATTGGAAGCAACGATTTTCGGCTTACATAAGTACGAATGATATCGATTTGTGGATTCCGATCAAGAAACTTTATCAACATCCGACCGATGCGGGAGATTTTAAAGAAGTTCATACCTTTGACAATGCTGAAAGGAAATCATACGAGCTAGAACAAAAAACTTTTGGTTATTTAACAATGGCATTACCCACTGAGTTGTTACATCAATCTAGTACTTGCAAGAAATCAAAGCAATTGTTGGATGCTTTATCAGCAAGGTGTGAGGATAATGATGATTACAAGAAAAGTCGGAAGAAAGTGTTGAATAAAGAGTTTGATAATTTTCAATTTTATGACAATGAGAACATTACTGCTCTGGTTTCCCGATTTTCACATCTAATCAGTGAGTTGAAGGTTGTTGGTATTGAGAAAACTGATGTTGACTTGAAGGAAAAGATTATGGAAGCTTTGCCTAAAAATTGGGAAAACTATGTTCTGCTTCTTACTCATGATAAGGATTATGTCGCTTTAACATTTCACGAGCTTACTGGAAAACTGCATGCTCGGGAAATGGAAATGTTAAATTCCAAGAAGTCAACTTCTACTTTGCAAAATCCTGAATTGTATCATGGTGAGAATAGTGCAAGCATGAATGCTAAGTCTAAGCCAAATCTGAATACAGCACCGAGTGTTGCTTTTCTGGCTGGAGCTTCAGGAAATTCTGATAATCATTCATCAAGGGGTTGTAGTTTCACAATTCCAAATACTTCAAGTCAAAATGTTGTTTTTGCTGAGTCAATGGATGATTGTGCTAAAATGATTACTACTTTGATTTCATCATCTTTTGGGTTGAATATTAAGAATGTTGCTGATGCAAATTTAACCAGTAATGATCTTGATTCACTCGATGATGATCAATTAACTGAATTGGATATCTCTTGGCAATATGCTATGTTATGCCAAAGATCGAAGAGGTTTTTCAAGAAACATGGAAGAAATATTTCTAGTGAAAAATTGGGTTTTGATAAGTCTAAGTTGAAATGCTACAAATGTTCAAAGCTTGGACATTTTGCTAAAGAATGTCAACAAGCTCAAAGTAGCAAGCCTGGTTTTTCTCAACCATCTTCTAGTAATACAGGCAAGGCGACAGCTTTAACAGTTCAACAAGATGATGTTTATGATTAGGGTAAACAGTTTGGTTACGATTCATCAGCTTTGATTGTTACTCAAGTTCAGTCAGATGATTCTTGTTCCGATACTAGTTCTGACACTAGTTCAAATCCAAGTTCCTATGAATCTGCTGAGAATTTGGAAACTTTAATGAAAGAAAATGCTTCATTGTTGCACAAAGTTCAAAAACTCTCTGAGGAAGTCACTTTGGTAAATTCAGAGTTGAAGATTTCTAAAGAACATGAAAAGGAGTTGGTTTTGAAGAATGAGTGTTTGACTACTGAGATCCAAATGTTGAATGAAGTTTTAGAGATTTCTAAACAAGACAAAAGGGATGTTGAATCTGCAAAAGCAAAGTTATGTGACGAAAGAGATGAGTTGATGATTGAAGTAAAGAAATGGAAGGCTGAGGCAGAAGATACTGCTAATGATTTCCAGGATTTGTTTGATAAGTCCAAAATCAAGCTTGATTTGCTTACAAAGAGTGTTGAAGAATCTGCTGTTAAAATTGAAGCATATGAAGTTGATATGGAAAAGTTGTTGGATGACAAGCGGGAGTTGGTTAGTGTTAACAAGGTTCAAGCTGCAAATCTGGAAATTCAAAAGAGAAATGAAGATAAATTGAAGAAGGAATTATTTGAAGGATTAGATAATCTTCGCATGCAAAAGTTTGAAACTCACAAAGTTGTGAAGCGATTAATAGCTAAAGAGAAGGAATTCACTGAGGCTCAACAACAAATTTCTGATCTCAAAATTCAAGTTCTTGATGTTAACAGATTGCTCAACAATGTTTCAAATTCTCAAGTTTTCACAAGCTTCTTAGCTAATGATGCAAATTTTGAGAAAATGTTTGATAAAACTGCATCACCCCCTGCTCAAATCCAAGAAGCTTTCAAAGAAATGAAAGAGCAAGTTCCTGAATTTGATTATTCAAATGTCTCATCATCTACTACTGAGGAAGACAAAGTTGTGAAGAAAAAGAAGAAAAAGAAGGAGGAAAAGAAATCTGAGGTTCTTCCAGCTCTAAAGTTTGTGTCTGGTTCATCTTCTACTAATAATGAGAAATCAACTACTTCAAATGACAAGATTCAGTCTCAACCTGAGTTTGATGAAAAGATCTTTTATGATCAAAAGAATGTGACTGAAGTAAAAGCTGAATTTTCTCGGTTAGCAAAGAATGGGCATTCTACATCTGCAAAGAAGGTTACTGGAAAGAAAGTTGGCTTGGGTTTTCAAGAAATGAAAGGTCAAGCTGAGGAAATTTCAGCATCCACATCACAGGGTTTGAAGAACATTAAGATGAAGCAAGTGAAGAAGGAGATCTTCAAAGCTGAAAAAGTTCAACCTGAGCGATTCTACAAGCTCAAAGGCTCAGATCAACTCTTTTCCGATAAGGAATTTCCTCTTCATTGTGTTGATGCTCGAAAGATTTCTGAAGTTTTTGTGAAAGCTCAAGTTTCTTCTGAAAGTTCTCAATCTCGAAGCCCAACATCCAAATGGGTTCATGATCACAGGCATCAGGTATATGATTCTTTTTTTTATCATGTTCGAGATATTCCTATGTGTAGTTCTTCGCAGGTACATCAAACGTGGGACAAAACAAAGCGAATTTGTTATGTTTGCTGCCGAATAGGGCATATGGCAAAGGATTGTCCACTACCTGCTGATTCACCCCAAAGGTTTCACAAGAAACCAGTTTTTGGTAAATCTGCCAAACTAATGTTCTTTGATGAACAAGCCAGAGTTTTTGATGAAGCTGAACCTACATTCTTTCACAAACAAAACCGTTTTGTTCTAATGTTTCAAAAGATTCAATATGTAGGTTCATCATCACAGACACATGTGATAACTTCATCAAAATCCAAATTTTCACAATCGCAACATTGGAAACCTAAGGTGGTTTCTAAGCAAAACCAGGACACTGGTCGACCAGAAGCGATCCGCTTCGGGTCATTCATGAACTAATCAGTTTAACCAGTGTGTAGGTACTTCTTGAAGACCTATCGACGATTGCAAAGTTGTTGATGGAGGAGTATTTTGCTAATTTAAATTTCATGATCAAATTTTCTAAAAATCTGCATATTTTCTGAAAGTCTACAACTGCAAAATATCCGTGTTGATTAATCATTTTTCTTTGCTTATAATTTTTTTCTCAAAACGTCAAAAATAGAGTCTTGCTTTTGTGTAAAATGAAAATCCAAAAATATAGTTTTCATTTTAAGGGGGAGAATTGTAAGTAAGGGGGAGTAATTGAGAAAAAGCATGTTATGGGAAGAAGGTGAATACATGCAAAATATATAAGGAAGGAAGGTGAATACATGCAAAATATAAAATTTGAGAAATTGATCATTGGGAAATGATGGTACACTGACTTACGTATCTGACTCATGGATAGAGTAGATGAAAGAGCCATAAGATCATTGTTTGATGTGCTTGGTAGGCTCGGCAAATCAGAAAGTATTCAGATGTGATATACACTAAATACTAATGCTTGACCAAGTGGACAACATCTTGAAGCATATTTCATGACACAAAAAAAAAATAAGTGTGAAAAGAATATGAGGTGAAAAGAAAATGAGGAGTCACTGTGTATACATGTGTTCATTTTGCAAAGATTTAAACTTGTTTGATTTTCTTTATTTTGTCAAACGATCGGACTTTCTCTGCGTATCGAAAGATCGACCTGATCGTTGTTCGTTTGACGTTCTGCTTTATTTTCTTTGGTGTTTCGTATAACTCATCGGACTTTCTCTGCATGTACGGGAGTACCGACCTGATTTTTGTTGAGTTATACAACTTCAACTTGTTTTATTTTTCTTATTTTGTTAAATCCAAGGCCTTATCTGCGTATCAAAAGATCGACCTTAAGGTAGACGATTTAACATTCTTATTTCTTTTTGCATGGAACACAGTTGACAATATCATGAAAAATACTATGCAATTATGAAAAATCACAAGTGCTATCACACAAAAGGAAAAAGAAAGTCAAACAGAAAATGTCTGAGTATGTCTGATAGTGTGGGGTACACTGGTCAAAGCAAATCTAATTAATACCTTAACATATCCAGATGTTATGAATACGATTCTGCCTGAGTTTAATATGGATAATTTATACCGGCAATCAGCATTACTTATGTGTTTCAATTAATTGAAATTGAAGTGTAGTTCAGTGCGTTATGACCAATATGATCCCGTATAGTGATCTTTCTCATACCAAAAATAGTGTTTGATTCTATATTGTGATTTCATTTCAATTCAGAAAAGAACAAAAAGATTTTCGGTGTGTTTTAGCATAAACTTTGAAAAATCAAAAAGATTTTAGATATGTTTTGATATAAACTTTCTAAAAGTCAAAAAGATTTTGTTTCTGCTTTATTTTCGATCTGATCAACACGTGATACAACATTTAATTTTCAAAAATCTTATCTTGGAGTCTCGAAGAGACGTTTTGCGCCGAGATTATTTAAATATTGATGCAGGATGCTGAGGTGCAAGTGATCACAACTTCAAGTATTCTGAAGCTGTTGATAAAGACCAGAGATACACCAGACATTGTCAAGTATTCAAGATCAAGCTACGATCGAGTTTAGGAGGAGTTTGTTCGAAGATTCATTTCATCGGACGAACAGATTCTACACTTGAGGGGGAGCTTGGTTGAAGATACAAATTTGATGATGTAGAAGAGTAGAGATACTGCACACGACGAGGGGGAGTTTGTTGATACCTCAGTTTCGGAGGGAGTTCGGTGCAGCGGGTTATATATATAGAAGTGTGTTCTTTGTATTGTGTAGTTCTGAGCGTGTGAGATTTCTGCTAAGTGTGTGTTTTCAAGGTGTTTCTCTGTGTTGTGTTTCTAAGTGTTTACTGATTGTAATTGTTCTTTGTTGATCAATAAAACAATCGGTTAATTACGTTTCGATATCCGATTAGCTAGATCGAGTAGACGATCCGATGCTCACGCATTTTCACACAACCACCACCGACGCCACCACCGCCGTCCAGTGTCGTGCCAACGCCGCAAGCCACCGCCCCGTCTGGCCGCCGCTGCTCCCCGCCACCGCCACAAGTCGTCATCGCCTCCTCCGGTCGTCGCCGCCGATCACCGCTCGCCACCATGTGCCGCCTCGGATGTGGACCAGTTCGTGTTATCCCGTGGTTTCAATCTCCAGTAGTTTTTGGTTATCATGTCGGGATACAAATCCGAGTTGCTCAAGAGTTGAGCAAGTGATCAGGGATTTCTGGCTGATCCATTTATCGCATTCAGAGTGTCTCATCTCAGTATCGTAAAGGTCAATCTCTAAATACTCCATGGTTGTGTTTTTATATATATTTATCAGAATTGTTTGTAACTGGATCTCTGGTTTGGGATACCTAACTCATTCGTAAAAGTTTTGAACTTTGTCGCTTCCGTAATTGATTATTTAGTATAATCGTTTTTCTGATAAATAAATAAATATAAAATACGATTTTATATTATTTGTCATTAATTCTTTTGTCCTAAAGGAGCCTACGATTCCCAACAGTGATATCAGAGCCACTTTTATAATTTTTCAGATGATATTAGTTTATTGATCTTGAGTTTTATATATGTCAGAATTTATTTTGACATATAAAAAATGTCTTTACGTTTAGGATTGTGTGAATCGAGCCATCGACCCAATAATTATATTCTGATTGTGATTATTATGGTTGTGGTTAATTTTGGTTGTGGTTGTTTTATATTTAGGAAAATTTGGCTGATAATAATCCCAGTTATCATCTATTGGCCGATAATAATCGCAGTTATGATTTTGCCCTACAATAATCCAAGTTATTAACATGTTGGCCAATATTGATGCGCCATTAAGTAGTGACTAATGGTGTTCGATTTTTGCTGACTATGCAAGCCATATAAGATCCTAGTTGGCATTTTTTGTTAGATCCTTTTTATTAAATCTAATAAATATAAAAGAATCCCAATTAAAAATTTGCAATCCACATTTGCAAAAAAAAAAATCTCCACATAACTAACTGGTACCTAATGTTGTTGTTTACTAAGGTAGTTAGGTCTTCTTTAACTAGACTTTTGCTCATACCTTATTTCTGTATTACATTAGATTAGAAGTACCTCTATATTTACTGCTCTACTATTGTTACAAACAAATACTACTTAAGCAATTTTTTGATTTAATAAAAAGGGATTTAATAAAAAAAATGCCAACTAGGATCTTATGTGGCTTGCACAGTCATCGAAAATCTAATACCGTTAGTTACTACTTAACGGCGGATCAATATTGGCTAACATGTTAATAACTGGGATTATTATAGGGCAAAATCATAACTGAGATTATTATCGGCCAATTTTCCTTATATTTATGATGTATGTATTTTTCGGGTATGTTGAACCCGCAATGTAATAGTTTGGTTTTATTTTAGGGTTATTGGATTTAAATAATTCCAACTATCAGTAATTCGCCGATAATAATTCCAACTCAGGAAATGATTTCTAACGAGCCAAACTTTCACCCTATTTTCTTCTGGTAGTCCCAAACTAACAGAATGTTAATGGTGTTAACTTTTGATGACGTCGCATGTCTAGGTGGCTGTCCATATGATATTATAATCTGATGTGGCATTCTTTTGATGATGTGGCATGTAATACAATTAGTAAATTATTATTATTATTATTATTATTATTATTATTATTATTATTATTATTATTATTATTATTATTATTATTATTATTATTATTATTATTATTATTATTATTATTATTATTATTATATATAATTCCTTATATATACAAAAACGAACATGAGGTAATTAAAAGTGAATATTTTATTGCATTTCTTATATTATAATAATCCAGGTTTATTAAATTATTGTTTTTTATTTGTGGTACACGTATTATCTGCTTTTTTTATTAGGTGGCTTCTTAGTAAAAGCTTCGGTTTTTAAATTTAGCTTTTGGTTTTGACACGTATTTTTGGGAGGGTTTAAAATATTTTTGCCTCACTTGAAGAATTTAGTTCGCTTGCTCTGATCGTTCTCCGCTTCTTCGCTTCTCTTTGTCGGTGAGTTCATCTGATTGTTTGTGTCTTCAATTTTGTTTGTTTGGGTTTGATTTTAATTTGTTTGCTGATTACAAGTAAAGTAAAGGTTTAGTGATTATGTCTCCTTCATTCATTCAACATAGGAAACGAAATTGATTTATTTTGAAAACCAAAAAAGAAACAATTGGAACGGCAACTCTCCTAAAATCCCAAAATCGGTAATTCATCCTTGATTTTCTGTTTGCATGTCTTTAGGTTTCTGGATTTTGTTGGTTGTAATTGTCTATTTCTTCGTTTTGCAGTGTCTGATTGCGATAGGTTTGCGAAGGTGATTTTTTATTGTCGTTTTTTTCCTTATGTTTTTCCTATCGCATTAGGTGTTTTTGTTAGTGTGTGTTTTTTATTTTGGGTTTAATATATTTTGAAGTAAGTGTTATAGATTTTTGTTTCTTAGCGACTATATTATGTTGTATCTTAGGTGTTTGATGAAATGCTTATGTTAATGTTTGATTTTCTTTGAGCTGTTACCGCATTAGCCTTTTTCGTCATTGTGTGTTTTTGGTTTTGGGTGTAACTCATTTTCAAAGCAACTGTTTTCTGTTGTATGTTAGGTGTTTGATGAAATGCTTATGTTAATATTTGATTTTCTTTGAGTTGTCTCATATGTTTAGGCTGTTTGATAATCCTTTGTTTTTAAATGGTTTTTCAATTTAGATTAGTTGTCATTTTGTATCTGTTTGTGTTCTGATGTTGACTCATTTAGTCCAATATGAACACCAAGACATTACTCAAGCCAAACTCAAAACACTAATTGACTCACTCAGTACAAATGAAAATCTTGGCTCAGCTGATCGACCACACATCCCCAAAACAACTGCCAAACCTCCTATAGGCACAAACACAAGAAGAAGGCTGCACATGGAAGAAGGTACATCTGATACACCCATCCATAAACAATACTTATTTATAATGAAGTGATTTGATATAATCACAACAAGGGAATCAATTAATGAAACTATATCTCTATTGATTTCATGAGATTGATTACAACTAAGATTAAAGGAATTAGAACAAGTAATTAGAAAGGGAGGAGAAGCCAGAAGATAGAGATGGGAAGAGAACACACTTCACAATTTCTTACAATTTTCATATGCCTCTCATACTCACACTCCTTTCCTTATAATCTACTTCTGCCCTAAGCCCGTTGTAAGCCCACCGGATCATGATTTGCTTTGTAAGCCCACCGGATTCATAACATTACCCCATCCTTTCAAATTCACCTTGTCCTCAAGGTGCAAGTGGTCGGTTGAAAATGTCCACCCAAGTAGTTGCACGATGTTGGGTGGCTTTCGTCCACAAAGAGCCGCAAAAGAGCATATTTTTGGGTCCATAAAATTGACTTCAAATAGCATAACAATTGCAAACAGTTTGACGAATTCGTTAATTTTAACTCGTCCCCCACTTGGTGTTTCCAGATGCAGTTTAGTCTTCACATTGACACAAAGAAAGAAGGCAGTAAAAGATCGTACTTGAGCCCCGTATTGGCTAGTTACTTTTGTATGCAACAAGTCTGGGGTACATAAGGCCACAAAATCCGTCCAAATTAAAAGCCCAGCCACACGTATGGAACCAATGCTCACGGTTATGAAAATCAAAATGATGTGAGTAGTGTCTAAACTAAGGATGTCTGAGAAAGCAACCTCCACCAACTCCACGTTGTATGGCCCAACAATTGAATTATAGGGGTCTTCATAAATACTACAAACCTGATGAATCATCCAATATAGACACTTCACAGTTAGCATATGAAGAATAGAGGTTGCGTCCCAATAGCTTATTGCATTTGCCCAGTGTGACCAACGGTTGAAATTCTAGGCTTCACCATACCCATACATGGTGTGCTTCTGAACCATGTGTTTAGAAATTTGCAATGCCATAATTAAATCATTCAAACTGTCCAATGGTGGGGTTGCAAATTTGAGAAGTTGAGGACTTCTAAATTCTCGTGGGCTAGTGAAGTCATGGAAACTAGGCTTAGTTAAACCATTCAGATGCAACAGTTCAATATCACAATCGCGACACTCTAAGGGCTTACCATGCTCATACAAAGGGTGATGGGTCATGTGCTCACAAATTGTACCATCGAAGTTGCCATTATCATATACAAAAGGGAGCTTGTGAGGAATGTATCGATCACGGGCTATAAGATCGTTCACTGTAAGCGACCCGGTGTGCATGACTCCCACTCGGACATGTGTTAGATAAATCATCAACACCCCTAGTCCCCTAAATGCTAATATGGTTGGATGATATTGTTGTAATATGGGATCAAAAGAGCACGTTTCTAGTCTGTTGAGAAAATGTATGAAAGAGAAGGTGTGGCCACTACAAACAAAACCAACCACACCATCTATTAAGCCTACCAACCTCCTGCTAATGCTCAAAATGGATCTATAGGCAATTGTAAAACCACATATTTGTCCAAGTTGTGCATAATCAGTGAGCATTAAGTTCCAAGAAAAAACATCCTTGCAAGGTAAACTAGCAAAGTGTTTTTTATCAGAATGTAAATCACCCATATACTCCTTTAGCAACATTTGGAATTTGCATCGAATACCATAACCAAACTTGGGAAAAAGTAGAGCCGTGACTAGAAAATCCGGAGGTCTTGTGTGGTAGACGATATCCGAGGTAGAAAATGTAGGTAATGTCCCACACTTCCAACGAACACGTTTTTCCCAAACGTGAAACTGAACAACAACAATTGTAAGCGGGAAGAAAACTCGAGGAATATAAGAGTTACCATGATATAAATCAGTTCTGCTACCCAGTAAAGATGCATGTGCGAGTGGAACCGAGAGGACTAATTCAAGAGAATAAGCATGCGGTGTCATTTGGGTTGGTGTGCCACCTTTCCAACAAAGGCGTTTATCCCGAACTTGAAACTCAAGCATCACGGAATGGGTGCCCGACTGATGGTCCTCTATAGCAGCTAACAATAAGCGGACCAGGATTAAAACCAAATATGCTCCTTAACCAATCAACTTCGGAATGCAAACCAGGAATTTCATAAATAGGCATAGCTAACCCCAAAATAACAGTACGATAACCCTCTTTTGAAGCATCAAAATTCCCAATTGAAAGTCTCGAACGATTAGGGTACAGAAGCTCAAGCACCCTTGATTCAGAATTAATAAGCTCAGCCCAAGGCTCACTTGAATTAGCAGAAACAATAATGGGACCGGGATCAAAACAGAAGTTCATTTGTAGCCAAGCAACATAAAAATACGAGCCATTGTCAACCAGTGAAATTGAACAACGATCAGTCTTAAGAGGCGTCGTAGACACATTAGATGAAAGTCGAGGAGTGGAAGCTTGTAGAACATGAGTGGTAAGAATAGGAATTACCTGAACCGGAATCGGAAGGGGCGATTGAATTGAATTCAATGGTGGAAACCGACTGCTGTAATCGAGATCAGACTCGCCAGAGTGATTAGGAAGAACAACAATCTCAGATGCGATCGAAGATGAATCACTCATGTTTGACTCGACAACATCCGATTGATAGTCAATAAACTCAGTTCCGGATTTGACTGAACCAGCTATGGTGTTAGTAAATTGAATACCGCCACTTACATACGTATGAACAGAATCATCGCCAGCTGCATATTCACTCTGAGCATCAATTGCGCCCACATTATCATCCGTCCGTGAAGCGTCGGAATCGCCAGAAGAAGCCATCGAGGAATTAGGGTGCAACGGCTCCACCACACTCGATTGAGAAGAAGGAACCTCAGGCACATAGTCAATCAAACAAGAAATCGAGATATCATCAGTCATGGAATCAATCTGAGGTTCATTTGGGTCAGAAGCACCAAATTGATCAACCATAGCATCTGTGAAAGCGTTCCATGTGATGAATTGGAACTGAGGAGGCAAGGAGTTGAACCAAAGAGATGTCGAATCTTCCAAATAAAATGAAGAAATAACTAAACGATCAGAATCAGAGATCGAGAAATGGTCGAAATACCTAGTAGCTTGAGCGATCATATAGGGGTTACCACCAAAGAAAAAACCAAGAGATACAATAGAGGACATGGCTGTTATGGAGGTGTTATGGAGGTGAGGAACCAATGAAAGCACCAATGAAGTGATTTGATATAATCACAACAAGGGAATCAATCAATGAAACTATATCTCTATTGATTTCATGACATTGATTACAACTAAGATTCAAGGAATTAGAACAAGTAATTAGAAAAGGAGGAGAAGCCAGAAGATAGAGATGGGAAAAGAACACACTTCACAATTTCTTACAATTTTCATATGCCTCTCATACTCACACTCCTTTCCTTATAATCTATTTCTGCCCTAAGCCCGTTGTAAGCCCACCGGATCATTATTTGCTTTGTAATCCCACCGGATTCATAACACATAAACTCGAATATAACAACAACTAACACTACTTTATACAGCAACAGAGGATCCTCATGAACAAATCAAGAAAGGCAAGAATGTAGAATGAAAAATTCTGCCGATCAGCATAAAGAAAGATGCAGAATCGAAGAAATAGAAGACAATCTTTTGGCGAGTTAATATAAACAACCCTTTTGTTAACATCAACCTATGATGCAGATGGCATATAGACCAACTTGACAATCCTTTTGCTAGCACTAATATGTAACTCTCAAACACCAACTACATAGGAAGATGGTCTCATGTTTTGATATGATCAACTATGTAACAAAAACGACAGCATTGACACATCCGTTATAGGATGAATTTTGAATATAATATGACGCATATTATAGAAAGCTAACGGATATCTCAGTGGCAACGCCGCAGAATGGTTTACATCTAGTATATATATATATATATATATATATATATATATATATATATATATAGGGGAAGGATCCTGCGAAAACACCCTTTTTTTGTGAGAACTGCGTAAACAAATCTTAAAACCTACATAACTTTTTCATACGTTAATATTTTTTTTTAAAATTTGCACCAAAAGTCTTAAAATTATATTATCTTTAATCCTATAAAAGTTTAAAAAAACTTAACGCTTTTTTTTTTAAAATATTTTTTTGTGTGGTGCACATGTGCATCACAAAAAAAAACTCATACTTTTAGTATGAGTTAATATTTTTTTTTCTTAGTCGCACCATATGTCATATATTTTCATCATTTTTTTGCGTTTTTATTGAATGATGCACATGTGCATCATACCAAAAAAAAAATCTCATACATGTGATATACATTAATAGTTTAAAAAGAAATTGCACCTTTAATCTTATAGTTGTGTTATCTTTAGATTTAAAGAAAAAAATAGCATTTTATAACTTTTTTTAATTATATGATGCACATGTGCATCACACGGGAAAAAAACGTTCAGTTTTTTTTTAATATTTTGCTCCAGATTTAAAGATAACGTAATTCTAAGACTTTTGGCGCAAATTTTATGAAAAACCGTTAATGTATGAAAAAGTTACGTGAGTTTTAATATGTGTTTTCGCAGTTTTCACAAAAAGATGTGTTTTCGTAGGATCCTAACCCTATATATATATATATATATATATATATATATATATATAATGAAATATATTAGGAACCGGAAGCAACCCGTCATCTTCTCCGATGACATCATCACCAGTGACTTTCATCGCCGACCACCACCAACCTGTCATCTTCTTTGATGATATCACCACCGGCACCGCTCCGACACCACCACAACACCGACATCACCATCGTTCCGACACCACCACAGCCTGCTCCATCTCTCCGAACGGTGTCATTTCAAGCATTTCCGGTGAGGCTCCGCCGTAATGTTGACAGCTGCGGCAAGCTGCAAATCGCCACCACCATCGTTTCAAGATCTGAAAATGACGATGGGAACTCATGATGGTGACGAAGATGGGAACGAGATGCAGACGTCATAATTAGATCTGAGGTTGGTGGTGGTTGCTGTAGTGAGGTTGGTGGTGGACGGCGGTGGAAGTCGCCGGTGATGATGGATCGGGGATGACGAAGAGGATGAAATGGTAGGTGGGAACATTAAACGGTTTTTTATTAAATGTTCTTATATAGACCCTCATCTTTTATTAAGTTTCACAAATGCCCCTTATCTTGCCATCTCATCATGCCACATCATCAAAAGCTAACACCTTTAACATTCTGTTAGTTTAGGACTGCCAGAAGAAAATATGGTGAAAGTTTGGCTCGTTAGAAAATATTTCCTGAGTTGGGATTATTATCTGCCAATTACTGATAGTTAGGATTATTTAAATCTAATAACCGTTTATTTTATTTTGTAAATTTAAATCTATTTGCACCAAGATGTATATCATGTTGAAACGACAAAGGACGAGGATTGTCAAGATTGGAAGTGGATCCAGGATAGTGGTGCATGGATACTTCTTATGGACATCTCATGACGATCGAAGAAATCAAGCGGGAGCGGTGCCAGAATTGTGGTTGCATGTCCCTAATTGACCTAGTTTAGTCTCGTTTATTGGCTCGAACAAAACTAAACAAATAATCATAAATGACTCGATTCTATATTTTGTGGTTGATTAATTATTTAGAATAATGCATTTAACCTAAACCCGATTATCCACAATCTTAAAAGACGTTTAAATTAAAAGAAAGTTTTAATTAAAAGGCATATATATAATAAGTTGTTATTATAGAATTATTTAATTTTAAGTAGTTAAATATTACCATAAAATTAGTAAAGAGTTTATTAATTTTAAAACAGTTTTGCGATAAATTACCTACCAAGTTTTAATAATTAGGTTATCTAAATGCGATCGCATCGTGTGTTGAAAAAGAGTTTTCAGAATTTATCACGAACATGTAAAATATGATTTTATTAAAATGCACGACTTATTTAATCATGCATATTTTTCGTCTATTATATTTTTATAATATAGCCAATTTCAAAACGATATTTAATGCCATCCTATATCTGAAACACTCGAACCGATCTATCCGAACCCCCTTTGTTAGCGCTTACCCTGCATTGGGCCTACGGTTTCGGTGCGAGGTCGATCCATGATTCCTGTGCAACATAGGCCGGTGAAACATGTTTCATATTTAGGGATAATATCACTTGTAGCATGACAAGTGGGGATAGTTGGGGTAAATGTACAAAATTGGTGCATTGTGTCACGCAAATCTAAGAGTTATGTAGAGGCACAATCAGTAAACCGTTACCCACCTACGTAGAAGATGCAGAAGTGAATAGTGCTAAGCCAATCACTTCTGTATTGTGAAATGGGGTCATTGTCTAAAACTAAGTTTTAATTAAAGACATAAATTAGAATTGCAAATTCATAATACGTCATGTAACCCCAAAACTGAGAGTTGTGTGAGACGCAATCGATAACAATTACCCCACCTATGTAATAAATGCAGGTGAATATTGCTAAGCCAATCACGTTGTATTTATGAAATAGGATCTCTATCCTAATTGAATTATGTGTTATTGGGTCTGTCTATTTAATTAGGTTATTTAGTAACACGAAGTACAAAGATATACATTGTTTCCCTCTTGTACATGTTCCATAGCTATTATAACGAATTTCGTCACCGAAAAATAATATACAGAAACAAACTCACCAAGAGTAATTTCTCGGTATGGTATCGGAAGTTGAGAAGTGTCCTTGAGAAGGAGAAATTGTTGTAAGTATTGGACGTACCACTAGCTGATCGTCCACCTCTAGATGACACTAGGCCTCGGTGGTTACAGTATTACCATGATTCCACAAAAGTGTTATATTTGATTCTATCGACTGTTAGTGAAGAACTCCTAAATGAAATCGGAGATGATTTCAAAAGCCTGTATACCTGTAAAATGATCCAAGAGTTGGGGAATGACAATCAGTCAAAACAGGTTTAGAGTTTGGCAATCACTAAGGAGATAACTAGACCTATGCAATTCAAACACAGTGTCGGAGATCACGTTGATCGGATGGTGAGTTATTTTGACATGCTTGAGAAACTAGAGTTTCCTGTACACCCAGTTACCGCCCTGAATATGATTCTAACATCCCTTCCTAGCAAATATGATGCTTTCGCAAAGGGATACATCAAAAGCAGATTTGATGGGTCGATACTAGCTCTGAGAGAGATGCACATTGCTGAGGACAGAAGCTCAAGCCAGTCGGTAAACCTATACCTGAAAACCCTAGTCGAGGCACGAAGAGAGTTTGAATCTTTGATGATGATGCTTGCTTTATCTGCGACAAGCTTGGCTACTTGCTATGCTCGAGAAAGGTTCCCAGACTGATTAGATCAGACTCCTCACAAATTGTTTTTGAGGTAATATTCATTTTAGCATTTTTCCTATCTCGAAATCAAGGTATTATGGTTACTCAATTTAAACCAATGTTAGTACGTTAGAAATTCTTTGGAACTTTTTTTTCAAAAATTGATCTAATTAAGTGTACAAACATAGTTTAATATGACTAACTAGTAACATAATTGATTCAAAATCAAATCCATTAACGCAGGTATGAAGATGCATCATGTCAAAGACAATAGCATAAAACTTAATTTTGTTTCTTCAGAGACTAAAGAATAGTAAATTCTGGAAAATTAAGTAGAAAATATAACCAGTCAAATAAGGATCAATTCGATTAGATCGAAGCGATCACCTTAATTGGAAATGCTAAACAAAACCATTAGATCAATCTTCTTAAAATTGAAAGGATGTTTTAGTAAAGAAGTGAGTCGGACTTGCACTCAGATGAAAGTCGAACTAATGATGGAAATGTGCAAAAAGTAATTCTAGGGTTATACTCACCATTCCAAAAGATTATATTAAACCTTAAAAGGACTGAAATACATCACCAAATTAACAAGAGTTGTTAGATACCAATCCAGCGATTCAACTGCAGATACCTCATTAGATGATAGTCACATGATTAAAGATAGAGGATCTTCAAGAAGTGCTGGATATGGAATGTGAACTAAATAGACAACCAAGTTACATACATGGAGAAGAGATAAGATGAGTCATCATGAAATCTATCTATAAATAGTTCTAGATATTTCCAAACAAATTAATATACTTGGGAAGTATAAATAAGTGGTTCTTAGAGTAAGGATTGCAGAAAACGATATTAAGGCAAGTGGGAGTTCAATGACAGATCTGAATAATGAAGATGACATCATAAAAGGAGCCTTTCATGATGCATCAAATGCTTAGACTAATTAACAAACAGACTGCAGTGATAGATTGTAGATATGAGATATATTTAATTATATCATAACCCCGATCCGTAAGATAAGTTCTAAAACAGATCCATAAGCGAGTAAATAATGGAAGGATGTTGATATGAGATATCAAGGTTTAGAAATCATTATGAGCTCTAAAAGGGTGATCTTGGAGAAGATCAGTAACTAGAGTATATCAAGAATAAATTAAATTAAGAGTTGGATTGAGTGGGACAAGAGAGGACAAGGGATAAACTCCATTAACCCTCTCTTATCCAGTCCGTAAGATATACCAAATCGATATATCGATATCGAATGTCTAAGCAATGCAGATCATTGAATTGATCTCAAGAATGAGGTCATTAAAGGTACATAATGGTCATAGGAGTAATCCTTTGAAAGGATTGTTGGTAAAACACTTAAGATGAGAGATAAATCTCAAAAATAACTAGGAATTGGAAATCAATAATTAATCAGAGAAATTCAAAGGCTAATGCATAGCCTAATTACTGAAGATTTTCAGTATAATTTCTGAAGTCAATAAAACAGAGATGAACTAGCTCATCTACGTACGTCATCATCACAAGAGATACCAAGTGTGTGGTATACGGATCAAGACTACAAATGACAAGGTTGTATGTCGAGAGTGATTTGAAATCACAAATATCAGAAGAAGTTAATCTGATAAGAATGCCTTGATATAGTGAAACAATGATATCTTAGGCAACATAATGATTAGATCTTGATAAGATACAATCTGCATGAAAGGGATGCGATCACACATGTTGCCAATGATGGTCCACTATTAGTATGTGGTGTTTTGAACAAAAGGACCACATCAAGAAGTCCACTTTGAATCAATGGTTGATTGCCACATGGAAAATGTGTCTGTGTTCAACAATTAGTACGTTTTAGAAATCCATGAATATTGTAATCTAAAGGTCCGCAGTCGGTCAAATTCGTGGGAATGAATTTTAAAGAAAGTTTGTTGTGATTTATAATCATTCATGAGACGAAAGCTCAAGGGATTCAGGGTTATAATTCACAGATACTCATTAGAGGAATGATATTGGACGTAATTCACTTCAAAACTAACTTCATGGATCAAGGTCAAAAGTAGTTTTGAAAATGGTATGATCGTCACGTCCTTAGACCTAAGAAGCATATAGAGACTAACATTAGTGGAGGATCGTTCCTTGATCTTATCTAACGCTGGATCTTAATAGGACAGTAATAAGGGTACTTGATTGGGAATCGATCTGAAGCTCAGTGGGAGTTGTATATTGTCAAAGGGATTATGTACTTCTCAAATGAGAAGATGAACATCTAGGCGCCTTTGTGAGATTAAACTAGTGAAAATATGTGGCCACACTCAAACTAAGATGTAGTTTCTCATCCACTTTGAGTCTGATACGATAACAAGAATGGTTGAACGAAATGTGAGATTGATTCCAAATCCATGTCTCATGTTCAACTGATGTTCTGAACAGAAATGAAGGACAACAATAAGGTTACCACGCCTTAACTCCATAAAAGAAAGAAACACAATTTAAGCATTTGGAGAATAGGTGAGGAAATAAACCTCGTCATACCTTAATGGTCGTAGAGAGATACAGCTAGGTGTCCACATCACGCACGTTGAGATCATAATCGTAAATCCTCCAAGCGCGAGTTTGTTGGATTTTGATGTATCCGACTGTCGATTACTCAACGTAGCCATAAAGGTATGATCCAAGAGTTATTCTGAACGACGAACAAGTTATAATATTTAAATAATACTGATCATAAAGCGAATATTAGGTGAATCATTATTTATCAAAATAATGATCATGGTTAATTATTTAGGGAAATAATTAATGTACAAAATAGAATGGTGATTGTTTAAGATGCAAATGAAGAATAAAATTGTTAAAGCAGTTGACATTTTAATCAGAGAATATTATTGCGTCAAAAGACAGTTTTGACTAAAGCTAGGATAAGACGTTATCCGGTAATTACGAGAACGAGAGATTTAATTTGTGAGATAAGTTAAATACAGATAAAATAAATATTATTTAAGACTTCAATAATAATTAACCAGAAAAACGTTTTAGTTAATCAGTTAACTAAAATGTGGAGGTTGAAATATATATATATATATATATATATATATATATATATATATAGGGGAAGGATCAAATAAAAACAAGATGTTATTGCGAAAACACGAAAACAAATATTAAAACCTCTATAACTTCCTCATACGTTAATAATTTTTTAAAAAATTTGCACCAAAAGTCTTAAAATTATGTCACCTTTAATTCTGGGAAAAAAAATTAAACATATAAAATTTCGTGATTTTTTTTTATTATTGCACATGTGCAATAATACGTATTAATTATATTACACATGTGCAATATTAACAAAAAAACATTAATTTTTTTAAATTTTTTCATCAATTAAAGATAACAGAATTATAAGATCTATGGTATAATTTTTTATCAAAAATATTAACGTATGAAAAAATTATAGAGGTTTTAATATTATTGCACATGTGCAATAATAATTTTTTATTGCACATGTGCAATAATAAATTTTTTTTTAAAACGTAGAATTTTTTTTAATTTTCTCCAGAATTAAAGATAAAAGAATTATAAGATTTATAGTGCAATTTTTTATAAAAAATTTTAACATATGAAAAAGGTATAAAGGTTTTAATATTATTGCATATGTGCAATAATAATAATAAAAAATTATTGCACATGTGCAATAATAATTTTTAAAAAAATTTAGATTTTTTTTAAAAAAAATTTCTAGAAATAAAGTTAACATAATTTTAAGGATTTTGGTGCAAAATTTTTTAAAAAATATTAACGTATAAAAAAGTTATAAAGGTTTTAATATTTGTTTTCGTGTTTTCGCAATAAAAGTTGTTTTCACATGATCGTTACCCTATATATATATATATATATATATATATATATATATATATATATATATATATATACTATCTTAATATATATATTGGAAAGAGAAAACTTATGTGTTGAATTTTTAAGATTTGTATAAGTTTGAAAACATGGTGTACAAGAGCTTTAAGCACAAAATCTTAAAATTTAGGTTGAAAAGAGCTTAATTCGATTCTGGCCAGGGGAAAGGGAATCAGGTTATTTTCCTAGTGGCAGAGAGAAGCTTCCACATTAGTGTTCCCGCTCATCATGATGTTCAGTTTTAACCGTAATTCAAAATCAATCTGAACACACAGAGTTGCAGACACCTAAATCTGGAAAACAACAAGCGCTTTCTTCTCGATCTGGTTTCAATTGAAAAGGGTGAAGAAGCCCTCCAATATCGCTTATCTTCTCTCAAGCGGTTCATAATCAAGGTATGTTCTATCATTTGAAATTCGAAATACCTGCACTCTCTCATGCTTTCTTCTCGAGGAGTGTAGGGTTTGTTTGAAACCGCCGTTAAGAGCAGTTCCTGAAAGGGGATTAGATCTGTGTGTATTGATCTTCTTTTTCCCTTCTAACCCATAACTACATCGACATTTATTCTAACCCTAAAACTAATTCGTATCGTACCTGAAAATCAACCTCAGATGCCAAGACACGAAGCTATAAGCCCTGGATATTTACAAAAGAACCAGTGAGCAGGTAACTGAACATACATAAAGTAGAAAATTGGTCGATTTATAGAACATCATATCATATATATGCTTTTATTTGCATTTGACTATAAAGAAATGTGGTTAAATGACGGAAGCTGAGCTATTGAAGGAGGTAGATGGTCGATGGAGAGTAGGTTGGGTCACAGCAGATCGGCGACGGTAAGGAATGGGGGTCGAACTCAGTCGCATTTCCGGTAGTTTTTGTTCTGAATTCCGGCCGCCGATCTCCTTTTCAGTCCATCCACGGTAAGATTTTAGTTGTCATCTCAATTCCAGAAAGTTAACCACTGTTAACACCCGATTTGTTCATGTATGTGTGCTCATGGTCGATCTGAGACGGAAATTATGTGATTGATGTTGATTTGATGATGTTAAATTTCTACCAACACTTTTCCTAGCTGAGATCGTGCTCAACCTATGCGCATTCATACATCTTTTATTCCTGATAGATATTATTATCCCTTTTATACATGATTTTTTATTAATTTGTTAGAATTACTCATAATTTGAGATCCATTTGTTAAAATACTCATGTTTAGTTGTTATTTTGTGGAGAAAGCATGTCAAATACTCATATTTAGAATTGCTTCAACAGTTTAACACCGTTTCTTCGCTGCTCTTGTTGTTTTTCTCTACAATTTGCTCTCACTTGTCATGCCCTTTCTACTTTTGATGGGTTTAATTTATAATAATAATGCAGGATGTAGAAGGACCTGATGATGAAGATATGAGATTTTCTGGTAATGCTTGAAAGAGATAACTAATTCGAGGTACTTTTAGAGTATTGTTAATTATAAATGGATACAGATCTTAATGAGTATAATAATAGGTGCAGTTTTGCTCTAAATCGATATGTTTATGCTGAAGATGATGGTAATTTGTGAATTTTTCACACTTTGTCCTGATCTACATGTTCAAATACGACAGTGTTCACGGCCAATTTAGAAAGGGTGAAATCAAAGTTAAGGATTCGAAGACTACCTTGGAGATAAGCCTATTAGCGTCTTCGGCAATAGATACATCCGTCAGCTCAACAAACATGAAAGTGGATGATGACAAAATCTGATGATGAATTCTTTAAAGTTAAATATTGTTTTTACTTTTGTATCACTTCCTATATTTATTTTTGCATTACATTTTATTTATTTAAGCTATTACTTCTCTTGTGATTATGTATACTTTGGATTAGTACACCTGTAAAAAGTTTCTGGATCATCAAAAAGTGGATCGTTTGGGTTATACCTTGCCTTGACGGAGACAGAAATAATCTTGCTGGTTACATGTAAATAGACTGAACATGTTTTCTGCTTGAAACCTCATGATATGTCATTATATTTTCTAAGGAATTTAAAATCATTTAGTATATATAGCCCAAATAATTCTTGTTTATTACATGTGATGCTATATTGCAGTGAGAGTTGGTACAGACGGTGAAGAGGCTGGACTTTGGGCTGCTGACCTTGTAGGTACGTTAGCAATGATTTGACATGTGTCAGCCTTTTGTCTTGATTTCTTATTTCCATGATTTTTTATTTCATAACTAATGATTTTCTGTTTTATAACTATTATATACAATTAGGAAAATTGGATTATTTCAGTAATATTATAACTTTCTCAAAAAAAATTGATACATGAAGTTTTATGTTTTAATATTACACGATGGCCTATGTGACTCGATTCATTTATGTGATTTGTTTCTTGTATTTTTTAAGTGATTTGGTTTTTGTTTGGATGTGATTAGATTGTCTTGACAAAGTCGATTGGATCTATACACGATAGACTATTTGACCCGTTTCATTTACGAATTAGTTGGATCTATGCAAATGTAATTTTGCTGGTTTATAAGGTTTATGGAAATTAGAATCATCTATGCTTAACAGGTAAACCCACATACACAAATTTATACATCATTTGGTCTAATGTACAAGAGTGTTGCTTCCTGGCTCAAAGATACCAACTTTTTCTATATTTGTTACCAGGCTTGAACTGAAACTCGGGTCCAAACCCAAGCTGGGTACATGGCCTCTTTTTGTCTCGGTTACTCCCTTTCTTTATATACTTAACTAGGTCAGATCTTTTCTTCATCATAATGAACTGGAATTGTGATCCAAAAGCTGCAGATTGGGATTTGATTGTGGTATGGATGATTTTTTTTAGGTTTGATTTTGTCTGATGTGTTTGGAATCGTTTATGATTTTGCAGGAATCGGCATTGGCTTTCTTTTAGTTTATGGTTTATGATGATTTGTATAATTAATCAAGTTAACAACATGAAATGACATTTTAGGACTAATGTTTTAATCTTTCCTTGATACTTGATCATCATCAAATCCACGAAGTGGTCTCCTGGTTTTTCAGATTATGTTGACACCATAAAATGAAAGGTAATAACATCTAAACACAGGTGCTTATGATTTAGAATGTTAGATAGAATCACTTTTTTCCTTGTTTCAAATATATTTATGAATTTGTTACTCTTTTCATTTTCAATGAATAAACTTAGACAAGGGCTTATGAGTTAGAATGTTAGATAATTTAAAGATTTAAGATTGTGATCAGTAGTCAATCCACACAGGTTCTTTGATCAAGCCTATAATCTTTACTCCATATGCTTCAAAATCTATTTTGTTTCAGAAAACATGCTGCTGAGTGCTGATATCAGATAAAAAATATGTGAAACTTGCTGATTTGTGTTTGGCAAGAGAAGAATCATTAACAAAGATGATGACTGCAGAAACCGGAACTTATCTTTGGATAGTTACAGAGGTTGTCTATTTTGAACAAAAACAGTTTATGATTCTTTTTTTTTCCTTTTCTGCTTCTCAATCTTTGATTTTCATGAACCTACGTTTATTTTGTTCTTTTTTGTATGTGTGCGTGTGTAACTTGTTTTAATACTGAATGATGAAAGTGATGCAATAAGAAAATTGTGTTTTGGGGGCTACTAAGTTCAATATGCATCACACACTCACAAAGATTTGTTTTTAGATCCAACATTTTTATGGGGTTTGATCACCATTGATAGATAATGTAGTTAAAGAAAGTATCACACACCTATATCCCTTTGTTACAGACCCGCTCGAGTAGGCAGCCTGTCGTGATTTGTCCTCTACTAAAAAAATATAATCTCAAGGGGAAGCCACCAATTCTACACAAATAATAGATTCGTCATACTCTAAGGAAGCAACAATCGAACAAATTTTATAGTGAAGACCTCAGATGCATTATCAGTTTTACCCAAACACAAAAATGAAACTAATCGTCGCCCGGAGAGTAATCGTTGAAAATAAACTATTTGTAGACCACTGAATTGTGCGGGTCTCATACTAATGGTAGAATTTATGTTTTGTTTAATCCAGTCTGGAAGAAATGAGCTAGCGATGCGAATGAGAAAATTAACAGATGTACGATACATTATATAACGAGGAGATTGATAAACCAACAAAAAACAATTACCGTGTTGGTTGATTGTCAATGCCACCGCATCGTGCTAACAGAAACGAATATCGCGTTGTAAATGTTCGTGTCGCCGAACGCGCAACAGAAGACAAATAACGCGCTATAAACCGTCGCCCGCCGCAACGCGCGGGTAACCCCCTAGTATATATATATATATATATATATATATATATATATATATATATATATATATATAGGAGAAGGATAAAATGAAAACCTCTCCGAGTTGGAAAAACCGTGAAAACTAAGCTAAAAATTTCGTTTTTTGTTCCGAATTTTTTTATGGTGACTCTCTAACTTAAAAAACACCCTTTATGAAAAAAAATAAAAAAACCGCCTAGTAAAATTTTTTTAAAAAAATATTTAAGAACCGATTTTTTTGCAAAAAGAAGTTAACCGGCCAAAAAAGACGTTCAAAATTTGTTATTTTTTTTAGATGAATTTTTTTATAGATTCTACATTCATTTTTTATGGCTTTGGTGAAAAAAAAATTAAAAAAAGCGCCTAAAGATTTGTTTTAAAAAAAATTATTTACAGATTTTGTTACATATGTAACAAGGCATTTTACATATGTAACAGGCAAATGTTATATATGTAACATGACGTAACGTCAGATTTCAGAATTTTTTAAAAAAAAACTACTAGGCGTTTTTTTGATTTTTTTTCACCATAGGGCTTGTATTAACGCATATAATCACTACAAAAAAAATTGAAGAAAAAAAAATCGTTTTGTGGTAGTTTCCACGGTTTTTCCAACTCAAAGTGGTTTTCATTATATCCATCCCCTATATATATATATATATATATATATATATATATATATATATATAGGGAGATGATCATTTGAGAACTAATTGGTTTTGTGAACTTTTAAATGATCCTCTTTATCAGCAACTTCAAAAGACTTGAAGTTGTGACATTCTCCTCACTTAGAAACCTGTTCAATCATAAATAATCTTGGCGCAAAACGTCTCTTCGAGACTCCAAGATATTGATTTTTGAAAAATTAATTTGTATCACGTGTCGATCAGATCAAAAACCAAAACAGAAACAAAATCTTTTTGGCTTTTAGAAAGTTTGTATCAAAACAAACCTAAAATCTTTTTGATTTTTCAAACTTATGCTAAAACACACTGAAAATCTTTTTGAACTTTTCTGAAACGAAAAGAAATTGCAATACAGAATCAAACACTATTTTTGGTATGAGAAAGATTACTATTCGGGATCATATTGGTCATGACGCACTGAACTACACTTCAGTTTTAACTATTTGAAGAACATAAGTCATGCTGATTTCCGGTATAATTTGTCCATCTTAAACTCAGACAAAATCATACTCATAACATCTGGATATGTTAAGGTATTAATTAGATTTGATTTGACCAGCATATCCCACACTATCAGACATATTCAGACATTTTTATTTTTCTTGTGTCATTACACTTTTTCTCGTGTGATTACACTTGTAATTATCACATAGTGTAGTATTTTCATGATATAGTCAATTGTGTTCCATGCAAAAAGACATAAGAATGTTAAATCGTCTACCTTAAGGTCGATCTTTTGATACGCAGTTAAGGCCTCGGATTAACAAAATCAGAAAATAAAAACAAGTTGAAATTGTATAATTCAACAACGACCAGGTCGATACTTCCGTAAACGCAAAGAAAGTCCGATGAATTATACGAAACACCAAAGAAAATAAAGCAGAACCTCAAATGAACAACAATCAGGTCGATCTTTCGATACGCAAATAAAGTCCGATCGTTTGATAAAATAAAGAAAATCAAACAAGTTTAAATCTTCGCAAAATAAACACATGTATACACAGTGACTTCTCATTTTGTTTTTCACACTTATTTTTCTTTTTGTCATGAAATACGCTTCAAGATGTTATCCACATGTTCAAGCATAGTATTTAGTGTATATCACATCTGAATACTTTCTGTTTTGCCGAGTCTACCAAGCATATCAAACAATGATCTTATGGCTCTTTCATCTACTCTATTCATGAGTCAGATACGTAAGCCAATGTACCCTCATTTCCCAATGATCAATTTTTCACAATTTTATATATTTTGCATGTATTCACTTTCACTATATATTTTGCATGTATTCATCTTCTCCCCATTACATGCATTTTCTCAATTCCCCCCCCCCCCCCCCTTACATGCAATTCTCCCCCTTAAACTGAAAAACTCTATTTTTGGATTTTTCATTTTATAAAAACAAGACACTATTTTTGGTTTTTATCAATTTTCTCTTTTAAACACAAACGAAATGTAAAGAAAGAAAATTGATCAACCAACACGTATACTTTGCATTTTAAAGTTTCAAAAAACTTTCAAGTTAGTAAGATATAGCATGAAATTTAAGTTAAGCATAAAACTCCTCCATCAACAACTTTTCAATCGTTGATAGGTCTTCTAGAAGTACATGCACTCTGGTCAAATTTATTAGTTCATAAATGACCCAAAGCGAAGTGCTTCTGGTCGACCAGTGCCTTTGTTTTGCTTTGAAACCACCTTAGGTTTCCAGAGTTGTTGCTGCTTTGGTAATTCAGTTTTTGATGAATCAATCACAGGGGACTGTGATGAACAACCTACATTTTGGTCTTTTGAAAATTTAGGAACAAAACGTCTTTGTTTTTTTAAAGAAAGTTGGTTGAAAGTCATAAAAAAACTCTGCCATGTTCATCAAGAAACACAGGTTTTGCAGATTTACCAAAAACTTTGACTTTAGGAGTTTTAGTGTTAAAAGCAGCAGGAAGGGGACATTCTTTTGCCATATGTCTAGTTTGGCGATAAATATAACACAAACGACTAGCTTTGTCCCATCATTTAGGTACCTGCACAGCTTCACAAACATGTCTATCTTCAAAGTGATCCTAAAAAGTATTATATACCTGATGGCGATGATCATGAACCCATTTGGAAGTAGGACTTTTTGAAGTAGAACCTTCAGAAGAAAATTTATCAGCTTACTTCTTCTTAATCTTTAAATCAGCAGCTTTCACAAACACTTCAGAAATCTTGTTAGCATCAACTCAATGAAGTGGAAACTCTTTATATGAAAAGATTTGTTCTGAACCCTTAAGTTTATAAAACCTTTCGGGTTGAACTTTCTCAGCCTTTAAAACTTCTTTCTTGACTTGTTTCAACTTCACTTTCTTCAGATTCTGTGTTGTTAACGCTTGAACCTCCTCAACTTTATCATTCTGTTCCTTGAAACCCAAACCAATATTCTTTCCAGAAATCTTTTCCTCAGAATTTGATGATTTATGCCCATTCTTCGCCAATCGAGAAAATTCAGCTTTGATTCGTTCACATTCTTTTGATCATAGAATATCGTCTCATCAAAATCAGGTTGAGACCGAATCTTCTCACTAGATGTAGCTGATTTCTCATTTGCTGTTGACGTCGATCCAGACACAAACTTTGTAACTTGAGGAATATCATAATTTTTTTCAGTCTTTTTACCATTCTTCTTATTCCTTTTCTTCTTCAAAACCTTCTCTTCTTCAGAATTCGATGATGATGAAAACTTCGAGTAATCATACTCTTCAACCTTTTCCTTCACATCTTTAACAACTTCTTTGATATTAACTGGGGGTAGAGGTGCACATCCGAAGCGGTTCTGGAACTGGAACTACTGAACCGAACCGGAACCGAACCGCTTTGGGACCGGTTCTGACAGAACCGGTTCGGTTCCAATAAAAACCGACGTTTTCAAACCGGTTATGCATTGCAGGTGAAGAACCGGAACCGGTTTTCCAGGAACCGGTTTAAGAACCGGTTCTGGAACCGAAAACGAGAACCGGTTTGTGCAAAAAAAAACTAGCCGTTGCATAACGGTTTTCTAGCCATTTTTGGTCCTTTTTTGCCCGTTTTTTTGTTCCCCCCCCCCCCCCATGCAACCTACAATGTAGTATAAATACTAGGTAATTGTTATTGGTTAATTCCACACTCAAAAATCACAAATATCACTTCAAAAAACACACACATTCTCTCACGTTTTCGATGGTCGGTGGCAACCGTAAAGGCAAAGGCAAACAAGCGAGTGAGTCCGTTGATGAGCAAAGCTCAAGCAATGTTGTTGTTAGGGTACTTGAATGTACCCGATCACGCGATGTTTGGGATTATATGGACTTATGCGAAATGTCAAACGGTGAGGAAAAAGCTCGTTGCAAGGCATACGGGGCTTTACTTGATCCGAAAGGAAACTCAACGTTGAGGAAGCATCTTAATCAATCATGCCCCACGTTGAAGGCTAATCCTTCTAAGGGTCAAGCACAAATGGGAAGTCATGGAGGCGTATTCAATTACGATCTAATGACGGTTCGAGACCGAATGGCAAAGTTCGTGATTCAAGAAGCTCTTCCCTTCGATCACTTCGACAACGCTCGCTTAACAAGTATGATTCGCGACACTCTCCAACCTCGATATACCCAAGTAAGTCGCACCACTCTTAGAAGGGATTATTTAAAACTATGGGCAAACGCAAAAAAAGAGTTAATTTCACTTTTTGAAAACTTGGAAACCGGTGTGAACTTGACCACCGATGTTTGGTCGGCTCCACACCATTTACAGGAATCATACCTTTGTGTGACCGCTCATTAGGTTTGTCCTTCATCATGGCAAATGATGAAACGTACGGTGGCTTTTGAATTGTTTCCATACCCACATACCGATGATAATGTTTTCCAACTATTAGACTATGTTATTCGAATATTTAAGTTGGAAAAAAAAGTTTTTTCTATGTCTTTTGATAACGCTTCAAATAACACCGTAGCGGTCGAGAAACTAAAATTGAAATATAAACCGGTTTGTAACGGGGCGTTTTTCCATAGTCGTTGTGTGGGTCATATTATCAATTTGGTTGTTCAAGATGGTCTTAGTGTTGGGTCGGTTTGTGAAATTAAAGACGCTTTTAGAACCATGATTTATTCCATTTTCAAAAAAAGTAGAGAAATATTTATGAAATACCGAAAATTGTGTACGGATACGAATTCTCCATGTTTAGGACCAAATTGGGACGTTCCTACACGATGGAATTCGACGTTCACAATGTTTAAAAGTGCGTTAAAACAAAAGGTGACTCTAAAGATTTTTCATGATCATCTTGCATCTCGTGCACGAGCTACACCTTTTTCGGATGAGAGTTGGGAGTGTATTGAAGAAATGAGGGATTTTCTTCGAGTTTTTAACGATTCAACTACACAACTTTCGGAGGTTTATTATCCCACAAGTTCTTTTGTTCTCCACAATCTTTTTCTAATGTCACAAACAATGAGTGAATTTGAATTTAAAAGTGAAATGTTTAGTCTTATGGTGACGCCTATGAAAATCAAGTTTCGATAATATTTCAAGGAGATACCACCCGTTTTTACTTGTGCCGCCTTTTTGAACCCATGTTATAACGTTACGGGTGTTGAAACCGCTATTGAAAGGATAGCGGAGTATTTGGAAATGTATGAGGAAGATGTCGACTTTGCTTCAAAAACAAAAGCTACTTTTCATACTTGTATTCAAAACTTGTTTAATGTTTACTTGACTCGATATGGTCCAACAACACACATCCACCACTCAATGTCATCCGTTAGTAGCTCGAGTCGTGGTCAAAATGATTTTTTCACTTATTTGAGGGTGGAAAATAGTAAGCGTCAAAGGGGAACCACACCGACTAGTGAGCTTGGGAGGTATATGGGAAGTGATTTTCTTTCCATGATGACTCGGGAGGAAGTTGAGTCTTTTGATATCTTGGCATGGTGGAAGGCAAAGGAAAGTCAATTTCCAATCCTATCCGCTATTGCCCGAGATCTACTAACCGTCCAAGCTTCCACGGTAGCTTCGGAAAGTGCTTTTTCTTTGAGTGGTAGGGTCTTATCGGTAAGGCGAACAAGGTTGACTCCGGCTTCAATCGAGATGTGCATTTGCTTGAAAGATCATTTGGATGCGGCGGATCGTATTCAAAACATGGAAACTCTTGAAGACGAAACTACTCTTGAAGAAAGGATTCACATGAACGAGATTGAGCTTGGTCTTTCCAATGAAGATGCTTATGATGCGGCGATTCGTATTGGCCCGAATAGTTCCGAAGATGAGACTACATCAAGATGATTTGAAGATGAAGAATGAAGATGAAGACAAGAAGTTATTTGCTTAATGTTTCGTAGTTGTTTGTTTAATTGATTCGAACTCGTAACTCGTAGGATTTGTTTTCGTAATTGTGTGTTTTTATTTCGACCCGAACTCCGAACTCCTAACTTATGTAACCGTGTAATAGACTATGGTAGTTTTAACTTTTAATGAAGTTTGAAGTTTGTTTTCTATGTGTTGTTTTTGTAAAAAAAAGTGTTAAAAAAACTAAAAAAAACGTAATATACAGCGACCGGTTCTCTGGAACCGGTTTTTTTTATCGGTTCTTTGGAACCGGTTTGGAACCGAACCGGAACCGGTCCTATCGGATCCGGATTTTTCGCCCCCGGACAGAACCGGAACCGGTTTTAGCCGGAACCGGTTTTTTTGTCGACCTGTGGAACCGGAACCGGTTTGGAACCGGAACCGATTCTTAAAAAAAACCGATTTGTGCACCTCTAGCTGGGGGTGATGCTGTTTTGTCAAACATTTTTTCGAAATTTCCATCATTGGCTAGGAAACTCGTAAATGATTGAGAGTTGGTGACATTGTTTAGAAGTCGATTTGCATCAATTACTTGAATCTTTAAATCGGAAATCTTCTGTTGAGCTTCAGCCAATTCCTTCTCAGTAGTGATTAGGGATGGCAATAGGGCGGGTTTGGGGCGGGTTTGAGTAATCCCAACCCCATACCCGGTTATAAAAGTATGTCCCATACCCGGCCTAAAACCCTTCGGGTTTCTAGAGGGTATTTACCCATCGGGTATTGGGTATACCCGCGGGTTTCGGGCATGCCCGTTGGGTGTATATCGGCTAATTATTCATTTTTATTTATCACAATTATAATAAAAATACCTCAAGTAACTAAACATATATAAATTTAATAATATGTAAATCAATGTTTTTAACTACTAACTTAGTATTATAGATACAAAATAAAAAATAGATAAATAAAATCGTACAATATATACTTAAAATAATTAAAATTTAATAAAGAAAAATATAACTGGTATATATTATCGGGTAATCGGGACGGGTAAGCGGGTATATAATCAAATCCCATACCCGGGCCATACCCACGAAAAAACTCAAAAGTAATCACATACCCGATTACCCTACCCCATACCCGCCCCATGTGTGTCGGGTTTCTACCGTCGGGTTCGGGTTTCATTGCCATCCCTAGTAGTGATCAACCTCTTAGCAACTTTGTGAGTTCCAAATTTTTGCAATCGGAGGTTATCAAGCTCAGCAAATAACTCTTTCTTCAATTTATCCTCATTTCTTTTTCTGAATTTCAAGATTTGCAGCTTGCACCGTATTTACACTCACTAACTCTCTCTTTTCATCCAATAATTTTCCCATATCCACCTGATAAGCTTCAAGTTTTGCATCATACTCTTCAGCATTTTTTGTAAGCATATCAAGCTTATTTTTCTATTTATCAAACAAATTCTAAAAGTCATTTGCAGCATCTTTTGCTTTATCCTTTCATTTCTGAATTTCTTTAATTAAATCCTCCTTTTCTTCAACCAACTTTTCCATCTTTTCTTCAAGATCTTTGCCATTATATTTATATTTTTCCAAATCTCCCTTGACCAAATGAAGAACCTCGGTAAGACTTTTAACTTATTTCGTCAAAGAATCATTTTCTTTCAACAATCCTTCATTTTCTTTTGACAAAGTCTCAATTTTAGATTCAAACTCTTCATTTTTAGCAGCTTCATACGAACTTGAATCAGAATAATACTTATCTTGCTCATGTGTGACAATCAAAGCAGATGTATCAAACTATTTGCTCCAATCATAAGTACCATTATTCTGAACAGTTAAGCTGTTTTATTTGAATTACTTGAAGATAGTTGAGAACTATTTGTAGCTTTGGAAGTGTTGTTGACATTCTCTTGCAAAATGTCCAAGATTTGAACATTTATAACATTTAATCTTAGATTTGTCAAAACCCAACTTGTCATCAAAAGCTTATCTTCCAGTTTTCTTGTAATACCTTTGTGACCTTTGAGTCAGCATAGCCAATTGACAAGCCATATCCATTTCATTTAATTTATCATCATTAATTTCATTCAAATCATCTTTAGTTAGATGAGCATTGCTAACATCATTGATAAACATTCCAAATGACGATGAAATGAGAGTAGAAACCAAGTTGGCACAATCGTCAACTGATTTGACAGAAAATGCATTTTGACTTGATGATTCTGGAATCGTAAAGCTACAACCCCTTGATGAATTAGTATCACCAGAAACTCCAGAAATATTTCCAACAAAAGCAGTAGTTGGAGCAGAACTAAGACTTGGTTTAGCCTTAGCAGTCATACTAGCAGCATTCTCACCATGATACAATTCTGGATTTTGTAATTTAGCAGTTGCCTTGTTGGAATTCATCATTTCCATTTCACGAGCATGAAGTTTACCAGTTAGATCATGAAATGATAATGTGGAAAATTCTTTGTCATATGTAAGCAACAACACATAATTTCCCCATTTTTCTGGTAGAGCCTCCATAATCTTTTCTTTTAACTCTTCATCTGTTTTCTCAACCCCCACAATCTTCAATTCACTGATTAGATGTGACAATATTGATACAAGAGCCGTGATGTTTTCATTCTCGTAATGCTGGAAGTTATCAAACTCCTTATTCAACACCTTCTTTCGACTTTTCTTGTATTGATCGTTCCCTTCACACCTTGCCGATAACGCATCCCATAATTGTTTTGATTTCTTACAAGTACTAAATTGATGTAACAACTCAGTGGGTAATGCCATTGTAAGATAACCAAATGTTTTTTGTTCAAGCTCATATAGTTTTCTCTCAGCATTATCAAATGTATGAACTTCTTTGAAATCTCCTTGATCAGTTGGATGTGTGTAAAGCTTCTTAATCGGTATCCACAAATCGATATCATTCGTGCTTATGTACGCAAAAAATCGTTGCTTCCAATTTTGATAATCCTTCAACTTCAACAACTTGGGAACTTTCTGACTTGTTCCGATTTCGTTATCAAAATTTAGCATTGTTTGCATCGCACTTTGCATAGCGGCAAAAGCTTGAAAATCCGACATCTTGTAAAAATTCAAATTCTGATCAGGCGAACTATATCCCAACTTAAAATTTTTATCCAAACTTGATTTTATCCGAACCAGAAATCTTATCCGAAACGTAGCCGAACTGAAAATCACCCGAACTTGAAAAAGTAGCCGAACTCTTGCCGAACAAACACAAGCCGAACCTGTCCGAACCTTAACCGAACAATATTCTGAGCCGAACTGTAACCGAACCTTAACTTCGGACGAACGAACACAAGCCGAACCTGGAGTTCGGACGACGGTTATTCCGAACGGAAAGTTCTTCAGCCGAACCTAACCATTTTCACTCAAAATTAACGAATTTGGACAGATTTGAACGAGATTTGCAGCAGTGAACCAGAAAAAGTGATGAGGAATCATTTAGGAACACATTTTTCATAAATTACTTAACTAAAACACTCAAAAACTCGTAAAAACATTTGAATTTTAAAAAAACCCACACTTTTTGTTTCAAAAAGTCCGAAAATAGCAACCACATATCAGTAGAATGAACCAGAAAGCTCTGATACCACTTGTAAATACATGAGCATCGAATTGTCTACTCGATCTACTTATTACGGATAAGAAACGTAATTAAACCGATTGTTTTATTGATCAAAGTGAACAATTACAACCAGCAGACACAGATAAATGACACATAGAGAACACCACAGAAACACACACTTAATCTCAGATCTATCTCGCTCAGTTACCGAATTACAAAGACAAAAGTCCTATTTATACAGGACCTGCCGAACCCTGGGCGAACTACCAGTTCGCCTTGATCCGAACTGGCAGTTTGGATCCAGTTAGCCTGGCATCTTGAACTTTGTCTTGATCTTCACATCGTCTTGTCTTGATACTTCACACGACACATAGAATATGTATCAACAGTCGCCGATCACCACCCGCATCCGTGTGTTGCCTCGGGTGTGGACTAGTTAGTGTTATCCCGTGGTTTCGATCCCCAACAATTTTTGGTTATCATGTCGGGATACAGATTCGAGAGTTGAGCAAGTGATCAGGGATTTCTGTCGGATCCGTTTGTCGCATCGGTCTCGTAAAGGTCAATCTCTGAACACTCTATGGTTATGTTTTTATATATATTTATCTGAATTGTTTGTAAATGGAACATTGGTTTGGGATACCTAATTCGTTAGTAAAAGTTTTGAACTTTGTCGATTCCGCAATTGATTATTTAGTATCATCATTTTTCTGATAAATAAATAAATAAATATAAAATACGATTTTATATTATTTGACAAAAATTGTTTTGTCCTAAACGGGCCTACGATTCCCAACAGCATAATCATCAAGATTGGACTCAATTTAATCATAAGATGAAATCTTGAATTAAATATACTAAGTTTTCTTAAATTCTTACCATAGATTTAGTCTTACAGTAATAAGATCCGATGAAATTCAGAGTATCCTCCTCTTTAAACCCGAGTGATGCTCCGAATCATACTCAAATGTACAAACAGTAGCATAGTTGATCAAGATCAGCCCTGTTTCACGACAATCATCGACGGGAGTTATGGTTCCAACAACATTAGTGTGAATAGTCTCCACCTTGTGCGTCTCACACCAGTCAACGTTTGGCCGCCCGGTGACTCCGACAACGTTGAATACATGGGTAGGGTTGACGACGGCGGGTCGGTGATTAGGGTATCGCGCGACTCGAGACAGATGGAGACATATGTGTAATGGATTCCTTGAGATTCATAAATTTTGCCCAACAGGCCACCAATATAACCGGTTTAGCCGTAGATCAAGAGTTTGAAGGTTGTTGCTGGTAAGCCGTTGGATTGTTAATTTGTTATTATTGGGTGAGATAATAGTGAAGATTTGCAGATTGGGAAACCATTATTGATGGCAGATGAAGATCTTGATGGTGACTGCAAACTTCATTGGAGGAACCCTGGGCGAACTGCTGCGTATGAGAAAATGAGAGAAATCGTGGATTTTGTTGAAACGAGTTATAACATTAAAACATATGGATATTCTGGGTTATTTAGATCTGTGCGTCCCACTTTTTTTTTATTAATTCAAAATGCTAAGAAATTGACACATCAGCTTTTGTATAGGTAGTGGCACTGAGAGAGTACCAACTGAACGTATAAAAGTTGTGTTTAATAGAGTAGGAGGATGATTTAAATCATTTTTAAAACGTTTTATTTTATTTTATATTAATTTTACACTTTTTTCTTTCAAGTGTTTAAATTTTTTTTTATTTTGTGTTGGGGTCTTTATTATTATTTTTATATTGCTTTTTAGTTGTTTTCAGTTCATTCTAAATCACTTTTTTTAGGCGTTCAATTAGTTTCGGTTTTAACATAGTTACGTGTCTAACTTTTTTATATTAACGTTATAGTTTTTTATT
Source organism: Deinandra increscens subsp. villosa (assembly GCA_039602395.1). NCBI lineage: Eukaryota > Viridiplantae > Streptophyta > Magnoliopsida > Asterales > Asteraceae > Deinandra > Deinandra increscens. The sequence continues at coordinate 71,926,873 of JBCNJP010000010.1, read as the reverse complement.
GCGGATAGGGGTGTTCACGGTCCGGTTTATACGGTTTTTGTGTTAAACCGTAAACCAAACCGTTAGTTACGGTTTTTTATAATTGAAGACCTAAACCGAACCGCTAAAAATTAAAACCGAACCAAACCGAACCGCTACTTCCGGTTTGGTTTCGGTTTGGTTTCACGGTTTAGGATCTTTAGGATTTTAATATAAGTTTAGAAGAATAATTTAAAATTATAAATAAAAATTCCAAATCAAGTTTATCAAATGAGACTATGAGAGTATTAGCTATTGTACTATACTTACCACCTCTAATTTATTTATTAATACGAATTTCATCTCTAAATATGAAATGTAACCTCCAACCTTCTAGATTTCCTAAATGACTAAAACATGTCTAAATTTATAGATTTTAAGCTTTGAAGCGCTAAAACTTGAATTCCTCTTTGATATTTTTAATGGCGTCAAAACCTCCATGTTAACATAATTTATCTATATAACTATATATATATATATATGTGTAGGATTAGGATCGTGTGAAAACCTATTTATTTTGTGAAAACGTGAAAACCACTTTAAAACCTTTATAACTTTTTCATATGTTAATGTTTTTTCATGAAATTTGCGCCAAAAGTCTTATAATTACGTTATCTTTAATTCTATAAAAACCAAAAACAAAAAAAAAACGTTTTTTTATTTATTTTTATTTTTTTTTTCCGTTTTTGGTACACATGTGTACCACAATAAAAAAACTCAAAATTTAATATGAGTTACTAATAGTTTTAAAAGGAAATTGCACCCTAATTATTATAGTTTTATTATCTTTATATCTAAAAAAAAAAATAACATTTTATGATTTTTTAAGTATTGCTACACATGTGTACTATGTTTAATTATCATTCGTAACATAAATGTTTTATTGTTTTTAGTATGTTTTTAATATATTTTTAACATAAGGAGTGTTTTTATACTTTATAATTCGTTTTTGTGTAATAGTAGTGATGATGGTACACATGTGTACCAAAAACGGAAAAAAAAAAAAAACGTTTTTTTTTTTACGTTTTTTTTTATAAATATTGTTTTCCAGAGTTATAGATAACGTAATTCTAAGACATTTGGCGCAAATTTCATGAATAAACATTAACGTATAAAGAAGTTATGTAGGTTTTAAAGTGGTTTTCACGTTTTCACAAAATAAAGGGTTTTCATAGAATCCTTCCCCTATATGTGTATATATTATATGTACATGGTCCGGTCCGGTTTTATATGACCGGTTTCTTATATAAACCGTAAACCAAACCGTTCACTACGGTTTGAAAATTTTGAAACCGACCGACCGTTCGTTAAGATAAAAAACCGACCGTGAAAACCAAACCGATGACCGGATTGGACGGTTTCGCGGTTTGAAACCGAACCATGAACACCCCTAATTGCGGAGAGAGAGTCACCACCAGATGGCTCTGTTCACCACCACTTACTTGTCTTTGGCTCCTCCCATCGACCTTCTAATATTTTAACCGAACCAACTGACAAATTCCACTCTGTTCCTGTCGCCGCCGATCTGCACCTCTCCACCGTCACAAATGCTGCCCTACGCCTCCCTGCAAGAAGCCGAAACCGCCATCGGTCGATCTCTCACCGCCGCAGAAACCCTATGGTTCAATTACACGGCCAACAAGTCCGATTACGTCCTCTACTGCTACAACATTCTCTTCCTTTTCCTCATTTTCACCACCGTACCTCTCTTCTACGTCCTCACTGAACTCATCTTCCGAGAATATGTTGCCGCTTACAAAATCCAGCCCAAGGTTAAGTTTTCCTTAAATGATAACTTCAAATGTTACTTCGATGTAATGCGCATGTTCATCCTCGTCGTTGGACCTCTCCAACTCGTCTCTTATCCTTCCATTCAGGTAATAATACTTTTCACTCTGATTTCAGTTTTCGATCTGTTGTCTTGTTTTAAACCTAGTTCACTTGTCATTTGTGATTGTTCCTGCCAATGGTCGAGATAGCTTTACGTTACTTCAATTTCAGTTTGCAAAAATGGCTTCAGATTTTCAAATCTAATTGATAGATAGATACAAGTTCAGTTGCTGAGAGAAAAGCAATGAAGTGATTTTATGTTTATCAGTGAAATAACAATTGTAAGGTGTTCTTATTGCTTGTCATTGGTATTATAGATGATTGGTGTTCGAACAAGCTTGCCCTTACCGTCATTAATGGAGATTATATCTCAATTGATAGTCTACTTTCTTATTGAGGACTATACTAATTATTGGATCCATAGACTTTTTCATTCTAAGTGGGGATATGAGAAAATTCATAAGGTTCATCATGAGTACACAGCACCTATAGGGTTTGCAGCACCATACGCGCACTGGGCCGAGGTATTGATCCTTGGGATCCCATCTTTTCTGGGCCCCGCAATTGTTCCAGGCCACATGATTACATTCTGGTTGTGGATTGCCTTGAGGCAGATTGAGGCCATTGAGACTCACAGTGGGTAAGTATGCTTGCTTTGGGAAGTAACCCAACTTTTTAGCATTGCTTTTCATTGTGTGTGATTCTTTGGCTTATTTGACCAAATGATTAAACTTAGGCCTGATTGGTAATAGTGTGCTTACTAATATTAAATTAATTTTTGGTTGTAATGAAAATGATCAGGGCACCTTTTCCTTTTTTCTCCCCCTCATTGCCTTTGTGTTACTCACTCATTACAGTTCTTTTTTCTAGCTTAGATTGAGACTATTTTTCCTTCCTTTGTTTTTATCTGAATCTGTCATCTTCTTACTGTCTCTCATTTGCTAAAATATGATGATAAACGGCTTGACATGAAACTAGAACTTTGTTGAGTTATTATGAGGTACAATAATGGAACTTCATAAATACATTGCATTTACCAGCCAAGAATTATAAAAAAAAGGTTGCTTATATGTGGGTATTGTTAATTAATTTCATCCAGGGCATCTTAAAACTCGTACTGATCATGAGGAAAATCTTGGAGAAATTGTGGACCCTGAAGGATAGCATTAGCTCTTTGTATCATTAAACAATTCTATTTTGTGTATCTTTTGCAAGAAAGAGTAAAATAAAAAGTAAAGATTGTGATTGAAGGCCTAATTTGTCCATCGCAAGTAGAAATGAAACGGGCATATTTAGGATTCACAGACGCTCTTTAATTTTTCATAGAATACCAATACCATATGCTTGGTTATGTTCTTCATAGTCACGGTATTTCATGTAAATGGATGTGGTCCTAGAACTAGAGTCTTTATTGACCTAAGTAAACAAATACTCTTAAGGAATACTCTCAGCTAGACAGGAATCATCACTCTGAACCAGGTTGATCATTATTGCTTTTTGCATTTTAGCAAGTCTAATAATTAGTTTCAAGAAAGTGGCAACTATGATGGCTAAAAAACACATTTGTTTTATGAACCATCATCATCTTTCACCATTCATATGATTATACGAAAACTTACATTTCTTAAAAACCAAAACATGAAAATGTATACAGTGTATATTAGTCATCTACTAACACATTATATTTTCATGTTTCTTGACTGTGTTCACCTCATGTCAAAGTTGCTTTCTTATCAGCATAAAATTAAATATAAACTGAATCAAGTTTACTTGGTTAAGTCTGATCTTGAGCAGTTGGGCCTGTGCATAGCATGGTTTGCTTCTTTTAGTGTTCTTACAAGTATTATCACTATGCAAACTTTTGCCATTATGAAAACATTAAGAATTGTTACTGGAGGTTTTGTTAACAGTATATGGATTCCGCCATATTAAAGCTTGTATTTTTAATGCATTTTGTGTGCTTATTTATTGTATATTGTCCTCTAAACAAAACAAAACACAAAAAAAGATGAATTAATGTTGGAATTTTGCATCATGGCAGGTATGATTTTCCATGGACATTAACAAAATATATTCCTTTCTACGGTGGTGCGGATTACCATGACTATCACCATTACGTCGGAGGCCAAAGCCAAAGCAACTTTGCATCCGTCTTCACTTACTGTGACTACATATACGGAACAGACAAGGTAGTTAAACTATATTAATTTTAACCGTAACTTTTAGTACCGTTGCCAATAGGGAATCAATTACAGTTTTCTATTATCCCATTTTATTTTTATTTTAACTAAAATAGCACAATACTGTGTTTGTTTTCTAATCTCACCAGGGCTACAGGTACCATAAGAGGCTCCTGCAACAGGTATTTATACAACAAACATGTACATGTATTTATTATTGATAATATGAAAGATGGTATGCATTTTTGTATACTGAATTTAGGTCCTAATCTAATATAGTTACGAGATGACTCAAAAAGCAATGGTGGATCAAATGCTTCCGGGCCAGATATCAAACTGGAGTGATCATGACACTGACAACCTGGAGCAATCTGGTTTGCATTTTCAGAAACTTTAGCTTTCTTCTAGTGTGATCATATCATTTTGTGTCATGGAGGTTCTGTGTGTTAGGTTGTTTGGATTTTGATATGGAATGTGATCGTTTACGTGATGGAATCTTGCATTGGGTATTTTGTTCCCATGTATCAATATTATGATATAGTTTGATAATAACACATACTAGGAAATCAAACAAATATATTTTTCTAGTGATTCAACCAAGATTTTAGTGCAAACAGGGGCGGCTTAGTACTTTTTCTTTTCCCGTGGGGTTCACTTTTTTTTCAGTGGTCAGAATTCTAAAACTAAATGTCAAAATTTTCGGTTTTATCGATTCGGCCCAGGTAAGGTTGAGGAAAAATGATTAGAGGGGAGCGGACATGTTTCTGTTTTTGCGTAAATGGGTAAAACCCTAGTTTATATGTTTAAAACAAACTAGTTTTTTAACTTTCCGCATGTTGTGGTTGGACACTGCGTGTGAAGAAAAAATAATTATAAAATTACACACAGTTTGATATTAAAAAAACTCAAAGAAAACAAAAGAAACAAATGTCGAATATCAAATTCTTTTTTTTCACGAATAGCCCCACCCTTAGGCAAACAATGACACGTGGCAGATGACTCATCAAGGAGCTTTATGAGACAAATGGGTGTAGTCATAAAGCCCCATATCCCCCTTTTAAAAAATAATTATAAAATTGCACACGGTTTGATATTAAAAAAAACTCAAAGAAAACAAAAGAAACAAACATCGCATATTAGTTTTTTTTTCGCGGATCAATATACCTATTATAAGACTATCTGTAGTCATAAAGCCCCATCCTTAGGCAAACGATGACACGTGGCAGATGACTCATCAAGGAGCTTTATGAGAAAAATGGGTGTAGTCATAAAGCCCCATAACCCACCCCCCCTCCCCCTCCCAATTATATTATATTATATATACTCTAAAAAAATTCTTTTACTTTAGAAGAGAGGGGGGAGCGCCATATATATCACGTCAAGAAGGGGGGGGGGGGGGGCGCTATAGGGAAGATGTGTAATGGGTTTGGGGCGTGATGGGGCCTATGACGGCCCCATAGAGCCCGTTACGGATAGTCTAAAAGGTAAAAAAAAGACAAAGAAAATGCAAATACCAGTTCCAAGATATTAAACTTGAGACCTTTGTCTCACAAAAAAGACACTAACCATTATGCTAAACAACAAATCTATTTGTTTTTGCTGAATAATGTATTTAATATAAACGTGAAACTGAATATATTTAATTATTTATTATAAATAAAATGGTAAACATAAAAGAAAAACAAAAACAAGTTCGAGGAGGAGGAGGATCCTATAATTAAAAAAAACACTTATATTAATATGTAATTATAAAAAAAACAAAAACACTTATATTAATACGAACAACAAAACTTTAAAACGAACAAAAAAAGAGGAGGAGGAGGAGGATCCTATAATTATAAAAAAAACACTTATATTAATACGTAATTATAAAAAAAACACTTATATTAATGCGAACAACAAAACTTCAAAACGCTTTATTATTAATACAAACAAAAAAAGTGAACAACACATTTTAATGATACAAACAACAAAATGTCAACACTTTAAATTTAAAGAACATTAGAAAATGCCTCATTGTTCATCGTCTCACAACAGTGGTGCAGCTTAGTGGAGACCGGCGCGGGGGGGGGGGGGGGGGGAGATGGTGGATGTGTTAGGTTTATATTCAGTTTCAAGTATTTGCGCTTTTTGTGTGTGTGTGTGTGGGGTGGGGGGGGGGGGGGTGGGGGGAGATGGTGGATGTGTTAGGTTTATATTCAGTTTCAAGTATTTGCGCTTTTTGTGTGTGTGTGTGTGGGGTGGGGGGGGGGGGGGTGGGGGGTGGGGGGAAACCGGTTTTTAACTGGCTAAGAATAACCAGGTCCGATTAACCAGCCCTTTTGAAAAACCCTTAAAGCGGTTCAATACCACCTATATCTACCGGTCCCAAACCGGTTCTCGAATACTGGTTAATAACCTTTCTTTTTGTGCACCTCTATCTGAGACGTCTCACTTTGCCTCACAATGCAGGTACCATTGCGATAGAACAATAATTTGTTATTTGTACCTGATAAGTATAATGAATATAAATTGGGAGCGAGAGAAAGTAAAAAGATGTATATAACGGTCCAAGGGTTCAAACTTTGAACCACAATGTTATGATTAGCGCACCCAGTGCGCTGAATTAACAAATTCGAATATTTTTTGGATTCTCTCAATCTCCCATAATAACATGTGGCTTCACTTTAATTGTTTTATACATATATATTTCTAAAAATTTTTAGAACTCGATGGGTTCGATGAACCCGGTCTCTTCAAGAAGGAACCAAAGGTGATTTTTTTATTGGGCCAAGGTTTTGGGTCCATTTACAGTTCTGTTTTTTATTTAATACCCAAATGACTTTCTTTTCTGATTATCATTATGGGTTCGGTTATGGATCAGAAGGCACACATATAAATACATATTGATATTGATATTTTGACTTTTAGAATTTCATAATTGTTTCGGTTACAATTGGTTTGATTTTTTCTGGTTACAAGGTTAAGTGTAGTGGGTATCCAAGCACCCTGAACTTAGAATTTTTTGATGGGCGCTGAAATCTTAAGGGTCGGTTGCCTATCGCAAAATATTAATTTATTTCTGATCGGTTCGAGTCAGGTCAGGTTAAATTGGGTCACATAAACAGATAAGCATTTTGGTCGCAAGTACACATACCTACCATACTGGTACTGATACCGCACCGAACCGATAGCGACCAAACACCATTAGTACCGGTGCTGCTATTATTTTAATTTTTAAATGTTTTTCGCTTTAGTAGTTTTTGGTATTTTCAATGATAGATGTACCGGCCTGTACTGTACGGAGCTGAAAATGTTGGTTCGGTATGCACTTAATTATATTTTCGCTCCTTTTTGGTTTTGGAAAATTTCGATACCCAGTATTATCGTTAAGTGCCAATCTCATCAGTAGTTCTGTTGGGACAATCAAGTCGATTTTGTAGGGAGGATTCTGTTTACTGCTGAATTGCTTAAATTGATGATGAGGGTGATCTTTACATGGTTGAAAGACGAAAGTGAAGGTGATAATGTTACGTTAACGGCTAAAATTGAGCGGTTGAAGGAGTAAGTGGTCCCACTAGCAGTGGCGGATCCAGGAAAGAATATCAGGGGTAGCGGGGACTAACGGGGGTTCGGGGGCAGCGTCCCCGAAATTTTTTTTTAGGTAGTTAACGGGCTTTTAATCATATTTTTAAGAGACTTTTGATCATAATTTTAAGTAAAAGCCATAAAATTTCTTCCAGGGGTCGCGAAAAATTCGTTTCAGGGGTCGCGAAAAACCGAAAACCTATAAAAAAAAAAATTTGCACGTCGGGGTAAAAGTTCAGGGGTAGCGGGCGCTACCCCTGGGCTCTATGTGGGTCCGCCCCTGCCCACTAGTGGTTGGTTAAGAGAAGGTGGTGGTCCACTTTAGTTAGCCACCAGTTGCATGGTAATAAATCTTGTACCTTTTTAGACAAATAAATCAACAATAAACATGTTAATTTATACAACGCAACAAACTATTGTCAGGATATGATATATTACTTGTATAAAATACAAACAGTGTATAATGAATCTTAAAACTTGGTTATAAACTACAATTAAAGTTGGTTTAATAATTTAGGTCCAATTGCTCAGTCCGCATTTCTATTTAGTGTATATGAAAAGAAAGAAACAACCGCTTTATAAACTACAATTAAAGTTGGTTCATCTTTTTTGGTGGTTGAAATTCTAACAACTAAATATTAAAGTTGTGATTTTAATCGGTTCGGATCGAGTAAGATTGATAACATATAAATATACATTAACTATATACGTGAAGTTAACTATTTTGATAAATGCATGTGCGGTTGATAATTAATATCATCTTAATTAAACACGTTTAGTAAGGTATAGGAATAAACATATAAATATAAAAATAAAAAAAAATCTTATAAAATAGAAAGAAAAGTTCAAAACAAACACCCAAACAGCCAAACATGTCAAAATTGGTTCTTTTTAATAAAATTTTAAGCATATTTTCATTAAAGTGATGTCGAGATCAACTGGTTAGATATTTGTCTTTTCTTTCATATTTTTAGAGTAAATTACATAGAAGGTCCTTTATGTTTTACTTAGATTTCGGCTTAGGTCCTTTAAGTAAAGTTGTTACACCAAACATCCTTTATGTTTTAAACTTGTTTCGTAGAAAGTCCTTTATCACTAACGGTGTTAAAAAACACCGTTAGCTCAGGGACACTTTAGTCATTTTATAAAATCTTAAAATAAAAACTTTATAATAACAAAAACTCCATTTCATATTAAAATTTAGTATCAATTATTGTCATCTTTTTTTTCAAAAAAAAAAAGAAATTATTGTCAAAATATCCGTACTAGTCCCGACAGCCTACTACTCCGACCGCCGGTGAAGACAACGATAATTGTCGTTATCGATCCTTCTCCTCCGACACTTCTCACAGGAGATTTTCCTTCTCGGACGCCATCCATCTCCGTTACTGACCATCGTTCCGCTAGGGCTCCTCCACCGGCATTTTCCCCTTTACTTTTCCGATTAAATATCAACAGATTGAAGATTGGATTGCAAGAGGAACCAGATCTAAACCCGATCTAAATCAAGAACGCCGATGAGTTCGGATTTTGACGGTACGACGAGCTGTGAGGTAGAGTCACCGGAAAACGTATTTGGCCGTCAATATGTGAAGACGAGATCTAATCGCTTCACCAGGATGAAACGATTGCAGTGAAGGAGCTACACAATCATTACCAATGTCGCCGAACGTGATTGCGGTTCTAGACTGTAAATCGTTTGATATAAAATTGATGGAGAAGAGGAACCTGCTCGTCGGCGACCGGATGCCGATCACGAAGTTCACCGGAAATGGAATTTACACATATCTCGATTGGCAGGTCTGTGCGTTTGTTTTCATATGAAATGGAATTTTTTATTGTATATAATATTTAATGTTATAATGTTTTTATTGAAAGGTTTTATAAATGACTAAACTGCCCCTGAACTAACGGTATTTTTTAACACTGTTAGTGATAAAGGACCTTCTATGAAGCAAGTTTAAAACATAAAGGATGTTTAGTGTAACAACGTTACTTAAAGGACCTAAACCGAAATCTAAGTAAAACATAAAGGACCTTCTGTGTAATTTACTCAAACCCTAGTTTGATTCCCTTTTCTTTTATTGTTTTATTTTTTTGGAACGGCAGTATAAAATTTTATTAAACAAGTTCACAAATGAGCAAAATTACTGTTTTCTTTTTAATATTGACTCAGTTCATATTCGTAAAAAATAACAAAAATTGCCGCAAAAAAAGACACCTAAATCAATTACAAAACACGTAACCATTGGACTAGAAGATATTGTGTTATAAGATTCACTCTATTAGTATATGTGGGTTCACTCCAAATTTTCTATATACATTTCTAAAATAATTCGGAATGCAATGTATTCCTGTGAACCCATTATAGATCCGCCCATGATATTGGGAACTCGGCTATTGCTGACATTTTGGGAGAGATCAAGCTTCTTTCTTACTTTTGGATTCCAATAGATGTAAAAAAATATATTCCTCAAATTATCTTCTTGGTGTAATTTTCTTCCCATTTTGTAATCTAGTATCTCGCTAGTTCTCCTATTTTAATACCAAAGGGAATTTGGCCAAATGATATGGGGATGATGGTTACCACTTGAGGACCTTAAGTTCTCAAATTTAAACCTGACTCAAGAAAGTTTTTTACCAAGTTGTGAGTTTCCTCCTTAATGGTGTTTCTGGGTGAGTCAAGTCTGAAGTGTTAAATCTAATATGTACGATTGTAATTCCGTCTCAGGAATACCCACTCGGGTATTAAAGATTTGGAAATAATTTCAAACGCCGTTAAAAAAAAATCTTCTATTTAAATATAATTTTTTTTGGCTAAAAATTACAAAAGCTAATTTAGTAACCAAATTCGTTTGTGAGGTATGGTGCCTAGGATATAAAGTATATGAAATCGTTTAAAACAGTTTGAATTCAAGGAAATAATGACAGAATGTAAACACAATCGATAACACGGAGATTTGTACGGGGGAAAAGCCCTTAATCCTTGGATGTCTCCAAGGACCACCGGCATAAAAAACCCCGAGCAACGATAATACACGTTGCTAGTTTATTATTTCAGAGAAAAATGTTAAGTACAGAGAGTTGGTGGCTGTCTAAGTGAGTGAGTGCGTACAAGTGTGAGTTCGAGATCAAAAGTCCTCTCAAATGAGCCTAAGCCACTGTATTTATAGTACAAATGACCTAACTAATTGTCCGGATTTTCAGGGATTGAGTCTTCAACTGATTATGACCGTTATAGTCCGGGTCTTCAGGTATCTACACGTCTTCTAACTGACTTAACGTGTTCTCCAAGCTTGACTTGGTCTATTAGAACGTTGTAATCACACCTGGTCAAACAACACGTGACAAAACTAAGGATTGACCCAGGATGCCAGATATATCCCAGGATGCTACAGGTTCTTTGTGATCGTTGGAGACCTGGTCCACCTGATTTGTAGGGATTCACTCCGAATATCAGGGTTGACTGAGCTATTAGGAATGTTAGAGCCTTGCCTTGCACTCAAAATCCTTAAAAGTAGGATTCTTAACCGAAATAGTCTTTATAGTCTTGACTCCACCTGATATCTCAGGATTTCCTCCTGATTTTCAGTTGAGTAAGTCCTTGTGAACGTTAGAAAGAAGTCATGCACTTATTAAACATGTGACAAGCATGGATTAGTATAATCGTTAGTGCCCAACATGCTGGGATGGTTTAGCATGGCTGATTAATCCAGGGTCTTGTTGCTGTCCCAGGATGTCAAAACTATCCAGGATCATCCTTTTGACCTAGGATACTAAGAAGTCTCCAGTATCCTAGGAAGTCTCCATGATTATTCATCTGTGCTAGGAAGCTAAGCCTACCCAGGATGCTGGACCAGAATTTGGGCCATAACAATTGCCCCCAATTTTGACGGATGTGGATAGAGTCTGCATCTGTCAAAATTCAAATCATTTGATCATCATTTTTTATCTCAATTCCCATTTATACTTATGACGGAAAAACAATATTTTGGGTTTACTAGAGGTTGTTTCTTAATGTAAACAAAATTTCTATTTTAAACAACTTATTAGGCAACATAAGTGTTTATAATAAGAAACTATAGTTAGAAAACTTATCTTCTTCGGAAGCAGCTAACAAGGACTTTAGAATCCTTAGGTTCCTTGCATATGTAAGCATGTGTTTGCTTGCCTCCAGTATCATAGTTTCCATAAGACATTGAATCAATGTCAAGAAAAATATTCGGTCAAGGGTCAATATGTTGATATCAACATCCAACTTAGTTCATCATAATTGATTCTTTTTCATTAGAATATCCCTGCATAGCTATTTCTCAGCATGCTCAATGAAGATTCCGTTAGTTCTAGACCAACATGCTTGATGTTGGCATCCTTAGGCTTAGGTCAGCATGTTTGATGCTGACATCCTTCATTAACATGTCAATGTTAACACTTGGGAATACTTCCACGGATGGCAATAGCTCTTTCATCCTGGGGTGTACCCTGGATGTTAGAACTCCTCAGCATAAGTTTGCTATTTCCTGTTTGAAGTGCTTGCTGCTTGTCTTTGTTTCCTGTAAGTTTAGGAATACGACATGTTATTCTGTGTCCCTTAGTCAATAAGGAATCATGTGTAGGGATATGATCATGTAATAGTAAGCGTATGTCCGGAAGTTATTTAAGCCTACGGGGTCACACGTCTCGACACCAGATGTATTAATATTAATTAATGGTTAATTAATATTTATCGCGAATATTTAACGAGGTTTCGTTAAAAACTGACAAGTTAATTGTTAACAGGGGTGTTAGTTGTAATTAGAAAGAGTTGTAATTGGATTACAATTGGGATGGGCTTTGTGATAAGCCCTTTAGGCCGAATTCGGTTTAGGGGATTATCACAATCCCTAACTTGGTTATCAAGTCTTTTAAACCTATAAATAGATCCTCAAGGGGTTAAGGTTTAGTTGCTGGATTGACTTGACAATAGTCCAAACCCTAAAACTCTCTCTCTCTTCTCTCTCGATTTACGGCAACAAGAAATCCCAAGGGAGTTGCGATTTCTTGTGTGGTTCGACCAAGCTACATCAAGAGGTGTTCGTGATCATTGCTAGCACATCGCATTGGTGTGTCGTGTGTGCGATCGTAGAGGGATTTACTTCAAATCCTCCAAGAGATCAAGTCTTGCCGAGCTAAAAAGGTACACGTTCTAATACCGGTTAATTAGATTAATTCATAGGATTCTTTCCGCTGCGTACTCGTGTTTTGATAAAAGTTATATAACCCAACAGTGGTATCACGAGCCACCTATGATTTTAATTAATTACCGGGAATAAAACTTGGAAGGGGGGTAACCAAAACAAGATTCTAGCTTTTCGATTCATTTAAAAATCGTGTTTTACAATTGGAAAAGGTTTCGCAATTGGTAAAAACGAAAGTTCGATGGAATAGGACTTTTCGATCCGATCGAAAAGTCCCTGATCGGAAAACCACTTCTCGACCCGATCGGAAACCCTTGTTTTCCGATCGGAAAGCCTTATTCCGGATCGGAAACCCTTGATTTCCGATCGGAAAACCTATTCCGGTGCGGAGACCCTTGTTTTCCGACCGGAAACCCTACTTCTCGATCCAAATCGCAAAGGGTTTACGAACTGATCGAAAAGTACCCATTCGAAAAGTGCCCGATCGGAAAGGTTCCGATCGGAAAGGCTTTTCGACCCGATCGAAAAGTGTCCGATCGGAAAGGTTCCGATCGGAAAGGCTTTTCCGACCCACTCGAAAACCCTGTTTCGATCGGAAACCCCTGCTTTCCGATCGTAAACTCTATTTATGGATCGAAAACTTCTTGATGAATCGGAAACCCTAATTTTAACTCTAAAAATTTGATTTTTGTGATCTAAAATTATAAATCCAAGTTTTATCATTATTAGATAATTGTTATGAACAACATGTTGTACCTTTAAAGTTTAAAGTGTTAACAAGAAGTAAAAACCATGATGTTTCATGCAAATCGTTCATGGTTATTACTTAAATCAAAGAGGATTTAATTAAAATTATATGTGATAATTAGAAACCCTAAAATTATGTGATTATCTGATAATTGTGACATAATAAAAGGTTTATTGCAAATTTGTTTTATGAAAATCGAAATTTGCTAAAAGAACTATTGAAATATGATTTTGTTTATAAAATAAAATTTGTGTCCTAAAAGTCAAAAGAAACACCGGCTCACCCATTTGAACACACTCTAAGAGAGGTATAAGTCGGGTCGCTCTGCTTCCCTAAAGAGGGTAGGTTTTTAATTGCAAAAGTTGCAAACCTCACCCCTACGCTTCTTTGTGTGTTGCAAATGGAGCTACCGAGCTCTTTTGATTTGGAAGACAAACTAAGAATTTTATAAACACATTATGTGGTAAAGGTGTGCATGAGCCTTCACACATAACTTTTTTGATAACACATCAAAATTGCTTTGACCCATTTAAACTTAAGTCTTTGCCATCCACCTAGTAAAGGACACTTGTGAGTGTCATCTTACTCATTGGTACACAATGGTAAAATGGCATTTGCATGACAAATTCCCACTCATTGGTACACAATGGTGGACAATTTGTGCGTTCTTGGCTGGACGACTTAAAACGAGCTAGGCGGTGAGACCCTTAGCCCGTGGCAAAAGATGGGATGAAACATGACTACAAATCACTTGGTGCAAGTTGTAGGTCCCATAAAACCTAGGAATTGTATTTGGAATACAATTAGTGATCGTCACTTACCATTTGAATGCATCAGTTCTAGCAGATCAACTGATGAAATGATAGCATGTCAATTGGATCCTAGCCTTAATAAAGCTTAATTGTTTAAAATGTTTAAACATTGGGTAATTAAATTTATTAAGGAAAAGATTATCGAAAATACTGATTTTTGAACTTAATCTGTTTTGTAGATGGCAACAAACCCTCCTCAAAACAATGTTGGTCATGCTTTTCGTCAAATGTTTGAAAGAGAAAAGCTAAATGGATCTAACTTCAATGACTGGTACCGTCAACTGAGGATTGTCCTTAGAGTTGAACGGAGGACCGATGTCCTTGAACATCATTGGCCGACCGAGCCAGCTGCTGATGCCTCTGCTGAAGAGAAAGCGTTCTACAATGCAGAGTATAGCAGATACGATGAGGTTGCTTGCATGATGATCTCGAGTATGACTCCTGATCTTCAGAAGCAATACGAATTTCATACACCTTGTGATATGATCAAAGAGCTGAAAAAGATGTATGAAAAACAAGCTGGTGTCGAATTGTTCGACCTAGTTGTGGAACTCCACGACTTGAAGCTTGAAACTGGTAAATCGGTCAGTAGTCATGTGCTCAAGATGAAGAGCTACTTTGACAAATTGGAATCGCTCAATTATGGGTATAATCGTGCTGTTGCAGTTGGCATGATCCTCAAATCGCTTACGAAGGATTTTGAGGGTTTTGTGCGCAACTACAACATGCATAGTATGACTAAGACTATACCTGAGCTTCATGCTATGCTTGTCGAGTATGAAAAAACGATTCCTAAAAAGGCCACTGAAACACCCCAAGTTCTTATGATCAAGGGGGGTAAGATCCAAAAGGCTAAACGACCGCAAAAGGGGAAGGGCAAGATTGATGGCAAGGGTAAAGGCAAGGCTGTTGCCCATATCCCTAAAGCCAAGCAAACCCCTCCGGCCCCTAAAGAGCATCAGGCTAAGGACCAGATCTGTCACCATTGTGGTGAAGTCGGACACTGGAAGAGGAACTGTCCTACCTACCTAGCTGAGTTGATGAAGAAGAGAAAGAATACTAGTGGGACTAGTACTTCAGGTATCTTCACAATTGAATTATTTTCCTTTTCTAAGAGTGATTCATGGGTGTATGACACCGGCTGTGGAACTCACATCTGTAATTCGTTACAGGGTCTTAGAAAGAGGAGGAAACTGAAGCCTGGAGCTTTGCAGCTGTTCGTTGGAAATGGTTTGCCAGCAGCTGTGGAAGCTATAGGAGAATTTCATTTAATTCTGCCTTCTGGGTTATGTATTGTATTAGACAATTGTCATTATGCACCTTCTATCACTAGAGGTGTTATTTCAGTTTCTCTGTTGAAAAACCAAGGATACATTAATGTTTTTAATGATATCAGTATTTCAGTTTCTAAAAATAATGTTCATTATTTTGATGCTGTTCCTTGTGATGGCATTTATGAAATTGACATGCGTGGTTGTGTTTCAAATAATTCAATGTTCACTATTAGCAAACGAGCCAAAACTGTTTTGGACTCTACCTATCTTTGGCACTGTCGTCTTGCCCATGTTGGCAAAAATCGCATTGAAAGACTTCAACGTGAAGGGATCTTACAATCAAATGATAAATCATTTGATCAATGCGTTTCCTGTATCTCAGGAAAGATGACAAGAAAACCCTTTCCGAACAAGCCGCAAAGGGCAAAAGAGCTACTTGGACTCATCCATACTGATGTATGTGGCCCATTTAGACATGTGTCAAGAAAAGGTGCTAGCTACTTCGTAACTTTCACGGATGATTTCAGCCGTTATGGTTATGTTTACTTGCTTAAACATAAACATGAGGTATTTGAAACATTCAAAGAGTTTAAGAACGAAGTTGAAAATCAACTCGGTAAGACCATCAAGATCCTTAGATCGGATCGTGGTGGAGAATACCTAAGCCAAGAGTTTAAGGATTATCTTAAAGCGTGTGGAATTGTCCAACAGCTTACTCCTCCTTATACTCCTCAGCATAATGGAGTGTCTGAGAGGAGGAATCGAACCTTACTAGAGATGGTGAGGTCAATGATGAACCTTACAACTCTCCCATTATCATTTTGGGATTTTGCTCTAGAAACCGCTGTACGCGTTCTAAATATGGTTCCAACCAAGAAGGTTGAAAAGACACCATATCAACTATGGCATGGAGAAGTCCCTGTGTTGTCTTACTTAAGAGTCTGGGGATGTGAGGCACTTGTGAAGCGTGATACGCCTGACAAATTACAACCCAGGACTACTAAGTGCATCTTCGTGGGATACCCAAAGGAAACAATGGGTTACTACTTCTATAATCCCTCCGAAAACACTGTTCGTGTTGCTCGATATGCTGAATTCTTTGAAAAGAATTTTATAGCTCAAGAGAACAGTGGGAGAATTGTAGAACTACTAGAAGATGTGTCACCTTCTGAAACAACTAGGAATCATCAACTTGGGGGGGAAAATGTTCAAAGTGATGAACCTCAAGTCGATGATGTTGCGATTCCACTTCGTAGATCCGAAAGGGTCGTACGTGAACCGGATAGATGGATTGGTCTAGTCGAATCCGAGGATAACGTATCAGGAGATCTCGATGAGCCTCCGAACTTCAAAGCTGCATTATCAGATCCGGAATCTGACAAATGGCTTGAAGCTGCGAATGTGGAAATGAAATCCATGCAAGATAACCACGTTTGGACCCTGGTTGATCTTCCTCCTAACGCAAGAACCGTTGGGAGTAAATGGCTCTTCAAGAAGAAGACCGACATGGATGGAAATGTACACACCTATAAAGCTCGTCTCGTGGCGAAAGGTTATACTCAACGTTTTGGCGTTGACTATGATGAGACCTTTTCACCAGTAGCAGACATTAGAGCTATTAGGATTCTCTTAGCCATAGCAGCGTACTATGACTTTGAGATATGGCAAATGGATGTTAAGACTGCCTTCTTAAATGGTTACTTGGATGAAGAAGTCTATATGGATCAACCTGAAGGGTTCATTGATCCAAAACATCCCAACCAAGTATGCAAGCTTCAAAGGTCCATTTATGGACTAAAGCAAGCATCGAGGAGTTGGAATAAACGGTTTGATGAAGAAATCAAAAAGTTTGGTTTCGTTCAGAATCCCGATGAGCCATGTGTATATCGCAAAGCTAGTGGGAGTAATGTTACTTTCCTTGTCTTATATGTAGATGACATATTGATAATAGGAAAACACATTCCAATGTTGCAAGATGTAAAATCCCATCTTGGAAAGTGTTTTGCTATGAAAGACTTGGGAGAAGCAGCATTCATTCTTGGAATCAAGATCTATAGAGATAGAACTAAGCGGTTGATTGGACTAAGTCAAAGTGCTTATATTGATAAGATCTTGAAGCGATTCAAGATGGAGAATTCCAAGCGTGGTATAGTACCAATGCAGGAAGGACTTGGTCTGTCGGTCAAACAAGGTGCTTCTACACCTGATGAGGTGAAGCGTATGCAAAGAGTCCCTTATGCTTCGGCTGTAGGCTCTATAATGTATGCGGTGAGATGCACTAGACCTGATATAGCGTTCGCGCAGAATATCGTTAGCCGTTATCAACAGAATCCAGGTGAAAGTCACTGGACTGCTGTTAAGACCATTCTCAAGTACCTACGGGCTACTAGAGATTTGTTTTTGGTATATGGGGGAAATCCAGATCAAGAGCTCAAAGTGACCGGATACTGTGATGCTGGATTTCAGACTGATAGAGATGACACGAAGTCTCAGTCTGGGTACGTCTTCGTTATGAATGGAGGCGCTGTGGATTGGAAAAGCAAGAAACAAACCACAGTTGCTATGTCTGCAACAGAGTCAGAGTACATTGCTGCTTCGGAAGCTGCAATGGAGGCTGTCTGGATAAGGAAGTTTATTAGTGGGCTAGACATTGTCCCCACAAGTAACTTGCCTATTGACATGTACTGCGATAACTCGGGTGCATTAGTCATCGCCAAAGAACCTGGAGTTCAGAAGGGCGCCAGACACTATGCCAGGAGATATCACTATGTTCGTGAGCAGATCGAACTAGGTGAAATCAGATTACTCAAAGTTCACACAGATGTTAACTTAGCTGATCCTTTCACGAAAGCTCTATCAAGACCGAAACTTGAAAAGCATGCCGAGGGCATGGGACTTAAATTAGCTAGTTAAATCATGTATGTCTGATGTTCGGTATTTGGATAAAGGACGTTAAACAATTTCTGTTTATATAATGAAATAAAGTATTTGATATGTTTGATTTCATTTAATGGTTAAGTTGTGTCCTATATTTGCATGTTTAATCCTTGAATACTTGTCAAGTATTCTAAATTGTCCATTGTCGATTAACTATATGGGAGTATAGTTAAACTAAGACAAAATCTGAGTGATTGGTCTGGATGGTCCCACCAAACTCACATGGTATTCATTGGATGCATACTGGACTGACCCACTAACGAATTATCACTTTATGGATCGTCGTCATTGAGTGAAATTCGTAAATGGTTGCTTTACTCATCCTTAGACTTGAGATACAAGCAGGTCATGCATGTATGGATTGCACCTACTTGATATAGGTCTAACTATCCTGAATAAGGTAGTACAAAAGGGCTATTTTCAGTAAGTGTAGTGAAGTATGTGACTTGACACGTGTAGTCAAGAGGATTTGTTCCTTCAGCTTTGTGCTGAAGCAGATACCACTGGGCCCCTCATTGGACTAATTAAGATGTTTGCATGGCCGTGCCCAAATGAAATCTAGAAATGTCTCGATTTGCAATTTGGTAATCTTAAGTTAGTTGTGAGAATGAGAAACAGAATCGTTAAAGTATGAAATGACTTGATCCATATTCATATTTAACACGGTATCGGTAACAAAGGGATAGTAAATGACTGTACCATTTAAATACACTTTGAGAAACTGTACTTAAATATTTCTGGGAGCATTGGCGTGTTGCTAGACGCTAACCAATGTTATTACCTTTACTATTGCAAGCTCAAGTGGGAGCTGTAGGGATATGATCATGTAATAGTAAGCGTATGTCCGGAAGTTATTTAAGCCTACGGGGTCACACGTCTCGACACCAGATGTATTAATATTAATTAATGGTTAATTAATATTTATCGCGAATATTTAACGAGGTTTCGTTAAAAACTGACAAGTTAATTGTTAACAGGGGTGTTAGTTGTAATTAGAAAGAGTTGTAATTGGATTACAATTGGGATGGGCTTTGTGATAAGCCCTTTAGGCCGAATTCGGTTTAGGGGATTATCACAATCCCTAACTTGGTTATCAAGTCTTTTAAACCTATAAATAGATCCTCAAGGGGTTAAGGTTTAGTTGCTGGATTGACTTGACAATAGTCCAAACCCTAAAACTCTCTCTCTCTTCTCTCTCGATTTACGGCAACAAGAAATCCCAAGGGAGTTGCGATTTCTTGTGTGGTTCGACCAAGCTACATCAAGAGGTGTTCGTGATCATTGCTAGCACATCGCATTGGTGTGTCGTGTGTGCGATCGTAGAGGGATTTACTTCAAATCCTCCAAGAGATCAAGTCTTGCCGAGCTAAAAAGGTACACGTTCTAATACCGGTTAATTAGATTAATTCATAGGATTCTTTCCGCTGCGTACTCGTGTTTTGATAAAAGTTATATAACCCAACATCATGAAATCCCTACAGTCATCGTGGCTAGGATTTGGCATATTCATTTCCCTCCTAGGTCACAAACTTGGGGTGAATCCCAAAATATTGGGGTTAAACCCATAGATCCTGAGATTAAACTTGAAAATACCAGGGATAAACCCAAAATTCTGGGGATATACCCGAAAATACTGGGGTTAAGCCCAAAAAAACTGGGGATAAACCCAAAATGTTGGGGATAAACGCAAAAGTACTGGGGTCAAGCCCATAAATCCTGGGGTCAAGCCTATAAATCCTGGGGTTAAACCCGATGCCGATCCGGCGAACTGGGGTCATGCCCGGTGCCGTACTGGAGAATTCTAGGGTCCACCTCGAGTCGAACCGGCGAACTAGGGTATTGCCTCGTGTGTCTTATGTTGGCGTGAAAACACCAAAAACCTTAGGGAACCCCTATATGTCCATAAATCATGAGGTTGTTGCCCATGCTATTAACACATGTCGATCCCATAATCATGGGTCCAATATGTGGGTTAACGTGCGCTACAAACAGGGGTCATGCGCTACAGGCGATTACCTAAACGTAGGAGAGGTGATATCCTCTCAAAACTTATAAGGTATACTGGATACCTTTAACGGAGGAGAGATTGCCAATCTCTAACTTAAGAGAAATACAACCCTGGCTTCATGCATCCGAGGTCATGTACCTATTTCCATTCAAGTATCTTGATCACAAGAGCTAGTAGATTTTATAGAGAGTAATAAAAATAAGAAAAAACAGAAGTATATAATAATAAAGAATGTAAGACAAATACCTTGAACGTGAAAACACTGGAGCGTGGGATCGGTCTAGTTCGATAACAATTGTGTGAATGAGAATGTAAATAAACGGTGTAAATAACTCAATCTCTCATTAACAACATGATTATAAGAGACTCAGAGTAGAAACACACACATTCTCACAAAAGTTCGCTCACTCTCAGAAAAAGCTGGTTACAAAGACACACACACAACCTATATATAAGTCTTCAGCCGGCCGAACTCCATAGCTTGTCCGAACCTGAGGTTCGGCCAAGGTTCGGCCGGAGTTCGGCCACCTGAAACATTATGTTGTAATCTTCGTGTCTTTGATGCTTTGTCTGATCCAGCTCGTTGCCACATCGTGTATCAGCAAACTCCCCCTTGGTAACAGCTGGACCGTTCTTCTCAGCCTTGAACATCTGTAGCAGCCTCATCACCCTTCCGGATCAAATCATGGTTATTTCCAGCATAGATGTTGAATGAAAAACAAACCCTTATCACCCTCTGGAACTTCAGCGCTTGCTCCATGTAATCAGGATGATACAGGATTGGATTGTGATAAAGCTCGTCTATATCAGCCTTCGACAAATTAATCAGCCACATTGGATCGTAGATCCTTGTTGGTCAAGGAATAACAATCGTTCACGATATCTAACTAATCTAAGCGTGCGGAATCCGGTTAGATTAGTGATTCAAGAAAGAGATGAGAAGAATACAAAGCAAACGATTAATATAAACGACAAAAACCTGATTTTGCACACAAGATGAACTTGTCGGGTACAAATCGTAATCGTAAACTAACTCCTTGAGTTTACGATTGTAATCACCACTTGGCTGCTCCTAAAGTCGTAAACTAGCAACCTCTACAATGGTGAACTCATGGGGTTTATATAGCCACCCCATGAGTTTACAATTGGGCCCTTAAACCCTAATGGTAAACCCAATCTTAAACCCCAAGCTCAATAGTAAACGCAAGCAAATAATTCTACTAAACTAAATAAACCCTCTAAGCCTAGCCCAAACTATTTAATATTACAAGCCTCATAATCTAGCCTCTACAATCTTCCCCTAGGCTTGTGATACTAAATGTCTTCAATCTTTGAAACTCTTCTTCTTGACCTGATGGCATAGATGTTGATGAAGATTCTTTCCGCAGAAATCTTCAATGGGTTTCATGACGGGCACCTGGGACTTCCTCTTGATCAGCATCAACTCAAACTTCATGAAATGAACAAGCTAATGAGATGGAGGAACAAGCTAATGAGATGGAGGATTCTCATTGACTTGCTTCTGTTGAAAGAACTGGTTCTTGCTGAATCTTCGGTAACTGTCTTGAATCTCCAAAAATTAGAGGGTAAAATTTTGAAAACCTCTAACTGTAAAGAACTTGATTGTTGATCTTCAAACTTCATGATCTCTGACTACTCTCTGTATCATTTTCTTTATCAAAGATTGACTTGAAATCTTCAGCTTCCCCTAAACTTGTGCGCATTTTCTTTGAAAGACTTTTGAAGCTTTTGGAAACTTGTAAAGACACCAACAACTTCCCCTGAACAGTTGCTTTTCAGATGGAAATCTTGTCCGGCTGGTTCTTTAACTTTGAGCAGCAGCAGCATCAGCAGCATCTTTCTATCATCAACCTGTCTGACACACATTTGAAAAAAATATACTCCACCAGACATTTAATGACTGGTCTTTGGGTTAGAAGGTAATTATCATCTGTTCAGTTGATTCAAATTAACATAATTTTAACCAAAAACCCTAATATAGATTACGGGTTTTCTATAAAACTTCCCCTGAACCCAAAGACCTCTAAAGACTTCCCCTTAGCTGATAACTTCCCCTCAGCTAAGGGCTTCCCATGATATAATACATATTATCTTCGAGTTCCTTTCAGATATTATGTATTATGGAAGTCTTTTCATTAGATAATAAGTATCATTCTCGAGTTCCCTTCGGATAATACTTATTATCCTCCCTCCTTCCAAGACCTCTAAAGACTTCCCCTTAGCTGATTACTTCCCCTCAGCTAAGGACTTCCCCTGAGATAATACATATTATCTTCAAGTTCCCTTCAGATACTATGTATTATGGAAGTCTTTTCTTTAGATAATAAGTATCATCCTCGAGTTCCCTTCGGATAATACTTATTATCCCCTCTCCTTCCCCTAAAAATTTGTCAAGATCTGCAGGGGGCATACTGTCATGCATCAAAACCCATGAAAACACATTTTGACTTCTCAAATTAACATGGCCAAGACGTAAACACAACCAAAAAGAACTTAAAGACTACACACGAAAGATAAAAATAAATAAATACTTACCAATATCAAACATGAGAAAGTTTACAAGGGATCAAACCGTATGAATCTGACTGAGGAACCCTTTTCAGCTTCAGTTACTCGACTAGTCCAGGTGATTGCTAGTATGTTTGTCCGCTTTAAACTCAGACCCGTTCAAACCCAACCAAATGCATCATGCTTAAAAGATTACTAATTACCAGCATGTTTAATCGTCCCCACACCCAATTATACATAGCAAAACCTACCCAACCACAGAGTTTATTGAGGATTCACAAACCCCCAACTTGAGGAACCATGCAACACCGTTATGACTACCACTTATTTCATTAATCATCAGTCGGTGATCAGGTCGGCCGAATAAGCACGCAAAGAAGACCAAACTGAATGATTATTTTTCATTTTCTTTTCTTTTTGTTTTCTTTTTCATTTCTTTTTCATTTCTATTCTTTTCATTATGTGGTGTAGTCATGACAGCAGAAACATGGCGTGTGAGAGAGTGAATACTAGGTATAATTACCACTCTCTACCCGTTTTTGCTGGGACTCAGTTTTTTAAACCATGCAAACTGAGATGAGAAACTAAACATATATATATATATATATTTTAAGTTCATTGCACTTACATTGGTGGTCATAAGATTAGGTTGAGCCTACCGAGCATATCACCGTGGAGCTTGCTTTTTACTTCCGCTTTACACGTGTCAGTCATCTCCAAACCGGACATATTTAACTTCCCATACCTTTCTCAAAAACAAACACAAACAATTAAAAATTGAAAAGCACACTATTTTTGAGGGGTCAACTTTTTCTTCATCTTTATATTTCTTCTCCTTGCTTTTTGATTTTTAATGTCACAACTTTTGTGAACATCATTTTTTCTAAACACGAACACATAAGCAGAGAAATAACTTCACACACATCTGGCCAAGTTAACCTTCAAAGTATGGATTTGAAAGTTTTTAGAAAAATGGGTTTTATAGCATGCATACCTCATTGTTTCTATTTTTTTTTAAATTGAACAACCAAGCACAACTGAAAATTTTAAGGAATTTGGTATTGACACAAACACCCTTTACCGCTTCATCAAACAAACAACCAAGTTAAGAACAGTACCTTTCATGTTGAATTTGACCTTTTACCTCTCAAGGAAACATATCCTCCATAAAAAATTGCTTGTCATGACATGAAGATACGTCTCCTAAACTGTGCCTGGAACAATCACTTATCAACAAACAAATTAAAAAAATGTTAGTGATAATCCTCCTTGACTGTTCCTGCACATAGTAAGAGATTAGTTAGCCAATGGTACCCAGGCCATTGTTTTTCTGGGTACACCTGAGGAATCAATAAAAGATACTACTTGTAAGAACATCCCCTTTGAGAAATCAGGAAGTTGGGATGGAGCTGCCTTGATTTTTGGTTTCCAAGTTCCAGGTGATTTAACATTTGTTTTAGTCACTTTTGGAGTTGCGACTTTAGGTATTTCAACCATCTTCGTTTTAGATTCATTTTTCAAAACAGTTTTTGTTTTAGTCACATTTGGAGTTGTGACTTTAGGTATTTCAACCTTCTTCATTTTGAATCATTTTTCAAAACAGTTTTTGTTTTAGTCACATTTGGAGTTGTGACTTTAAGTATTTCAACCTTCTTCATTTTAGAATCATTTTTCAAAACAATTTTAGTTACCTTAGGAGGGGTAACTTTGGGTTTTCCAGACTTTGGTTGTTTTGAAAACGGTTTCTTCACTTGTTTTTGGAAATTTTTGTAACTCGGAAAGCTGTTGTTTTGATTTATAAGATTTCTTTCAGCTTTGGCAGTGCCCCAATGTTGATCAGAGGGTTTAACCTTAGGAGTAACAGTCTTCCTTGCTTTAGGTGTTTGCACCATCATCGGCTTAGACTTTACAGACTCCTGAGATGAAGCCCTTTGACTTTGCGGATAATAGGGTTCATAGGGGCGGTAAAGACAGTTTCTAGCTATATGACCAGCTTTACCACAATTAAAGCAAGTCTGCTTCTTTAGATAGAAGTCAGACGTGTACCCATTTGTCTTTGGTGGCTGATATGGAGCTGCCTTGCCTTGTGTTTGCTTCTGCTGGTTCCTCGAAGCCTGTGTTGAACCTGTCTTTACTGTCTTTGTGCTTCCTTGATTCTTTGACTTTGAAGCATCATTCTTGCAATTACAACGGCAACTGCATGATCCAACTGAAGAAATGGGAGACATAGCTACTCCCTTGAGTTTTTCATTCTTCACTCCAGCCGTTGGTTTCATACTCGGATGCTTGATGGTGATCTTTGGCCTCTCAACTTCAGCTTTACTTATTACTCCATCAGTTATTCCCTTGAACTTGGAGGAGAAGGATGGCAAGTCATATCCAATATCTGGTTCTTGGTCAAACATTGATCCAGATGTCATAAAGATCTTCCCCTCAGGCCGTGTCGTCAAGATCACCTTTTCCCTTTTGACTTCGTCAATTACTTTGAAGTATGGGGTTTCAATTTTAGGGTATGGTTTCAACTCTATCCCAGCATCATTAGACTTAGAGTTATGACACCTGTTGTATTTCTGGCACTCAGTATCATTGTCTGATATATCCTCTACTCTCCCTTCACCATAAGTCATGTTTACCTCATTATCAATTTCTTCTTGAGTCAATGGTGTAGTTCCAACCAAGACACTATCAATAGGAGGAGCAGCTTCTTTATAATCAGACTTGGTTCGTTCAACTTGATCCTCACTAAGAAGTATTCCTATAATGTCTCTGGGAACTGGTGGAGGAATGATACTGTTTGCAGACAGAGACTTATCAGACTTTTCTGACCCAAACCCAGTTTTATCTTTCCCAACTTGACCAGTTACAACAGCATGTGATAATTCCTTTCCATCATCTAGCATTCACTGATTTCTACCCTGGTTGCAATCATACTTGTCCTGCAGCTCATTATATTTTTGTTGCAGTTCATCCAGTTGCTTCTTTAGCTCACCAATCTCAATCTTAGCCCGATCATACGAGAAAGTCTTCTCAGTGGCTAATCCATGATATTTCTCAATGTCTAATTTTTGAGCTTTCACCTTCACTTCACTCTTCTCCCATCTACCCTTGAATGAACTTCTGGCACATTGGACATCATATAATTCGATTTCTAAATTTTTGATAATTTTCTGAAGTCCAGGAATTAATCGTGCACATGTTAGATTCGAACATTCAACACCAGCACTTTCTGTCATGAGGACACGTTTCTCATTTTCTTTCTTTTCTTCGTCCTCATTTCTATAGTAAGCTTTGTGCAAAGCGTGCCAGAGTTCTTGAGCATATTTGCAGTTTTCAAATCTTTGGGCTATTTCTGGAGATAAAGCCATGAATATAATTTCACGTGCCCTTTTGTCAATGTTAACTCTTCGTTGGTCATCTTCAGAGAATTCAGCTTGAGTTTTAGGCACTCCTTCTTTAGGCCAATTTTGATGTCTCGGTATGAACGGACCATCAATAATCGATTTCATCATATTTTGATCTTCATTGTTCAAATACTTTACAACCCCGTTCTTCCATTCATCAAATTCGTTTGAATTGATCAACCACAGACAAGTGGAGTAAGAACTTTCTTGTATTGAGGATGTTTTCGAACTCATTTTCTTTCTTTAGGTATGCAGCTTCTGAAAATCTGGTGAAATCGGCAAAATCGGCAAAATCGGCAAAAGTACTATTCAAGGAATAGTGTCAAAAACTTAAAACGCGAAAACGGAGGCCTCAGAGTGGAATTTGGGGGTCCAAACGAGCTCCCCTGGACATTAGTCTGGGGTAATTCTGGGGCTTGTTGTCACGAACGTCGTGTTAAAATTTGAGTTTCTAACTCCAAACGAGTCAAAAGTTATGTCCGTTTCCGTGAAAGTGTGAAATAGTGACTTTTTGCCGCAAACTAGTTTTCGATCGTAAACTCAATTTCCGATCGTAAACAGTGATCGTAAACACCCCGAGTCGTAAACCCAATCGTGAACACGATTCCGATCGTAAACTCAGTCATAATCCCCCTCGGATCGTGAACGCGATCGTAAACTCCTCCGGATCGTAATCAAAGTTGTAAACTCTCAAAGATCGCGCCTTGAAGTCGTAAACACAGTACAGAGTCGTAAACACGGTCGTAAACACTCAAAAATCCAATCTTGAAGTCGTAAACTCTTTCTTGCAGCTCGTAAACCCAGATTTGATGAAGAACACCGATCGTAAACACCAGCAGATGTCGTAAACACCAAGAACAGCCCAGAAAACTCAGCAAACTCGATCGTAAACCTGAAAAACTCAAGAAAAACTCACAAAAACTGTTAGATCTTCTTGAATCAATATCGTGAGAACCACGAAACTCTCGTTTCTTGGCTCTGATACCAATTGTTGGTCCAGGAATAACAATCGTTCACGATATCTAACTAATCTAAGCGTGCGGAATCCGGTTAGATTAGTGGTTCAAGAAAGAGATGAGAAGAATACAAAGCAAACGATTAATATAAATGACAAAAACCTGATCTTGCACACAAGATGAACTTGTCGGGTACAAATCGTAATCGTAAACTAACTTCTTGAGTTTACGATCGTAATCACCGCTTTGCTGCTCCTAAAGTCGTAAACCAGCAACCTCTACAATGGTGAACTCATGGGGTTTATATAGCCACCCCATGAGTTTACAATTGGGCCCTTAAACCCTAATGGTAAACCCAATCTTAAACCCCAAGCTCAATAGTAAACCCATGCAAACAAGTCTACTAAACTAAATAAACCCTCTAAGCCTAGCCTAAACTATTTAATATTACAAGCCTCATAATCTAGCCTCTACAATCCTCACAACCTGATTGTTTTCCTTCAACACAATAACTGCTTCACCCGTCTTTTCATTGTAGTACCACCATCTCAGATCCTTGATGAAATTAAGTTTCATCTTCATCAAAGGAATCTTCTTCATCACATCTGGTTTCTTCGGAAACACCAAGATTATCAGCTTCTTACCAGTTCTTTCGTGGACTCTTATTCGGGATCGACGTCTTTTTGGCTTCTGAGGATCCAAAAATTGAAATCCTTCTCGACATTCCCTCTCAAGTGTCTTCTTGAAGTGAAAACCCATCCAATCATTGCCATAATTGCAAAATGGCTTTCTGATCAACTCACGAATATCCCAAACCGGCTGACTGCTAAAATCTTTGGCACATTTGAAGTACTGGATTCCATGTTCTCGTTTAATCCCGTAGCACTTCAAACTCGAAGCATACATCCAACTGATTATATTACCTGAAGCTTGACCCTTGAATTTGAAAAATGATCTCTGCTTAATTGGCTTCGGAGGTGGAACATAATTGGCATGAAAAGTTTTCATGAATTCGTCAAATGTTTGACGCTGCTTCTGAACTTTAGCCTCCTTAACCACCGGGTCTGCAGGTTTTTCTGATTCTTTCTTTCTCAATCTTTCCTCAGCTTCAGCATCTTTTTCTTCAGGAAATACCTCGAAATCATCACCAGATTGATTGTTATTGAAGTTGGAGTATAAATCTGGATATTCTTCTTCTGTGATATCCTCTATCTCAATCTCTTCTTCAAACATACCTTCTTCGTCTTCATCAGACTCTGGTTCAGATGATTCATATTTCTTTGGAGCTTTCTCAGACGCTTGTCTCATCTCTTCATCATTTAAATCAAACACCCTTTGCAACTGTTCAGCCGTCAAATCACCAACAAATTCCCTTTCTTCAAGTGTCTGCAACATCTGTTCAAAATCACTCAAACTTGTTGCCGCTTGATTTGATGGAATTGAAGTGATTGGCATAGCTTCTCGAGAGTCTTTCTCCCCCTGAGAAGTAGATGTCCCAAAACCCGAACCAGCGGTTCCAGACGGGCCTGATCCTCCACCAACGTTCCTATGAGGATCATCTTGATCAGGATCATCGTTCAGAAATCTCATCGGATCTTCATTACAACCCGAATTATCTCCAATCTCCCCCTGAGCTTTAAACTTCTCCATCAAGAATTTTATTTGCTCACCCATTTCAAGAAGCACGCGACTCTGAGTCTGACTAACCCTATTTAATCTTAGAATCTCTTGATCTTTGGCTACGTCCCGACTCTGCAAAGTTGTGATCTGTTGACTCTGTGCTCGAGACTGTTCCCTCAATTCTTCATTATCTAAGCGTAGCACACCAATCATCTTCTCTTGTTCCTTATTCTTAACCTTCAAGGCATCAATTTGAGATTGTTGATCAGATAACGCGCTTTGAAGAATACTGGCTTGAGAGAAAGAAACTAAGCCTTGTTCAAAATTGAAATTCACTTAAGGTGTGGAATGTGTTGAAGCAGTAGCAGTTGCAGTAGAAAACACCGGAGTTGTGGGTGTCGAACCCATAGGCTGATTCACAAACTGCGCACCAGCACTCGCTGAAGGTGCTGTGCTAACAGTTGTCGATCGATTGGTGTTAGAGCATATTCCTATGTTAATGTGTGTCTCGTGTATTGTATCTGAACTAGAGCATCTGTGTGAGTCATATAGTCACCGGCCGTACCATATGCACCACCGTACCAGATGGTACGGGCGTACCAGATGGTACGGGCGTACCAGATGGTAAGTGGGTGGTCCGCCGGCCAGTTAGTAAGTGACTATAAATAGTTTGTAAGAGAGAGAGCTAGTTAGTAGTTCTGTCATTCTACATATACTAAGTTTGTGTAACCGAGTTTGTAATTCTCTCTCTAGACTTTGTGTAATCCTCTTTGTGAATCAATAAAGCGAAGCTTTATTTACTTCTCGTTGCTTATCCGATTACCTAATCATGCAGTAGTAAGATCGTACAGTGGTTATACAAGTGGTATCAGAGCAACTGGTTGCTCTACTACTGTGATTTTGGTAAATTTTCGAATTCTAGAGTGAGAAAGTTTGGGTTTTCTTCGTTTTTCATCAAATTTCCACAATTCCAAGTGTTTCAACGATGGAAAATGATTTCTGAGTGTTTCTGAAGTATTTTCGCACCTTTCTGAAGCAAATTCCAGTCGAAAACATCAAAATTCGTGAAAATCAGCCGAATTTCTGCTTGGTTCGCATCAAGAACAGTTGGTCCGCCGGTGGTCCGCATGACAATCTTCATCAGTATTCTGGTCCGCTGAAACTGGTCCGGAAGGCAATCTTCAAAGTTGGTCCATGGCGGTTATTTTCTGGTTCGCCGTACCATTTGGTCCGCCGTACCAAATTTGGTCCGCAGGAGATACCTGGTCCGTGTCTGGTCCGCTGGTACAAATCAGGTCCGCTAAGATAATTTGGTCTGTTTCTGGTCCGCTGAGTTTATTTGGTCCGGAACTAGTCCGCTGAGAACAGGTTGGTCCGCTGGCAGAAAACATGTGTTCACTAAAACTGACGTAACTTGAGAACCGTTAAGAGTTACGGGAGCTAATACCAGTCAAAACGTTCGTCTCGACGAGATCTAGAGGTTTACTAGCCTAAAGGCCAGTGTCCTCCGGTTTGACCCCCAAAATCCACTTGGAAGACGTTCATTTTTGAGTTACGAGTTTTACGTTCGGTATTGTAATTTCAAAATGAGCGATTTTCACGCATTTTCAGCTGTTCAATCATCAATGCTAGCTATGTTGAACTATGATAACGAAATTGGAACAACCCAGAAAGTTCCTAAATTACTTCGGTTGGAAGATTATCATAGCTGGAAGAAAATATTTGAATCTTACATATACTCCCAAGATGTTGATTGTTGGATTCCGATTGAAACACAATATGAGTATCCGTTGATTGCTAATACATTACCAAAGTCGATAAGTGATTTTGAGCCTGAAGAAAAGAAGGTGTTTGCAAGAGAAAATAAAACTTATAGTTTTCTCACGATGGCATTACCTAAAGATTTGATGCATCAGTTTAAGAATTTTCCAACTTCGAAACAATTATGGGATGCTATTAAGGAAAGATGTGAGGGTAATGATCAGTACAAGAATACTCGAAAGAAAGTTTTGAAGAAAGAGTTTGATAATTTCGGGCTTTGTGAGAATGAGAAGATCATAGATTTGATTGCAAGGTTTTCACATTTGATCAATGAACTTGATATTGTAGGTGTGAAGAAAGAAGATGATGAATTAAAGGAGAAATTTCTGGAAGCTCTACCCGAAAAGTGGGAGAATTTTGTGATGATGTTGTCTATTGATCCAAACTACTCAAGTTGGACGCTCAATCAGCTGATAAGCAAATTACAAGCTCGGGAAATGGAATTACTTGTGAAAAAGTCAGCAACTCCATCTGTTCAGAATCCTAAAATATATTTTGGGGAGAATTCTGCTACTGTTCATGCTAAAACAAAGTCACATTCTATTTCAAGTAGTAATCCACCAGTAATAGCTTTTCTTGCTGGAAAGTCTGAAAACACTGGTTATTCTTCGGGTTACAGTTTTACTATTCCTGATAGATCATCAAGCAAATCTACTTCTAATCAAGCAACCGAAGATCTAGCTGCTTTGTTATGTGCGTTCATATCATCTTCGTCTGGATCCATATTTAGTCAAATTGGTAATTCTGGTTTGGTTCCAGAGGATCTAAAACAGATGGATGAAGATCAGTTAAATAAATTGGATTTGGATTGGCAGTTGGCTATGACTATTGAAAAAGGATACGATTTATGAGAAAACATGGCAAGAATTCTGTTATGGGAGGAGCCATACTAGGTTTAGATAAGCCCGAACTGAAATGTTACAAATGTTCTAAATTGGGACATTTTGCTCGAGAATGCAAGCAATCTGCTTCTAAACCAAGTAATTCGGATAATCTTGATCACAATAAAGAGGCAAAAGCTCTAGTGACTGAGGGAGGTTATGATTGGGCTGCATATTTTCCAGATGAATCTGCATTTGTAGTCCACTCTTCAGAAAGTTATGGATTAATGGCTAATATTGAGGTTGAATCGAGTGGATTTGAATCTGAGACAAATACATCTGAAACAGGTGATTCTGAAGTTGGTGGATATGAGTCAACTTGTGAATTTTGTGCTCAAAAAGATAGAAAGATTCGAGAATTGATTTCTGAAAAGGAAAGGTTGGTTGTTGAATATGAGAAGAAAGAGGAAGAGATGGAAGATTACAAAAGAAAGTGTGAAACTTCTGATGAAATTTTCAAAGCTAATGTCATGTTGGAAAAAGAAAAGAAGGTGTTGATAGATGAGGTTTTAGAGCTAAAAGCACGATTGGAAGAGATGGTTAGTGTCAATAACGAACAGATCGTGAAGTTACAACATGAAAATGCTGAGTTAGTTACAAAAGTTGAAAAGTGGGAATTCGAAGCAAAGGATGTTGTTGGAGATTTTGATGCATTATATAAGAAATCAAAAGCACGAGTGGAATCGCTTCTGGTTATTAATTTTGAACTTCAGAAAGCATATGATGAAATTTTGGTTTCAAATAATGATTATCAAGTCCTCCAGTCAAACTTCCAAGACAAAGTCACTGATTTGACAAATGAAAACAGATTGTTGACAAGAAATGTAGAGATTTATCAAGGAAAGGTGGAAAAGGTCACACAAGAGATGTTTGCTGCTCATGATAAAGTGAGAAGAGAAAAGTCTTTGTCTAACAGAGTTTCAGAACAGTTGATAGAATCAGAAAAGGCTTTGGGTGAAGCTCAGAAAAGAATATCAGATCTAAACATTCAAGTTCTGGATTTGAATCGTCAACTAAATAATTTGAAGAATTCACATCCGTTCACAAGTTATTTGTGCAATGATGAGAATTTCAAAAGAGTGTTTGGTGGTGAAGAATTCAATTAGTTACCACCTCCATTGGTTCATACTGATCCTTTGGCTGATGTCAAATCTTCTAAAGTAACTGGTGATTATTCTGAGTTTGCTACTGCGAAGTCGGATCTGAAAATTTCAAAGAAGTCAAAGGAGAAAGTGGAAAATGAGGAGAGTTTGGTTGATAAATTCACAACAAAGTTTGTTTCTGGTGGATTGATTTCAGAAGAGGGAGTTGGTTCTGTTGGCAAACAAGTGGAAAAGGATGAAAAGCAGGTGCATGAAGAACAAGCTGCTGCTAAGTTGGTGGAAACAAACAAGTTGAAGGATATTAAAGCTTCTTTCAATCAAGCTGCTAAAGCTGGTTCGTCGAGTTCTCAAATAGATTTATCAAAACTACCTGGTTACAAACAGTCAGGTTTAGGTAGTAAAGGTAAGAAGTTTGTGAAGCTTGTCCTAAAAGAATATGCCCCAGAAAGTTCCAAAGGAAAAGAAAGACACAAGCTTGGAACAAATCTATTATTTGGCTCAAGTGTTCATGTCTACAATGGAAAAAGGTTTTGGAGGGAAGATTCAGAAGAAGGTTCTGTCTGACAGTTCGTCTTGAGATGCTCACAAAGTTAAGGAGTTTTCATCATCTGGATCCAATTCTACTCCTCGAAGTCCTACTTCTAAATGGGTTCATTCCAATCGTTTACAGGTTTTTGATAATGATTTTTATGATGCATTTGAGTCTGATGATAAGTATAATGCATTCTAGGACAACTCACATTCTCAACGATCTTATCGTTTGTGCTATCAGTGTCGCCGAAAGGGACACATGGCAAAAGATTGTCCTGAAATGGCAAAAAGATCATTTTCAAACAAATCTGCCACCATTATTGATGAATCAGGCAGAATTTTTACTGAGTCAACACCATTTACATTAAAATCTAAAAAGAAACAATTTTTCAAATTTGATTCAAGTGTTGGTGGTTCATCACGTGATGATGACTCAGTTAACAATGAAAAAGCAAAAATGCAGTGGCGACCTAAGTTGGTTACCAATGCTGCAACTGATTTTGTGGAAGACACTGGTCGACCAGAAGCTGTGTGCTTCGGGTCATTTGAATACTAATTTTTAAACCAGTGTGCAGGTTTCTTCTAGAAGATCTATTGGTGATTGTGAAGTTCAAGCTTCAAGCAGTTACTGATAGTGGAGTCTCCTGCTTAACTTAAATTGAATGATTCATATTTCAACCTGAAAGTTTTTCTGAAAGTTTAAAAACTGACACGGTATCAGTATCGATTGGTCAATTTTCTTTCTTTTTACATTCCGTATGTAGTTTAGGGGGAGAAAATTGAAAAACCAAAAAATAGCGTCTTTGTGTTTTTGTTTGTGTTAAAATGAAAATCCAAAAATAGAGTTTTCATTTTAAGGGGAAGAAAAATGGAAAAATACAAAAACATTGAAAAACAGAAAACACAAAAACATTAAAGATTGAGAAATTGATCCGACATATTTGGGAAATGATGGTACATTGGCTTACGTGTCTGGCTCATGGATAAATTAGATGAAAAAGCCATAAGATCATTGTTCGATGTGCTTGGTAGGCTCGGCGTTAAATCAGAAAGTATTCTGATGTGATAAACATTAAAATACTATTGCTTGACCAAGTGGACAACATCTTGATGTATATCTCATGATATATCAAGAAAAGATATGTGAAAATGAAAATGAGAAGTCACTGTGTATACATGTGTTCATTTTGCAAAGATTTAAACTTGTTTGATTTTCTTTATTTTGTCAAACGATCGGACTTTCTCTGCGTGTCCACAAGACCGACCTGATCGTTGTTCGTTTGACGTTCTGCTTTATTTTCTTTGGTGTTTCGTATAACTCATCGGACTTTCTCTGCGTGTACGGGAGTACCGACCTGATTGTTGTTGAGTTATACAATTTCAACTTGTTTTATTTTTTTT
>JBCNJP010000010.1:71847124-71891579 GCA_039602395.1 Deinandra increscens subsp. villosa | reverse complement strand
AGGTCCTGTCTGCAGGTGGGATTTCCAGGAAAGTAGCAGTTCTCTCCACAGCTTCTTCGGTTACTTCAACAAGATCAGAAAACTTAGGAGCTGCAAGAAACAACAAAAATATCATTAGCGAAATTCAGGGAAGCTCAAAAACAAAACCTAATTCAGTTTCCTACCCTTTAAAACCCACTTCACCGGCAATGAATCTCCCCGAACAATGGATTCACGCTTCACAAAAAAAGAACTTTCTTTTCCAATCATGGTCATTGTGTGACGCACGAGGAATCAATTGGGAGTAGGAAGAGTGGGCTTGAAGAACAAAGCGACTGAACCCGTGGGTTCTCAGGTTGTAAGCGACACAAACTTCAGGAATTCCCATTTCAAGCTTCCGGGAATTGTTCAGGTTGTCAAGCGAAAAGAGAATCCTCCACACCATCGGCATTGTTTGGGAATAACAGAGGCCGGTGATTTTGAAGAACTCGTTTACAATGGCCGGAAAGGGGTAGGACATCCCAAGCAAGAAAGGGTAATAGAGAAAACAAACCCAGGTGTTTGACATACAATCGGCCTTCAAACGGGAATCGAAACGCCGAATGATGGCGGACGACGGGAAAAGACCGGATTCCTTCAACTGGCGAATGTCGTTATCGGAAAAGTTGCAGGTTTCTTCTTCATTGAAGGGGAGAATCCCCTGATCAACGAAATCCTCAATGCCTAACGAGGAAGAAGGAGTGGCGGAACGGGTATTCTTCTTCGCCATGACCGGAACAAACAAAAAAGAAAAGATGCCGGAGAAGAAGAAGAACTGACCTGCGATGACGAAGAAGCTCGAAAGGGTTTTTTGGGAGAAGATGGTGAGATTATGATCTCGGAATCTTGCATTTAAAGAAGAAATGATGATGGCTATCCCATCAATCGGACGCCGAAAACAAAACGTCCCATCCAACTGAATTTACCGTGATAACGCCGTAAATCTCTCAGGTTAATTGAATTTCGCCAGTTGTTAATCTTATCCACAGGCAAACGAAATTCAGGGGCAACTGTTAGGGGTTAATTTCAGGATGCTTACAGAGAAGCTGCGTAACACTAGGGATCTTGCTATGGTTGGGGAATCTCATCTAGTCAGGTATCCTGAAATTTAATTATCGACTAACCCTTATTTTTGCCATGTGCTTTATTCGATTTCAGGGACGTTAAGGGACCAAACTAACTCCTGAAGACTCGGTCCATAATTAACTGGCACATGGAGAAGTGGGTCGCGTCTCCCTCAACGGTCAAGAGAAGTGGAGAAAGAGGATCCCGGGAATCCCGGATAGTTAGTTAGTTGTTATTTGTTATATAAATCGAGGATTCGATCAGTAGGAACACACAACACACTTTCACTAGCTCACTTACGAATACGAGTCATTGTATCACATAGCTCTGATCGATCAAACCTCCAACCCGTTGTAACGATTCGCTTGATCATTAATAATATTGACTTGGTGGCGGTTTTTCAGCCGGCACCCGAGGTTTTTATCCAGGATTCCTAGGGGCAACTCGAAGGATTCTAGAGTTTTCCTCGCTAAAATCCTTGTGTTATCATCCTAACTTGGATTATTTGCTCACTTGATAGTTAAGCACACTACCTCACAATCTAAGTTTGGAATACAGGATTCCTAAGTGAATTTTTGACCAAAACAATGGCAATATCCTCCACCAACCCGCTGAGCATCTGCATCCTATAGTATCCCCATGGCCATTCATGAAATGGGGCATGGATATTGTGGGTAAGCTGCCAAAGGCTCCTGGAGGAAAGGTGTTTATGCTTGCCATGACGGATTACTTCTCCAAGTGGATTGAAGCAGAAGCCTATGTTCAAGTGAGAGAGAAAGAAGTGATAACCTTCATCAAAAGGAACATCCTCACCAGATTTGGGATTCCGGCAGAAATCATATGCGACAATGGCTCTCAGTTTATAGGCAAGAGAACTACAAGCTTTTGTGAAAGCTGGGGCATCAAGATGATCACTTCAACACATCTTCATCCCCAAGCTAATGGGCAGGCAGAATCCAGCAATAAGATCATCATCAACAACCTCAAGAAGAAGCTGGGCTCCAAGAAAGGGAAATGGGCTGAGGAGCTGCCATTTGTCCTTTGGCAAATAGAACCACACCTAAAAATGCTATTGGCCAAACGCCATTCTCATTAGTATTTGGAGCAGAAGCTGTGATCCCTACGGAGATGGTACTCCCAACAGCCCGAGTCAACTGCCAGGATCCTGAAACCAACAGCCAGAATCTCCTTCAGGATCTCGAAACGGTTGAGGAGCTCAGAGATATGGCAAAAATTCGGATGGCATCTTATCAACAGCGGATAGCAAAATCCTATAACAAGAATACCAGGTTAAGAAGATTCCAAGTAGGTGACTTGGTCCTGAGGAAGGCTTTTCAGAATACTGCCAATCCTGCTAACGGGAAGTTAGCACCCAAGTGGGAGGGCCCTTACCTTATAGATTCTGAAGAAGGAAAAGGGGCATATCGTTTGGTAAACATGGAAGGAGAACCCCTACCAAGAGCCTGGAATGCCATACATCTCAAAGCTTATTTCATGTAGGAATCCCACTGAAATCCTAATGGAATCCCAAGGATCCTCACTGACAGAATACTACAAGGTACGTATACTAATCCGATTTTAATACCAATATTATTATCTTTGTGACACATTACTGACTTAAGCATCGGAGTGGTGTTAGCTAAGCTAGCACCCACCCCTCACCAAGTGTTGAGTGTTTTTGCAGATTTTGAGAATCCTAGAGTATTTCGGGTATATCCCTAGTTAGAGGTTGGCCACCTCTCCTACGTCTAAGGTATCCTGCGTACCTTCTAAGGTTTGAGACGCTGAATCCTCTCCTAAGTTTGGGTAATTGCCAGTAGCGCACGACCCTCGCCAGGAGCGCACGTTGTCCACCAGTATGCTCAAAATGGCCGGACCAGTCCATTCCAGGGGTGGCTGACAATCTTGTCATTGTAGGTTGCTGGGCGGATTCTCAAGGTTTATAACACTAACGTGTTATCTAAGGTTTTGGCATTATCATGTCACATACGTATGGGCTTGTCCCCAGTTTTGGCTTAGTCCCAAGTAAAAAGGGCTTGTCCCCAGTTTTGGCATAGTCCCAAGTAAAAAGGGCTTGTCCCCATTTTTGGCTTAGTCCCAAGTAAAAAGGGCTTGTCCCCAGTTTTGGCTTAGCACCAATAATCCCGGGTTTATCCCTAGCTTATTTTTGAACTTACTATTTCATTCTCAGAAGCATTAGCTTCGGCCGAAGGCCAAGAAGCTTCTTAGGATCCTTTCAGGTTCCTGAGGAAGTTGAGATAGTTCCGAGAGAAGTGATTTTGAAAAACCGTTTACAGATCGATTCTTTGAACAAAATTGCTTCATCAAAAATGCATCCGAGCTCGTCCGAACCTTGTCCGATCTACCTCCGAACTCGATCCTCCGAACCCTCTCCGAAACTGACCTTCGGACCTAGTCCGAACCTGATCTTCGGAACCTCCTCCGAACCTGACCATCGGACGTCCGAACCTGGAGTTCGGAGCGGTTATTTTTCATATATGTTCTTCGGCCGAACGTTGTCCGAACTCGAACTGGAAATTTTTGAAAACGAACCAGACTCAGAATTTGATCGAATTTGAACATCCAGATGCTTCTGTTAGGTAAAAACATGACTCAGAAAGACTCGATTGATCAAAAACCAATCAGAAACACTTTCAATCATCCCTAACCAAAGGTTTAACGTCTCGAAATGAAGAAAAACGATAGATTTCGACCATAGAAAGAGCCAACAGCTCTGATACCAACTGAAAAACCGTTTACGGATCGATTCTATGGATGAGACGGAAGTTTTGTCATTGAATCATGTTGAATGATTACATAACGAAGGAGTATACAACAATTAAGCTCTGGGGGAGGTCGGACAGAACCTCCTCTCTCAACACACAGACACAAGACAGAAACTTGCAAAGAAATACAAAGACGAATCTATTTATACTTCTTCATAAGGTCCGAACTCGGCACCTCCGAACTCTGTCCGAACTCCCTCCGAACCTGGAGTTCGGCCATCTTGGTTCGGCCAACTCCGAACCTAGAGTTCGGTTGGGTTTCGGACCTCAGTTCATGTCTCTGATAAATCAGTCTGTTTGACAATTCGAACAGTAACGGCCACACAAGGTTCATGCATCAACAGATTTCAGGATTCCTAACGGAATCCCGAATAAGATGAAAAAAGAAATGGCTGTTTGAATCAAGAAGTCGACTAAGGTAAAATTCGAAGGTCAGGTGACTTAAGTTCTTATTAATCTTGAAGCCTAACCTATTTAATTGTTCAAATCCCAAATTGTTTTCCAACATACAAGTCTTTTTTAAGATTCTTGATAAATTTTATAAACTAATGATATCTATGAAATTTCAATGTAAGACATGACATGAGAAGCCAAAAGATACTGATATTATTAACATGCAAGAAAGATTTAGAGCTTCCCAAGCTTCATCCTGAAAACCTCAGGATCCTTCCACTTGAGAAGCTCGGAAGTCAAAAGTTTTTAGGAATCCTGGTTTCGTCTTGTAAACACAAGATCCCTCCACCAGGATCCCTACCATTGTTTGTTGTTTGTTGCTTGTTTCTTACAGGAACCACAAAGACATTGTTTAACAAAAAACCATCAAACTAAAAAAGTGGGCTCAGATCGTTGCATTATCCTCATTGCCCACTTCCTTCCCTTCCTCCGCTAGCTTCACCACGTCCTCTAGCTTCTTGCCTTCTCCCAGCTCCAACACATAAGCTCTTGTCATCGCCGCCGGAGAATCCGGAACCGTCTTTGAGGAGCCACCATCATTCCCATCCTTCCCTGCCACATCACCGTCTCCTCCTCCTAATGATTCCAAGACTAGCCTCCAGCCTGTGATGTCCCAACCTGGCACTTGGAAGCCAGCCGCTTCAGCCTCTTCTACCATTTGGATTTTGCACTCCAGGACACTCCGGGAAGCTGAAAGCTGGCCAATCTCAGCATCGGTGGCCATTTTGGCTTCTAGGGCCAGACGTTGTTCAGTAAGCTTGTGCTCGTAGAATAGGGTCTTTGTAACATCCCGGTTCATAAATCGGGTACATCTTTTAATTTACATGTTAAAATATGTAACATGGAACATTAAAACCCCTAACTTTGTTATATTTATGTGTTTTGTGAAATTACGTGAGTTTATTTTATAAAATAGGTCATTGTTGTTTATAGTGTGATTAAAGATTCCGTTGCGGGCCAATTGAGTTTATCATTCCACTAAAAGGATTTATTCCTACGGGGTTGGAATCGAAGAAAGTTGAAGATTTGAATATTTCACTTGTTAAGGGGGAAAATGGGACCCTTAATTGAAAAAGTGAATATTCAAAAGCAATCAGTTCAGGGATGATGGTGGTTTTTGATCTTCATGGAAAGGTGGTGTTTTCTGATGTTTGTGCGAACCGATATGTCAAAGTTTTCAGTTATGGTTTGGAACTCTCTATCTTATGCCCGATACTTTCTTGAGTTGTCGAAAGACTTGGTCAGATTCCAGTCTGCAACGAGATATACGTTTACCGGAGTAATATATTGGGATGGATTTGATGCTGAGAGGGAATTTTCATGATTGAAGATGCTGATCGTGTCTGTTTTCATAAAGATCAGAATGGATTACAATTCGGTGAAGATTGAAGATTATTATCAAGATGCAGTGATGTTCGTGTGTCTTTACAATTTCCGGATACATCTTATGAAGTGAACCATTATCATACATGCCGGTTCCAATTGGATAGTTGTGCTTGAAGCTAGGGGGAATTTTATTGGTTGTGGAGATTGTACAAGATTCGAATTGTGTCCTGCATACCTGATGATTCGGTTAAGGGGAGTTTGCTAAAGATAGAGATGTCTGCAGCAAGCTGACTGAAGATTGCTAGAAGATCAATGTCTGGATTCGACAGTAACGTCCAAGGGGGAATTTGTTAGTGCATGAACCTTGTGTGGCCGTTACTGTTCGAATTGTCAAACAGACTGATTTGTCGAAGACATGAACTGAGGTCCGAACCTCAGCCGAACTCTAGGTTCGGAGTTGGCCGAACTTTGATGGCCGAACTCCAAGTTTGGAAGGAGTTCGGACAGAGTTCGGAGGTGCCGAGTTCGGACCTTATGAAGAAGTATAAATAGATTCGTCTTTGTATTTCTTTGCAAGTTTTTGGTCTTGTTTCTGTGTGTTGAGAGGGGAGGTTCTGTCCGACCTCCCCCAGTGCTTAATCGTTGTATACTCCTTCGTTATGTAATCATTCAACATGATTCAATGACAAAACTTCCGTCTCATCCATAGAAACGATCCGTAAACAGTTTTTCATTTAAAAAGCTGAATTTTGGGGGACTAGAGTTGCCATTAGGCTAAACTCATGTTATGAAGAGAGCTAGGAAAAAGGAGGAGATCGACATCTCCTCCCTGTGTGTGTGAAACACCCCTCTCCACCCTAGAAAATTCGTGAGCTGCAAATCAAGATGAGGGGCTGCGATTTTCATGTACAAACTTGGAATTAAAAGTGTTTAATCAACTCCTAAACTCATCATTGGCTCAAGTAAGTAAAACCCCCATGAGTTGCATGTGTAGATCTCGAAAATTAGGGGTTCAAATCTGTAAACTTTTGATGTAATATGAATCTCATGATGTTAGAAACCTTATATGTTGCATAAATTTCTATCTTGAGTAGCAATTGGTGAAGTAGTCACCAAATTCTCATACTTAAACCTCCATGCTAGATGACCACTTAAGAGAGTGGTGAAATTGCTTGCATTAGTTAAATTCTTGCTTGAATATGGTATTATATGATGAATTGATGATGGGTTGGTGATGGATTTCACCAACGCTATGTTAAATGGTTAATTAGAGATTCAAGAGATGGGGTTATGTGTGTGCATATATGTATGCACACAAGGTGTTTGACGAAATGTCTAAGTGAGTTTTTTTAATGAAAAGCAAAACAAGTTGCTGTGATTAAAAGTCAGTTTTTAGCCCTGTTTTAAAAATCCGTAGTAAATTACTCGAGCATCCAATGAGGGTGTGGCTTATATGGTTGGAAAGGTCTTTGAGACGACTTTGGCTCACTTTTATAAATCTGAAGCTGATTCGGATGATAAGTGGGTCAAAAATGATGAATTCCGCAGCTATGCAGATTACTCAGCATGCTGTTTGGAAAATAATAAAGCTGTTGTCCTGTTTTTAGATAAAATTATATAAAATTATAGAAAAATCGTTAGAAGGTGTACCATATATGCCTGGAAAGGTCTTTCAGTCTTCTACGTTCCATGTTTGAACATGGAATGCTGGAAAGATTTATAAAATGGTCAAAATGGGCTGTTACTGAAGCATTGCTGGAAAATGTTGCACAAGAATGTATGCTTCTAAACGCTAGTAAGCGCGAACAAGTTGAATTGCTTGTATATTGATAAATTGTGATATAAATCTAATATGGGTGATAACCTTAGTAGGTGACCAAGTGGAAGGAACAAACGGAAACCGAGTAGGAATGGTTAAAGCTCTCGAGGTAACATCTATGCTATGTTACATATTTAGTTAACGACTCATAGTTACTATAGTAAATTGAAATGCAAATTGTCAAGTAAAGCGATTGGCTTGCCTAATGAGGCGATCCGTAAAGTTAATTAAAACTATGAAGTCTAACAACTAGAGTTAAGCTCTAAGTGA
The DNA here is from genome assembly GCA_039602395.1 of Deinandra increscens subsp. villosa. Taxonomy (NCBI): domain Eukaryota; kingdom Viridiplantae; phylum Streptophyta; class Magnoliopsida; order Asterales; family Asteraceae; genus Deinandra; species Deinandra increscens. The sequence continues at coordinate 71,883,842 of JBCNJP010000010.1, read as the reverse complement.
TTGAAGATGAAATGAAACGAGGTTACATTATGACATCTTAGATGTGTAATGTTGAATCTCGTATGTAAACTTTACATAAGTACTAGATGGTTCATAGGAACCATAGTCACGTGTTAATGTGATGGTAGATTGTTATATGGTTCATGGGAACTATAATCATGTACTAAAATGATAATTGTTAGCTAATTGGTTCATAGGATACCTTGGCCATATGTGAATGTGTAATTGATTGATAATGGTTTGTAGGAACCAGTTTTATGTGTAACATCGTTTATGTTACAAGTAGTAGTTATATAAGATGTGTAATTACATACAAAGGGAATAGACCATGAGCTATTCTAAATGGGTGATGAATGGTTCTAAGAACCATGAAGCCTAATGGCCAAAAGGTTCTCCAATGACCAAATTTGACCATAAGCAAGATTCTGAGGAATCATGTAACGAATGACAAGTTGCAATGGGCGAAAATGGGGTTTAGAACCCATGCCATGTAACGAACTAAGGAGGATCATAAATGGTTATAGAACCATAGATTCTAAATGCTAAAATGATGGTCAAATAAGGCGTTGGGAGACACCAAAGGCAAGGACCCGCCTTAACGGGTCAAATGGGTTCAATAACCCAAAAGTGGTTGAATGAATAGATAGCGACTCCCTAAAGGCTATTTGATGCATAAATAGGCTGTCACATGAGTTTAGGATCATAATCCTTTAAAAACTGTGTTATTTCCAATAAGTAACAAGCACACAAAGTGCACAGAACCCATATAGGTTCAAATGACATAATTAGCTTATGGAATTGATTTGTTATACAGGTTTGCCAATGGATTACGGTAAAATTAGCTTGCAATAAGGACAGGTCATTGGCAATAAAGCAATGCGTGTTCTAATGGGTCAAACGGGTTGGTTGAACCCGTATATGCAAAGTTTGAATTCGCCTTGAATAAGGTATGTTAATGTGTATGAAAACATGTTTTAGAAGTGTTCTGTGAGTGTTAAAACACTTAAAAAATGATGGAAAACCGGTTGGTGAAATCTGGTAGAAAACAGGGGAAAGAAAGCCAAAATTTGACTAAGTATGGAACTGGCCGAAATTGGCTAATATTCTGTCAAAAATGACCCACCGCGTACCGCCCAGAAATGATAAATTCTAGGCGGTACGCCCCAGAATGGAAAACAAATTTTTATTGGTTTTTCTTGATTATTTGATGTTGTTTATACATGTTATGCGATAGAAACGCACTATTGAAAGTGAGTAAAATGCAGGTAAAGGGAAAGCCTAGTGGGATGCTCATCAAGACTACGAAGAACCGATCACATCAAGAACGAACGACCCGTCTTGTATTATGGTGAGAAGAACTTATATATAAGTCGAAGATCACATTTGGGTGTCAAACTCATTATAAGTAAATTTTGTAAATGTAAACCACTATGGTGGAGTTATATGATAACCTAACTGCGTGTTTTGTACAAAAATTTTCTGGGACCGAATTTTTATAACATTAAACGTTAAAGTTTGACACTAAATTGTATACGGGTGTTACAATTTGGTATCAGAGCCATGGTTTGAGAGAAATATGTACTCGGGGAGTACTTTAACTCAAACCTTGAGCTCAGGGGAACGGGAAAAGTGATCGGTTCGAGCTCGATGAAGCATCCGGGTAAGGTACATAACCATAAATTGATTGTTGATATTTGTGTTTAATAGGAATAATAGTTCCTCTATGCCGGTAAAGGCAGAGCTATTAGCTATCACTCGGGGAAACACACAGGGAGGTGTTTTCACACCTGAACCGGGAAGTGCGTGAGTGAAGTATCCCATGTAGAAACGGGGTAATGCTAAGGCTAGAAACCTCGTATAAACCTGTGGGAGGATATTGGCCACGACCAATATAATGTATGCGTGAGTGAAGTATCCCATGTAGAAACGGGTTAATGCTAAGGCTAGAAACGTTTCTTTCAGTCGTGGTCATTGTGGGAAGCTCGGGGAATCAACTGGGAGGTGGAGGTACGAGCCTTGAGAATGAACTGGCTACAACCATGGGTTCTTAATTGGTATGCTTCAGAGATCTCAGGAATCCCAATGTTGAGATTCCTGGTTTGGTTCAACTGGTCAAGAGAATACAGGATTCTCCAAACCATTGGCATGGTTTGGGAGTAGGAGAGTCGGGTGGTCTCGAAGAATTGGGTGATGAGCTCCGGAAAGGGGAATGTCATCCCAAGCGAGAAAGGGTAGTACATAAAGCAAACCCAGGTGGTAGAGATGAAGTCGGACTTGGCTTGAGGGTCGAAGGTTCGAAAAATCGTTTCCGGCGGAAAAATACCAGAGTTCTCAACTCATGTATGTCTTCGTCGTCAAAATTGTAGGTTGCTTCCTCGCCGGGGATAATATACCCCTGATCGTGGAAGTCCTCAATGACCGGAGAGTTCAGCGAAGAAGACGATCGGGTGTTTTTCTTGGCCATGGCCGAAAAACAAGAAGAAAACGAGAAAGATGAAGAGGGACTGACCTGGAATATCGGAGAAGCTCGAGAGGGTTTCTGAAGAAGATGGTGAAAATCTCATTGTGTGATCTCCTATTTAAAGAGAATATCATGGTTACCATCACATCCGTTGGGCGTCGAGAAATCAGTCACTTCTCAACTGATTTTACCATCTAGACGCCGTGAAAAGGGCATCTTTTTTAATTTTAACAGCTGTCAAACTTATCCACATCTGTTGAAATTCAAGGGGCAATTGTTGAGGGTATATTTTCAGGATGTTCGCAGGAAGCTCATGTGGTTCAGGAATCCTATTATCGTCTGGGAATCCCACTCGTTCAGGTATCCTGATTTATTTTATTTAACTAACCCTCATATTTTCCACGTGTCTATTTGACCAGGTACCGTCGAAGTCATCAACTACCTCCGAGACTTAAGCTCCAGCTAAAGAAGATCGTGGACCAAGTGAACGAAGAGGGCCTTAACGGTCGAGTTAGTTGGACGATAGGATCCCGGGAATCCCGGAAAGTTTGTTATTGTTGTAATTCTTATATAAACGAGGATTAGATCAGTAGGAACACACATTCGACACACATCTCACTCTCTAACTCACTTATCACTGCAAAAACGTTGTATCACATAGTTCTGATCGATCAAACCTCCAACCCATTGTAACTTTTCATTTTGTTATCAATAAAAGTGCTAGGCACCAGGCTCTTCAGGCCGGCTCCCGAGGTTTTTTTGCTAGGATTCCTAGAGGCAACTCGAAGGATCCTGGATTTTTCCCTCGTTACATCCTTGTGTTCAACTTTACTTTTTCAAGCATATTAACAAGCACACTACCTCATATTCTAAGTTTGGAATACGAAATTCCTTTGTAAATTTTTGACCAAAACAATATTAACAAGCATGCCTCGGTCAGAGTCGTTACAACATGGTTATATATCCACTAGTTTGATTATATTTAGTGTGTGATCCTTAAAAATTATATGGTAGTCTTATACATTGTCATATGATAGATTTTTAGACATATAAATCTAACAAAAGTATCATAGAAAGTAATTTAACCAGCATAAGACTGTCCACAACGCTAGACAGAATCCTTCCCACAAACGTGTCATGTCAGCATGCCACATCAGCTTTTTACTCATCCTTCCAAATCCTTCCCACAAACAGATTCTTGCCACAACACTGCACTTCCCACAAACACCCCCTTATTTCCACATCATCATTTTTTTTTCTATTTTTTTATACATTATTTAATTAACGATTTTTTTAATAACGGTTAGTTTTATTTTTTAAATAACATCTAGTTTTTATTAAAAAAATAATAATAACAGCTAGTTTTTTTTTTATCTATCAAATGCAAATACTACTTGTTTGAAAACAAAAACAAATACATCAATTAAACTTAACAAATACACGATAGAAATAAATAAAAAACACAAGACAATACAACATAATACTTAATTTAAACAAAAACTAATCATCGCGTCCAGGTGGTGGTGGTATGTTATATGTCTTCCTAATATCGTCACACGTGGCTTCATGGATGGCTCGTGCATATGGATCCATGTTCATCGTATCCAACGTAAGAAGCCTCTTTTGAATATATGTATATATTGGGTGGTAAAAAATATAAAAAATAAAATAAACAAATGTTACCGTTGGAAAAAAAATTGAATTTTGGTGTCCGTGCGACGTCGCCTCCCATAGCGCTGCACGCCTGACGTGCGGGCGCCATGTCGGACGGACATGGGTCCCCCATGCGTTATGGGTAGCCTAAAGGTTTACGACTACAACAACCCCAATAAAAATCAAGTAACGCATACTAGTGAGATGTGAGAATGAGAATAGTAGTTATCATATTATCAGTTGGAGTCCTGATCGAGTGGGTGATAAAACGAACAGCCCCACCCGCAATAATAATTCATCAAATAAGCAACACGTTTGCGTACAATAATTTTGATTCATATACATCACAATCAATCTTTTATCGTTGGTGGTGGCCCCGTTCAATAGACGACTGATAGAGTAATCACACCAAAGCTTTCGAGCCCATATATTAAAATAAAATGCAATAGTACATGATGAACAACTTCCTATGTTATATACCAAACTGAAGCAATAAGATGCAATACTATATGGTGAACAACTTAGTACTTACTATGTTATATACCAAACTAAAGCATCAGAGCATTTTTAACTCATTCTTTAAATATTTATGAGTGTAATCCCCAAAAATTTAAGGTTTTATAGTGAGTGAGAGAGACAAAGTTATTGTCCGTCCCTATAGTTGAGGAAAAATTATAGATTCCCTATATTTTTTTTAAATATTTTTTTTGAGTTTTTTATTTCAAACTAGTATAATTATAAAACTTATTTACCTATATTTTTTTTTAAATATTTTTTTGAGTTTTTTATTTCAAACTAGTATAATTATAAAACTTATTTACCATAATGGGTGCTTTGAAAATTATTTATCAAAAATGTGTTTTTTAAAATCTTTCTTCTTTCACTCCTATTCTTCTTATCGGATACAAAGGCCTTTTTTAATGTTAAGTAGTTGTAAAGAAATTAAAATAAAATATATAATTAGTTTGTGATATTTTATAAAATTTTTCTTTTGAATATATTTTTTTAAATTCCTGTATAAAGTTTTTCTTAATTTTAAATAGAAAATCTCAATTTCTTTCTCTGGAAAACCTTTTTTTTTCTAAAAAAATATTAAAGGAAATATTTATAAAAAGAATTTAAAATTTATACAAAATATCACGTTGTAATAAAATTTTATTTTATTAAATATTTTTCTTAGTTCTTTTAAATAACATTTATAACAAAAAGATATATATCGAGGGACTAGATTAGGGGGCTGTTTGGCAAGCACTTTATAGCCTCTTAATGGGTTTCACATCTGAATCGGTAAGACAATAGGGTGTTTGGTTGACCCTCTTAATGGAAAAACACATCTTTATACCCTCTTATTCGGTAAGCCTTATTACCAAATCTGAACCAATTTTCTAAACAAAAAAACTCAGGCTGCCCTTTATACCCCCGTTCTTTTTCTCAGCCTCCTCCCAAAACCCTACCACTTCTCCTGCTGCGCACCAAACATCGATCCACCACTGCTGCGCCTCCAGTTCTCCGACCTGCGCCGCCCTGCGCCGGCCAGCGCCGCACCCAAAACCCTTCTCCGACCTGCGCCGCCCTGCCCTACCACTTCTCCTTCCTGCTGCGCACCCAAAACCCTTCCGGTCACCGCTGCTCCTTCCTTCCGGTCACCGCAGCAGAGACTTCCTTCCGGTCACCGCAGCAGAGACTTCCTTCCGGTATGTTATTTTATCCTCAACATTCTTGATTTTTTTTTCAATTTCTGTGTCGATGCTCAGATCTGCGCCGCAGCAGAGATTTTTTTTTCAATTTCTGTGTCGATGCTTTTTTTTTTCAATTTCTCTACTATTATTCATCTAGCTAGGGTATGCAAATATTATATGTGGGTTTTTAATGTGTTTATACAAGCTGTGTTTTTTTTTTCTTTTAATTTTTATGTGTCGATGCTTGATTATTTGATACATTTGATGCTTGATTAGTTGATTTTGTGTGTAGATTTGATTCTTGATTAGTAGATTGTTTATGTGGTTTGTTAATTGAGCATAGCATCTTCTATATTTGATGCTTGATTAGTAGATTGTTTATGTGGTTATTTGTATCATTTGTACATTGTTCTTGACAATATCGTGTCTAGATTGTTTGATGTGGTTCTTTAATTGATGGTAGATTGTACTAAAGAAATGGATCAAAAAAAGCCTAGACTTAATTGGAGGCTAGCCGATAAAACTTTTCTAGAATCATGTATCCATGAAGTTTCACTTAATGGGCGTGATGGTGGGAGCTTGAAAGCAACTTCTTGGAGGAAAGTTGCAGAAAAGTTGAAAACAGAACATGATTTCATTGTGGATCAAAAGCAAATGAAGAACCGCTATGATTACTTGAAAAGAAAATTCACTGCTTGGAACAAGCTGAGGAACAAAACTGGAAATGTGTATGATCCTATAAAAAACACATTTAACATATTAGAAGAGGAATGGCAAATTGAGATCAGGGTAACTTTTTATATATATACACACACACATATATATATATATATATTACAATTACCTTATATTTCAATTGCCTTATAGTAATTTATTATTACTTTTTGTTATAGTCCAACAAAATCGTAGAAACTTTGAGACGAGCACCACTTGAGCATTCGGACTTGTGCATTCAATTGTTTGAAGGGTCTACTTCAACTGGAATTGATAGTTGGGGCCCATCTTCTACACTTCCTCGTACTTTTTGTAGAAGTGTTTGATCAAACTGGTATTGAGGACTTTGATGACACTCAGATGCACCTCGTGGTTAGTCAAGAGACTCTTGATCGGTCTAAAGATAAAAGAACATCGCCGAATCAAGGTGGTAGTGAAGAGTCTTCTGTCAAAAGAAAAGCATCAACTCAAGGCGTTGGTGAAGATTCAACTTCTCGGCCTAAAAAAGGAAAAGGCAATGAAACATTCAAGTCAAAAGTCTTGGAAGTTGGGGATGATATTAGGAGGATGGCAAACATGATGATTGAGAAACATAATGATATGAAACAATGCATGGAGAAGCTGAAAACATTAGGATGGGAACGATCAGATGCGAAGTACAAGACGGTGCTGCTGCTTTTCGGTGAGAGTTCTGATATTAGGAAAGTGTTTCTTCAACTTGAGCCAGAATCTTGTGACATGTGGGTTGAGATTGCAGGAGCCAAGTATGGATTGTTTGGAGCTTAGCTTGTGATGTCTTTTGGGTTTTATAATATGTCTTTTGGGTAGTATATTTTGGATGGTGTGTCTTCTAGGTAGTATATTTGGGATGTCATGTCTTTTGGGTATGTTATTTTGGATTGTATGTCTCTTGGATTAATGACTTTTGGATGACATGTTTATGTAATGTTATTAGGATTATATTGTTATGTGATGTTATTTGGATTATGTGGTTATGGAATGTTATTTGGATTACTTTGGGTATGTTGTTTTGGGATTGTATGTCTTTTGGGTTGATGATTATATGTTCTCATTATTTTTGGATGACAGGTAGCTTATGGATTCCGATGACGAGGAGATTATGGCCTTCCTTTTCCTTTGTTGGCATTGGTTACTATTAATCTCAACAATGAATGGAGGCATTAAAGATCTGAATTCGGCATTGACCGGTCACGAATACACACAAGAATTGTTGCATGGCTCTTCTACACAATGTCTTGAGATGATGCGTATGTCACGTGATGCGTATGTACTATTGTGTAATCATTTTAACCAAAGAAATTGGTTGCAGAGTAGTAGGTCAATAACATTTCAAGAAAAGATGGCTATGTTTTTTATTGTCATAGGACATAATGAGCGTATGCGAATGGTTAAGCGGAGGTTTCAACACTCAACAGAAACAATCCATAGATGTTTTCATGAGGTCCTAAACGCGATGATGAATTTTGCAAGAGAAGTTATAGTTCCAACATCTTCTAATCCATTTGCAGATGCTTCAGACAGACATAGAAGGCTAAAACAAATATTTCCTGGAGCGATAGGTGCGTTAGATGGAACTCTTGTACATGCAGTCGTACCTAACGACCAACAGGCTCGTTATAGGGGAAGAGGAAAAGGTGATTGCTTTCAAAATGTCTTGGGAATCTGTAATTTTGATATGATATTCACCTTCGTATGGGCTGGATGGGAGGGCATTGCACATGATTCACGTGTTTTGAAAGAAGTTGCCTTTAATCCGACTTCCGGCTTTCCTTTCCCCCCACCAGGTTTTTAATTATACCCTAACACTTGATGTAATTGTTTATTTTTTTTTTGTATAATAGTTTTGATACTAACGTTTACAGACAAATATTATCTTTGCGATGCTGCATACACCAACACTCGTGGGTTTATGGCTCCCTACCGTAATACAAGATATTGGTTGGCCGATTTTCGACGACAGCGCGCGTTGACTAAGGAAGAAAAATTCAACCATGCTCACGCACAACTCCGAAATGTTATTGAGCGCGCATATGGTGTTTTGAAGGCAAGATTCTCAATCCTAAAACAAATGGCCCCCTATCCATTTCCCATTCAAAGAGACATAGTGATTACTTGTTTTGCCATCCATAACTTTATAAGGAAATGGAATATTCATGATCAGTTATTTGTGGAATACGACGAAGAAACTTTGTTTGCAGATTTACAAGATGAGGAAACTCATAGTCAGTCCGTTCACGACATGGAATGGGGTTCACATAGCATTGAGGAGATGGCTATTTTGCGTGACGAAATAGCTACTCAACTAATGTCAAATAATTAATTTGTATTAGGATTTCAGTATGTTTTTATGAATTTTTTAAGGATTTATGTGTAATATGGATTTTCTATGATGGATTGTATGTTTTTTTCTTTAATCATTACGACTCAGACCAAACAGATACATTTCATTTGCAATAAATAACCTACAGGGGTAAAATAGTCATTCTGCACAATCCTTCAGAGGTCCAACCAAACAACATTGACTGGTTCAACACTAACTGATTCAGTACCTCTTATACAATCAGAACTCTTACTGATTCAGCAGTTAATAATACAGATCCTGCCAAACAGCCATTGCGAATTTGAACTTTAGTTTGGAGTCCGTCCAATAATAGAGTTCGGCCCCAATTTTATGATTTTATATACTGACTAGCTAGGCTCACGAGTACATCTATTAACAAATCGAAAGAAAATGACTGAGCATAATATTGTTTATAGCGTCATTCGTTTTGTTTATAGCGTCATTCGTTTTCCTTCCTTACACTAATAAAGAGAAATTGTGGCTCCAACCCGGGATTCAAATTTGCTAGCCTAGTGTTTTCCTTACATTATTAGAAACTATATTTTATAATAAAAATTATTGTAACAAATAAGAATAGGAATGAAAAAATAAAACTTTTAGAAAACTACCCATTTTAGTAATTGTTGAGGCTGGATTATGAGGCTTGTAATATTAAATAGTTTGGACTAGGCTTAGAGGGTTTTATTTAGTTTAGTAGACTAGTTTATTTGAGTTTACTATTGGGCTTGGGGTTTAAGATTGGGTTTACCATTAGGGTTTAAGGACCCAATTGTAAACTCATGGGGTGGCTATATAAACCCCATGAGTTCACCATCATGGAGGCGGCTGATTACGATTCTAGGAGTAGCCAAGTGGTGTTCACGATCGTAAACCCGAGAGAATCTTGTTTACGATTTCTGAGTCGTACCCGACAAGTAATCTTGTGTGCAAAGATCAAGTTTTTATTGCTTTAATAATCGTATTCTTGTGTTCTCTTCATCTCTATTCTTGAATCACTAATCTAAACGGTTTTTGCATGCTTAGATTAGTTAGATATCGTGAACGGTTATTATTCCTGGACCTACAATTGGTATCAGAGCCAAGAAACGAGTATTTCGTGGTTCTCACGATATTGATTCAAGAAGATCTAACAGTTTTTGTGAGTTTTTTTTGAGTTTTTCAGGTTTACGATCGAGTTTGCTGCTGTTTCTGGGTTGTTCGTCGTGTTTACGATCGCGGTTTCTAGGCTGATCTTGGAGTTTACGATCAGTGTTCTTCATCAGATTTGAGTTTACGATCAAGAAAAAAATGTTTACGACTTCAAGATCGGATTTTTGAGTGTTCACGACCGTGTTTATGACTTTGTATTGTGTTTACGACTGAAGGTGATCGGAAACAAGGTTTACGACTGAAGGTGATCGGAAACAGGTTTACGATCAGGAGTTTACGATCCAGCTGTCTGACTAAATCGTAAACTGGTGTTTACGATCGGAAACGGGGTTTACGATCGGAAACGGGGTTTACAATCGGAAACTCTTCTTTTGCAGCAAAAAGTCACTATTTCACACTTTCACGGAAACGGACGTAACTTTTGACTCGTTTGGAGTTAGAAGCTCAAATTTTTACACGACGTCCGTGAGAATGAGCCCCAGAATCACCTCGGACTAATGTCCAGGGGAGCTCGTTTGGACACCCAAATTCCACTCCGAAGGCCTCCGTTTTCGCGTTTTAAGTTGTGTAATTATAAAGCCCCTTAACGCCCATCCCTTGGGGACGTGTTGTCCTAGTCATCAATGGACTTTATAACTAAAAGTTGTGTAATTATAAAGCCCCTTAACGCCCCTCTAATTATTACACATTTATATTATATAATATTCTATTATAATATTCTATCCAATAAAAAAAAGAAAAAAACTAGCAAATGAAAGAGAGGGGGAGATGCGCCCTCTCTCGACGGTGTTGGGGCGCTATGAAGGCGCCAAAAAATGTTCTTTCACGCCCACTACTATTAGCATAAGCTTCTTCTCCAAACCTTTCCTCTTAACCAACCATAGGAATTTGGGGTTTTAATTGCTTCGTAAAAAGTACTTTCACGTCAAACTAACCTATTTTGATGGTAAATTCAAAATGTTTATTTCGATAATCTCATTTGAAATTGAAGAATAATAAAGTGGTAGTTTGTAATGATAATCAAGAGAAATTGATCAAAAGAGGAGCGTATTATCTCAATTCGAACTTTTAGAAACTAAACTGCCAATGCAGTTTTAAATTCTGGGTCGGATTTGCATCGCTTCCTGAATTTCAATGCAATCTGATGCATCTTCTAAAGAAACATTTACCAAAATAAAAATAATTTCAACCCGACCATAGCCATAAACTCTACCCCTTGGACCCCGTCAAGGATTACACTTCTTGAAACTCGCTAATGAGGGCCTTGCTCCCAAACCCTCACAGTTACATACTTGTTTGATATTTATTATGTTACTCTTAAATAATATTAGTAACACAAAATCACCGACACAAACTATACAATTAAATGTGTATATTAAATTATGACCATGACCATTTTACATAGCATTTTTCACTAGATCTAGCATGTAAATATATAATGTTGTTCATACCAAAATAACTCAAAGTTTAGTAATTTAGACGCATCGAATGTAGGTACCTTAAATATACACATACAGTTTGGGTGCAAACTGTATTTTATGAAACTTTATATAGTCACATTGTCTAATTAAGCTTAATTATAATTAGTCATGTCTTCCCAAATAACCATTGATCAAGTAAATCAGCTCAAATCCAATAGTTTTTTTTATCAACAAGGTGTAATTTGAAAAAGTTTTTACCAAAATGGATGATAGCGAGGAACCAAGTTCGAACAGAGCTTCAAACGAAAGTGGCTAATGGATCGGATGTGCCAAGAGGGTTCGGGCCCGACACCTCCTAAGGGCGCCGACCCATGTTTTAAGGGTTCTTAATTATTTGTTTTATTTTAGTTAAACTATTTAAACCTTGGTTGATTATGTTTTTGAACTTGGTTGTTTTCTTGAGAATAAAGTTTCTTGCTTGAAGGTTTATCCAAAGCTCTTTCTAGGGCCGGTTTCTTGACACTTGTCAGGACCAAATTTGAGCCTTTACTCATCCAATACACAGATTCAAGTGCGGAAATCATGAATCCATGATCAAATCATAGTGTTTGCTTGTTGAAATCCTTAGATTTCGCCTCTGAAACTCAAGAACTTGAGGGTTTTCACATATAAGTGCTCTCTATCTTCAAACAGCCGTCCAAAAGGTTATTTAGGGTTATTCTAGTGTGGCTATTTATACTAGAGAGAGCACAGGTCGTGATTGCACTGAAATTAAGAGAATGTTATTGAAGTTAGTGAAATTTATGACAACAGACTGACGAGATCGCCAAGAACAACAGTGAAGTCGCCAAGGGCATTGTGAAGTCGCCAAGGCTTGGTAGGTGACCTCGCCAAGGCTTGATGAGGTCGCCAACCTTGGTGAGGTCGCCAAGGGTTGGCGAGGTCGCCAAACCCAGATCGCCAAGACCACTTTGGTGAGGTCGCCAGGCTGGTGAGGTCGCCAAGCACAACTCCAGATCGCCAAGAGTTAATCCCAAGTCGCCAAGAAAGTTGAGAAATCACTAAGTACGCTCCGGAAATTTCAATTATCATTATTGAATCTTTAAGGGTTGTTATTACAAAGACACATTCAATTATTAACATTTGCCAAGCAATTTATCATGAAATGACCCAGAACTTGGATTCAGACATTCACACTGCAAATGAAATGTACAAAGGCAATTTCTCCAATATCAATAATCAACACAAGTTAAGACATTAAACATGACATACAAAACATCAAATACTTGAGTGATTAATATAAACATTAAGATCATTGTCCAAGTACAAGATACAAGCAAAGTGAAAGATATACAATTGAGCACAAAAGCATAGGATGCTGTGTTTGAGTTGCCACCAACCTTATAAAGTTCTTACAAATTCCCCCTTTGGTGGTAATACAAACACAAAAAGAAAATAAGACAACTATCTGAGTTGACCAAGCAGCTTCAGCAAGAATCTCCAGTACTTTCGGGCAAGGTTTTTGTAACGATCATCTAGGCATACAATCTGTGCATCGTACAGAATCCATAGATCTTCTCGTGAAAACTTCTTCAAGTCAGAATAGTGCCACATTTCAATCATCCTTTCACTACCCCTAGAGAGATAGCAGATCCCACGACCACCCATGGCCTAGTATTTCAAGGTACTCAGGCTTTCTGTTTTCATCTTCCTTGCAGCAATACACTCCCAACACCACCACCTTAGAAACAAACCAAAATAGTTTGCATCCACTATCTCGTATGGCCTAAGCCTTCGAGGGATGGTGTCAAGGCGACTGTAGAATAACCATTTAAGGTAGCTTCTATGCAGCAGTCTCAGTTCGATTGCTGCGAAGAGTCTTATTGTATTGCCATCTTCCCTTTCAATTACCAGCTCATGAGTATCCCCACTGTAGTACCAACAAGTTATAGGATTGCTTTTCTGATCGCCTTTTATTTTCTCTGTGACCAAATCCTTGCTGATACTTTTATACATAACCTTGTGAGGGACTTCAGCTCTTCGCCTTCTGAATGTTTTGTATTTCTTCTTTTCAGTCTTGATGGGACGAGTTGAGCTCACATTGTAGATAGCTCTTATTTGTTCTTCAGAATCTCTACCTACTGGATCATTTGAGTGATTGATCAGAGGATGCCATCTGAGCTGCTTCAACTCCCAAGAAAACAGAATTAGAAGATCCTATATTTTGGCAAAGAATTGAACGAAACCGTTTATGCGCTTGACAATGAATGCCTTGAATTCATGATCATATTTCCACCCAAGGATCTTCATTCCATCATCTGATTCGACGTTTGGAGGCATGTGTTTAAGCTTTTTAGCAGTAAACTGCACTAAGGCTTTCCGATATGGTTCCATTTCCTTCCATTCGTCAACCAAAGTAGGAGCGTCTTTCCTTCGGTGTTCCTCCACTCTTTTAGCTTCACGATCGTCCTGCTGACGCTTGACTTTCTTATTTTCTTCAATAATATGTTCTTTGACCATAGTTCGTAGACCGGGGATCTGCTTTCTGCTGTAGCTTTTGCGAGCATATCCCCTTAAGTCCAGAAAGTCTTGTAATTCTCTCTTGTTCATTTTATTAACTTCAAGCGTAGCTGTAGTTGGACTGGGTGGAGGTGAAAACCGATCAAAAGTCTCAGGAGGAGGATGCATATATTGTGCGTGTATCTCTCGGATCTTTTCCCGCAGATTATCGTTGAACTGAACATATTCAAACTTCTTGTCAGTATCAGCAAATGGATTTGCACGAGGATTAGTAAGCTTTTCTGCAAGTTTGTAGTTGTACAGATGTTTATCCATTTCTAGCTCATCCATATACAGTTCAACTAGCTGTGTATCCGTGAGATTCATCAGGTAGGATAAGGGAATCCCACGAGAGATTAACTCTCTGACATAATTTGCAATTTCTGTCTTGTCAGATGGATCAACATTATCTCCAGCTAGGTTAGGGATTATTTTGATTCTGGGTTCTCTCTCTTCAGAGTTATGATCTTCTGGCTCAGAGTATTCTGATCCAAGGCCAATTTTTGATGGAGGACGGATGGATTCTTCCAACTGTTTGATAGCCTCTTTCCTGGCAATCTCATCCAGCATCCTTTCAAGAAATATTTCTTCCTTAGCAGCCCTGATGGAATCTTCCTTCTTCCTTTGATTCTCCATTTCCTGCTCATATACCTCTTCAGGAGTCAGCTTTCTTTTGCCTTTGTCAGGTCTAACTGAAGGACCAGCTTCATGTGATGTGACTGGATTATTTGCACCTTGACCACCACTTGCACTTGTTATTGGAAGAGTCTGAATAGTTTCAGTGACTGTGCCAGTGGTGGTTGCAGTAGACTCTGGCATTGAAGGTTGGGTTGGAACTCCTTCTGGGTTTACTCGTTCTCCTGAGAGATGGACTGGGGAAGGAATTGATGATCCGATAGCATCATCTACATTTTGAGGTTCGCTTTCCACTTGCTTAGATCTAGGATGAGTTGGAGAAGTAAACTCAATCAGTTATCTTTGATCTCATAAATTATCTCCTCGTCATACTCATCGTCATTAGTGAATTCAAAGTTTATGAAGTTCGTTGCACTGGAGTCATAAATGAGGTTATTTAGACGCTCAGCCAAATTTATATCATTGAAGATCTCATCTGGAATCATGTTGAGAAGTTGAATTTCCAAGGCTTCTCTGGCTTCAATGTTTTCCTCAGTAACAACCACACCGCTTCTGCTACTTGGATCAGTAGCCAAGGTGTTTGCATAAAATTCTCGAAATGCAGTTCTTCCAAGATCCAGAAACTCACTTTCAACATGTAAGTGTTTCAGTTGTTCAGAAATCTCAGATATAGCAGCTTCAGGCATAACAATACTTATTGGCTGTTGTACTGGAGGAGCCAACTGGAGTTGCAATGAAAATTCAATTATGACAGGAGGTTCATTTGCTTCACCCATGGTTAAAGCAAGTACCTCTCCTGAAGATGATTGGTTTGCTTCAAATGCAGCCCTTGAGAATCTTGGAAGTTTGATATTCTCAGGAGGTGGCACTAATCTTATTACGAATTAATAAATTTCATCTTCCTCTTCATCATTCAGTTCATCATTCAGAAAGGTGTCTCTGTAGGAAATGTCAACATCAGGTTCGGAAGATTCGTTGTCATCAGATGGGAAATCAGCAAGATGAGTGTCATCCACATCTTGTTCTGTGACAACGGTTTGAGTTGTTGCATCAGAAGCTTTGCCAGCCTTGCTAGGACTTGGCTCTTTATTTTGTTGAGTGTTTTCAGCTGAGGGAGGTTGATCTAGCATCCGATCATCACCTTGATTACCATTTCCACTACCACCTGCTTCACCATCATTGATTCTGGTAATTTGATTATTTTGGAGAGCTTCAGCCAATAGCTTTTTCATTCTTTCAATTTCTTCTGCTTGCTCTCTTATTTTCTCATTGGCTTTAAGAAGTTCTTGATCTTGTTCTTTTATTCTGTCATTTGCTTCTTTAAGCTTGTCATCAGCAGAAGTGTTAGGGAGGTCAAGATTTTGCTCCAAGAACACCTCTTGAGCTGGAGCAGTTGAGATGAGCTGAGTCTCATTTTGAGTTACCGGATCCAAACTTGTGATGATGATTTCAGCAGAGGCGTCAATTTCTTGAACTATAGCTTCAGTGGTGGTAACTGGAGCAGATTGAGCCTTTTGTTGCTCAATGTCTTCTGGTTCATGTTGTGCTGCAAATTATAGAGCAGCAGCAGTTCCAGATCCAGAGACTGGCCCTCTTCTTATTTCAAGTTTCTTTCTTTCCTGAGCATACTTGGATCTTGACTCTCTTTTGTAGTTTGGTTTAATATGACCCTCAAACATAAATGATGCTGAATCTGGTTCACGTGGTTTGGTTTAATATGACCGATCATCGAGTTGTTAAAGAGTACCAAGTTTGTGTGGTCTGAAGCGGCTCAACTTGCCTTTGAGGAGCTCAAAAAAGCCGTGACTAATGCGTCGGTTCTAGCCCTTCCGAACTTTAATGAGGTGTTCCAGGTCGAATGTGATGCGTCGGGTCTTGGAATTGGTGGTGTTCTTAGCCAAGGGGGCCGCCCAGTCGCTTACTTTAGTGAAAAGTTGAACGAGGTACGTCGTCATTATAGAACATATGATAAACAATTTTATGCGATTGTCCGTAGCCTCGAATATTGGCGCCATTACTTACTACCGAACGACTTCGTGTTATTTTCCAATCATCAAGCATTAAAATATATTCAAGGGCAAGCGAAGTTGAATCCGAGGCATGCAAAGTGGGTCGAAACACTGCAGGGGTATTCATTCACTATCCGACATAAAGCAGGGTATTCCAATACGGTCGCCGATGCACTCAGTCGTCGACCAGCCTTGGTCACCACCTCGTAACTTAAGATACGTGGCTTTGACTCTTGGCGACATTTGTACCCCGATGATCCTGATTTTCGTGATGCATAGGCACAAACAGCAAAGGCCACGCATACCTCTTATTCCCGCAAGGATGGCTATCTTTACAAAGGTACTCGTATTTGTGTTCCTCGGTCTTCTTTTCGGGTATCTATTATTCTGGAATGTCACACGAGGGCATGGCAGGACATTTTGGGCGAGATAAAACAGTCGCCCTTATCACAGAACATGTTTTTTGGCCTCACTTAGCGGCGGATGTCCCCCGGGTTTTGAAACAGTGTCGCGTTTGCAAAGACGCAACATACGAATCAAGGAATTTATACCCCGTTGCCTACACCCCTTGGTCCGTGGGAGGATGTGAGCATGGATTTCGTTTTAGGGCTTCCTCAAACTCAATGTCGGAAAGACTCAATCATGGTTGTTGTTGACCGTTTCTCCAAGATGGCACATTTTGTTCCGTGTGCAAAGACATATGATGCCTCACAAATTGCCCGTCTTTATTTCTCGGAGATTGTTCGCCTGCACGGGATTCCTAAAACTATTACCTCTGACCGAGATGTTAAGTTTGTGGGTCATTTTTGGCGCACGCTTTGGAAACATATGGGGTCTCGACTGCAATTTTCTAGTTCAAATCACCCGCAAACCGATGGGCAGATAGAGGTTACAAATCGGAGTTAGGGAGTTTACTACGTAGTTTGGTGGGGGATAAGCCTAAACAGTGGGACTTGGCACTTCCACAAGCGGAGTTCGCCTATAACCTATCGTGTCACAAGTCTACTGGAAAGAGCCCGTTTTTTATCGTCTATGGTCGGAACCCCTTCACACCACTCGACCTCGCTCCTCCTGATGAAGTTTCAAACATGAGTACCGATGGAGACATGAGGGCTGCTTAGATTCAGGAGTTGCACCAACTGGTCCGAACCGAAATCGCAAAACACAACTTGCAATATCAGGAACAAGCTAATAGAAATCGCAAACATGTCATTTTTCACGAGGGCGAATTAGTGTGGGTTCACTTGAGAAAGGAGTGTTTCCCACGTGGCCGTTTTGGGAAGTTGCATCCTCGGGCAGACGGTTCTTTTCGTGTGCTCAAGTGTCTTGGTTACAATGCGTATAAAAATCGATTTACCGGGTTATTACAAGGTTTCCGCCACCTTCAACGTGGCTGAACTTTCTCCTTATGAAGGCGATTTTGTTGATATGATGACTCGAGGACGAGTCATTTTCAAGTGGGGGAGGATGATAGCGAGGAACCAAGTTCAAACGGAGCTCCAAACGGAAGTGGCTAATGGATCGGATGGGCCAAGAGGGTTTGGGCCTGACACCTCCTAAGGGCGCCGACCCATGTTTTAAGGGTTTTTAATTATTTGTTTTATTTTAGTTAAACTATTTAAACCTTGGTTGATTATGTTTTTGAACTTGGTTGTTTTCTTGAGAATAAAGTTTCTTGCTTGGAGGTTTATCCAAAACTCTTTCAAGGGCCGGTTTCTTGGCACTGGGGTTCTTCTTGACATAAATCAAGGTTTTAGTCACCATCACGCCATCAATGGATGATTTACAAATATTTATTAAAATGGGTGTTTTTCAAAAACAACAATAGAGTAATTAAAATAAAATCTCACTCCTACTCTTATTGGATAACAACTCTAAAAAAAAACGTCATTCTTTATAGATGTTACACTGTAAAAGTTATTTTCTTTCAGCTTTTTTTTCTTTTTCATTTAATTAAAAAACATTTATTAAAAATAAATAATGTTAAAGAAGGCGATTCAATTAATAAAAAGAAAGAGTAAATTACGGATTGCGTCTCTGTGGTTTACAAACCTTTTTGAATTGAGTCCAAAGGTTTAGAAATTTTCGTCTGGAAGTCTGAGTTTTGTATTTCTTTGCTATTTTTTGAGTCCCTGAGCCTAACAGAGTTAAAATTTTCTGTTAACTCAAAGGGTATTCTAGTCATTTTTATAACTTAAAAATATAAAAGGAATATTTTTGTAATTGCAATTAAAAATATATAAAAAAATTTGACCTCTGTTAGAGGACTTTATATGTAAATTATTTAAACTATTAAAAATAAAAAAAATAAAAATCCAAGTCATCTCTTTCTCCTCCTCAGGGTTAACCAGATCCCATCACCACAATAACACCACCACCGCCACACCACACCACCACAACCATCAAATCCGCCGCTGTCGCCGCACCACACCACCAAATCCGCCGCCTCCGCCGCACCACACCACCGCAACCACACGAGTCAGCACCACCATCTCCGTCATAGCCCTAACCGAAGAACTATAATTACATGAACACCCCCAAATTCCCACCTACCTTCTCCTCAGATATATGTGTTTCACGGTCATTTTTTCCAACAAGTATATCAAAAGCTTTTGCTTCACCGCCACCGACCACATTGCCTAAAACACCCTCGCAACCACAGACCATTGTCGCCATTTGTGAAACTCAAAGTCATCGACATCGTAGGGCCGTGATTTGTTCAACTGTGATTTGACAAAATCGAGCAAAAATACGTACGATTGTGAGGCAACAGTTGTGACACGGTGGTGTCAGTTGTGGTGAACATTTGTTGGGTTCAATGGCATGAAGGTGGTTGGGGAGAAGATCGAAGCTCTGTCATCTTCTTCATTATGAAAAACCCAATTCGAAGAACTTCGATTGTTCGACCAATCATTACTTTGAAAACCATCCCTCCACAAATATGAAAATAGAGGATAGGTGGTGTCGGTAGCGGCCCCAGTGGCGGTAGTGATGATGTGGGGTGAAGGTTGACGGTGGTCATCGTGTGGATATGTTGTCGGCGGTTGAATTTTAGGTTAATAAAATAACAGAGGGGAATAGTATATATATATATATATAATTGCAATTATAGAAATAGTCTTTTTTATATTTTTAAGTTATAAAAATAGCCCCTGCATGTTTATAACCTTATTAATTTACATAGCAGGTCCATGATGTGTAAAAATGACTAGAATACCCTTTGAGTTAACAGAAAATTTTAACTTTGTTAGGCCCAGGGACTCAAATAGCAAAGAAATACAAACCTCAGACTTCCAGAAGAAAATTTTTGAACCTTTGGACTCAATTAAAAAAGGTTTTGTAAACCACAGGGATGCAATCCGTAATATACTCTAAATAGAAAATTAAACAACAAAAAGTTAGGTCACTATCAGTTAGGTGCGGTATCAATAAAAATTGTTACTCAAGTAGTAAATGTAATAAAAAAACACTCAAATAGTAATTTACATCAAAATATATAAATTTCAAAGGTATAAATAAAACAATAATTCCAAGTGTAGTATGTGTGGAAAGGAGTGAGCGGTTTCTTTTAAGGGTGAAAAAATTGTTATGGCCCAAATTCTGGTCCAGCATCCTGGGTAGCCTTAGCTTCCTAGCACAGATGAATAATCCTAGAGACTTCCTAGGATACTGGAGACATCTTAGTATCCTAGGTCAAAATGATGATCCTGGATAGTTTCGACATCCTGGGACAGCAGCAGGACCCTGGATTAGTCAGGCATGCTGAACCATTCCAGCATGTTGGGCACTAACGATTATACTAATCCATGCTTGTCACGTGTTTATGAAGTGCAGGACTTATTTCCAATGTTCACAAGGACTTATTCCACTGAAAATCAGGAGGAAATCCCGAGATATCAGGTGGAGTCAAGACTATAAAGACTATTTCGGTTAAGAATCCTACTTTTAAGGATTTTGAGTGCAAGGCAAGGCTCTAACATTCTTAATAGCTCAGTCAACCCTGATATTCGGAGTGAATCCCTACAAATCAGGTGGACCAGGTCTCCAAACGATCAAAAAGAACCTGTAGCATCCTGGGATATATCTGGCATCCTGGGTCAATCTTTGGTTTTGTCACGTGTTGTTTAACCAGGTGTGATTACAACGTTCTAATAGACCAAGTCAATCTTATAGAACACGTTAAGTCAGTTAGAAGACGTGTAGATGCCTGAAGACCCGAACTATAACGGTCATAATCAGTTGAAGACTCAATCCCTGAAAATCCGGACGATTAGTTAGGTCATTTGTACTATAAATACAGTGGCTTAGGCTCATTTGAGAGGACTTTTGCTCTCGAACTCACACTTGTACGCACTCACTCACTTAGACAGCCACCAACTCTCTGTACTTAATATTTTTCATTGAAATAATAAACTAGCAACGTGTATTATCGTTGCTCGGGGTTTTTTATGCTGGCGGTCCTTGGAGACATCCAAGGATTAAGGGCTTTTCCCCCGTACAAATCTCCGTGTTCTTGCTTGCATCCTGGGAATTCATCGATTGTGTCTACATTCTGTCATTATTTCCTTGAATTCAAACTGTTTTAAACGATTTCATATACTTTACATCCTAGGCACCATACCTCACAAACGAATTTGGTTACTAAATTAGCTTTGTAATTTTTAGCCAAAACAATTTGGCCCCCACCGTGGGGCAATTGGTGTCAATCTTTTTCCAAACTCTTGTTAGATTCATTTTTAACTTGTTTTTTAAATTTTTTTTATCAAAAATGGAAACACAACTAAATTCCTCGAATTACAGGGTTACCCAGGATGCTAACGAGTCTCTTAGGAATTATGTGAACACGTTTGGCAGGGAGATCCTGGATATCCCAACATGGACATGGCTACCACTGTCCAGGCATTCAAAATGGGCCTCAAGAAGGATTCACCCTTCTATGAAGATCTTTTGATGAACCCTTGTCACAGGCTTGATGAAAGAAGGCATAGGGCCC
Organism: Deinandra increscens subsp. villosa; assembly: GCA_039602395.1. Taxonomy (NCBI): domain Eukaryota; kingdom Viridiplantae; phylum Streptophyta; class Magnoliopsida; order Asterales; family Asteraceae; genus Deinandra; species Deinandra increscens. Next base: position 71,862,206 of record JBCNJP010000010.1, on the reverse strand, counting down.
TACGATTCATCAGACTTGAAGAGGACAAGAAAGTGCAGGAGAAAGTGAACGCAGTCCCAGGATACGGCTCCTCCAACTAGAAATCAGAGCTAGTGCATCCTAGGTCCCAGAGGCCTAAACCCTATTCCAGACCCGGTAATTCTAGGGTTAACAGGGTCGATCAGGGTGAAGATGAGGATGATGAAGAATATCCTACTTTTAATGAGTTTTGTTTTGCTACCGATGTTGCAGGTGTGATTAATGCAATGCAGGATTTAGGGGACAAAGCAAGGTGGCCCAGGAAGACGGATAAACCGACATCCTGGAAGGACAAGTCCAATTGGTGTGCATACCACGAGGAATTTGGCCATATGACCGAGGATTGCATAGCCATGGCGCAAGGAGATCAGCTACCTATTGAGCAAAGGCTTCCTGAAGGAGCTCTTGGGAAGGAAGATGGATAAATCTAAGGGCTCTGATCAGCCGGCAAAATCTAGGGGCACTGACCAGACCCAGGATGCAGACAGATCACGCGGACATCCTGAGCGAGCAGCATCGCCATCCCCGGATGTAAAGGTAATTTATTTTATTTCTGGTGGATCTGATATATATGGTACTTCTTAATCTGCAGCTAAAAGGCACGCAAGGGAGGCCAAATTAGATGTACCTAGGAAACCAGTCAAAGCCTCAGTACAAGAAGATGGGAAAGACGTAATCTTTGGTGAAGACGACCTGTGCAACGTCATGGACCCTCATCATGATGGGCTCGTGATCACGCTCTATATAGCCAACCACTTCATGAAGAGGATGCCGATTGACGGGGGCAGTTCTGTCAACATCATTCAACTTGAAACATTGACCAAGATGGGGATACCCCGGGATTAGATCATCGCCAAATCCACGGTCCTCGTGGGTTTCAGTGGTGAAACAAAGAACACCCTGGGAGAGGTGAAGCTCCCAGTATACATTGAAGGAGTGAACTCGATGCAACGCTTTTGTGTCATGGATGCTCCGTCCGGGTACAACATCATCCTGGGCAGACCCTGGATTCATGACACGAAGGATGTCCCCTAGATCTACCATCAGTGTGTCAAGCTGCCAACACCCTGGGGGTGGTCACCATCCACAGTGATTAGCAAGAGACAAAGGACTGCTACACATCATCTATGAAGATCTCAGCAGAGGCCCGTCAAGGATAGAAATTAAAGAAGAAGGCCAGGGACGTCCTAGAGGCAAGGGAGCAGGAGGTCAAGCAAATAGTCCTAGATCCCTTGCATCCTGGGAGAAAAGTGTCAATTGGCACTAACATCCCTGGCCCAATTGAAAAAAACCTGGTGGAATTTCTCAGATCCAGAATGTCAACATTTGCATGGAATACTGAAGACATGACATGTATTTCCAAAAATGTTATAACACATAAACTTGGTATCTGATCCCTCTTACAGGCCCGTGCATCAAAAGAGAAGAAAGTATGCTCCTGAGAAGTATGTGATAATCCAAGAGGAGGTGGACCGTCTATTGAAGAACAAGATGATCAGGGAAGTCAAGTTCCCAAGATGGCTGGCCAATGTGGTGGTAGTGGAGAAGAAAAATGGAAAATGGAGGTCTGTGTGGATTACACAGACCTGAACCGTGCATGTCCTAAAGACCCTTTTCCCTTACCAAACATTGACTCCATGGTAGATGCAACAGCAGGTCATGAAATGTTAACATTCAAGGATGCCACCTCAGGATTTCACAAATCCAAATGGAGCCAGATGACCAGGAGGATACAACATTCATTACACCCACAACTAGGAGAAACTATGGAGGTGTATATAGACGACATGGTGGTAAAGTCCCTGAATGTCAACACCCATGTCCAGGATGTTAAAGAATCTTTTGACATCTTGGACAAATACAATATGAAGTTGAATCAAGAGAAGTGTCATTTTAGAGTGGGTGCTGGCAAGTTCCTGGGGTACATGGTGACCAAACGAGGAATTGAAGCTAGTCCAGAACAAATTCGTTCCATTGTAAATCTGAATTTACCAGAATCAACCAAGGATGTACAAAGGCTGTCAGGCCGGGTTGCAGCCCTGAATAGATTTATCTCCAAATCCTCAGAGAGATGCCGAGATTTCTATGACATCCTGAGAAAGAACAAAAAATTCGAGTGGACGTCCCAGCATTAGCAAGCCTTCTAGGATTTGAAGTCATATCTATCGTCAGCACCTCTCCTGATGAAGCCGAATCCATGGGAACCATGGTCCTTGTACCTTCTAGTTTCGAGGAATACGGTAAGTGCAGTCCTAACCAAGGATGTAGAGGGTCAACAACACCCGGTGTACTATGTAAGTAAGAGTTATCTTGATGCTGAATCCAGGTATTCGTATTTAGAGAAACTTATACTAGACCTAAGTATGGCTTCTGCTAAACTTAGACATTATTTTGAGACTCATACTATACATGTGAAAACTAACTACCCTATAAAGTTTGTCTTGAGAAAACCTAAGATGTCCGGTAGGATGGCAAAATGGTCCCTGAAGCTGAGTGCCTACAACCTGATCTATGAAGCAAGAACAGCCATAAAATCACAAGCTTTAGCAGACTTTGTGGTTAATTTCAGTAGTGATATCCAAAATGAAGCAGATCAAGAGTTCCAGAACCTACAGGATGAAGAAATCTCAAGACGTTGGACCCTATTTATAGATGGGGCATCCAATGTCAAGGGGACAGGCCTTGGAATCATACTGAAATCGCCACAGGGGGACATGATACCGCAGGCTATGAGGTGTGAATTCCAAGCGACTAACAATGAAGCGGAATATAAAGCCCTGATTGCTAGTTTACAATTAGCCTTGCATCTTGGGATCCAGAACATCCAGGTATATGTCGATTCCCCGCTTTTAACTAATCATTTCAATGGATCTTACGCAGTTAAAGGAGAGAAGCTAGCCAAGTACCTGGAAATTGTGAAGGCTATATCCCAGGATTTTCAAACTTTCAACATACAGCAAGTACCCAGGGATGAAAATGCTGAGGCAGATGCAGTAGTAAACCTGGGGTCAGCGTTCAAAGCAATAGAGGACACACGCATCCCTATAATCCACATACTAAGCCCAGCAATCAACCAACAAGAGAACCTAGAAGACATTAATCTTGGGGGCAGTGTCTTAGCATCCAATACCCAGGATGAACAGTGTCTTGATTCCCAGAATGATCCGTCATTCTGGACCAGACCTGTCATAGACTATATAAAATATGGTTCCATCCCAAAAGAAGAAAAGGATACTAGAGCGTTCAGAACCAGAATGGCCAGGTATGTTCTTATAAAAGGAAAATTGTATAAAAAATCTGTTGCAGGTACATACCTAAGATGCTTGGAAAATTACGAAGCTCAGGAAGTACTCAAAGACATCCATGAAGGCGACTGTGGAAACCATACAGGGGGTAGGTCTCTAATGTCTAAACTCCTAAGAACATGCTACTTTTGGCCATCCCTGAGAAAGGACTCCCTAGATTTTGCACTCAAAAGTGATGCTTGCCAGAGACACGCCAACATTCCTCGCCAACTTGCTGAACCCTTGTATCCTATCCCTGCATCCTAGCCCTTTATGAAGTGGGGAATGGACATTGTGGGAAAGCTACCCATGGCGCCAGGAGGAAAAGTCTTTACGTTGGCAATGACTTAGTACTTTTCAAAGTGGATAGAGGCTGAAGCATATGTCCAAGTCAGAGAAAAAGAAGTCATCTCATTCATCAAGAGGAATATCATAACAAGAGTTGGTATACCCTCTGAAATAGTGTGTGACAATGCAAAAGTACTACTGGATTCTGTGAGAGTTGGGGAATAAAAATGATAACTTCTACACCAGTGCATCCTCAGGCTAATGTCCAGGCAGAGTCTAGTAATAAGATCATCATCAACAATTTGAAGAAAAGGCTCAAGGAGAAGAAAGGAAAATGAGCAGAAGAACTACCATTATCATTATGGGCTGATAGGACTACATCCAAGAATGCCATAGGCCAGACTGCATTTTCCTTGGTCTTTGGTACGGAGGCAGTAATTCCAACAGAAATGGTGGTCCTAACATTCAGGGTTATCAGTCACACCCAGGATGCAAATAACGAATCCCTGGCTGACGACCTTGACACTATGGATGAGCTACGAGAACAAGCTGTTTGGAGAATGGCCGCATATCAACAAAGAATATCTAAAACCTATAACGAACATGTAAGGATCCGAAGATTCAGGGTAGGAGACTTGGTTCTAAGAAAAGCATTTCAGAACACGACAAATCTAGGGGATGGTAAGTTAGCCCCTAAATGGGAAGGTCCCTACTTGATTGATTCAGAGGTAGGTAAGGGGCATATTGGCTTGCCAACATGGAAGGTGAATTATTACCTAGACCATGGAATGCGATCACTTGAAAGCCTATCTTATGTAAGTCTAGTACCCCAGGATGTTGTATCCCAGGTATGTCTCCTAATTAAGAAGTCGTTCTGTTGATACACGATGTGGCAACGAGCTGGATCAGACAAAGTGTCAAAGATACGAAGATTGCAACATAATGTTCTGGTGGCCGAACTCTGGCCTAACCTTGGCCGAACCTCAGGTTCGAATAAGCTATGGAGTTCGGCCGGCCGAAGACTTATATAGAGGTTGTGTGTGTGTCTTTGTAACCAGTTTTTTCTGAGAGTGAGCGAACTTTTGTGAGAGTGTGTGTGTTTGTACTCTGAGTCTCTTGTAATCAAGTTGTTAATGAGAGATTGAGTTATTTACACCGTTTTTTTACATTCTTGTAGGTCCAGAAATCAACCAACCACGGTATCGATATCACAAACGAGTGCGGAATCCTCGTTAGTGATTGATTCGAGAAGAAAGAAGATGAAATAGACTTGATAAACAAAGAAGATCAAATCTTGAATGAAACACACAACTTTCTTGAGCTTTTATAACTGATCGTAAACACAAGGAGATGCAGAAATCATAAATGGAAAAGCTAGAGAATCATAATCACTAAGGGTTTATATACTACCCCTTTACAAAACCTAATTCAATCATAAACATGAAACCGGCCCACATGGCCCAATCATAAACTATTCTAAGCCCTAAGCCCAATAATAAACAAGCCCATAACTAATGTTCATGCCTCTTAAAAATATAGCCCAACAATCTTCCCCTAGGCATGAACCATTAGCTCGTCTATGGCAGCAGCAAATCAAATCTGAACGTATTCTGCACATTGCTTGACCACCATTCGTTTGCTACAATCCGGTTTGCTGTTCCATGGAAGATCCCCACCCGTATAGCATTCTCAAGGTCATTCTCATCACCGAGAATTGGTTAGGAGGCGAGGAGCTTGATATCTTTTTCTCCAAACCTAAGCAGGTCAACCGGATCATAGAATCGGAACTGCCTCATTTTCTTGCAGAGGACCACCACCTCATGTGTTGCTGGATCATAAAACCAGCAGTCAAAATTCTTGACCAAGGTACCGTCTTCAATTTCATCCAACATGTTTATCAACTCTTGTGCGTTTGGTAGGTGGTCGCCTTGCTTCTCTTATTGGATCACCAGTCACTGGGTCAGTTCCAGTTTCAACCCATCTCACTTGCCTTAGATCGAAGTTCACAAAATTTTCGGCCAAGTGACTCAACAGGTTGTTCCGAATTAGATCTCCTTTAGTGCTACTCCATCTGTTTATATATGGAGCTCTCAACAAGCTTCTGATCTCAGGCTCAGTCCAGGAGTGAAATTGAGCTCGTGTTCGGTAATATTCCACTGGACTGTAGCCATCACGGATAACAGCAAACAGCTTCTTTTCAGAGTCATAGTGCCAGCACAGAATAGCTTCACGACTCCCCTTTTTGTCGATTGAGCTTTCACCAACATCAATGGCGTATTGAGTGGGGGCTGGTCCTTGGAAAAATTCCTTGAACCAGTTGTCGTGACCTTCTGGCGCTTTTGAGATGACCCTTCCACTTCGTGCATAGTCCGACATCTCAATGGTGTCATCTCCATCATCTTCATTCACAGTCTCTGAACGATGCGCAGCCTGAGATGAGCTTTGAGCAGGGTCACCCGAAGCACTTGACACTGCAGCTCCTTTCAATTCATTATATTTCTTTTTCAAGTCCATCAATGCCTCATACAAGTACTTAAACCTATTATTGTCAGCCACTTCCTTTTCCTTTAACTTTCTGTTTTCTGCCTGGAGTGCTTTTATCTCAGTCTCCCTAATTCTGTTCTGAGACATCAGAAATTTTATGTGAGGGTCTGCACTTATCCTCATCTCAATTGGTAGCTCAGCAGCATGAAGTAGGCGGAAACTTGGAATAACTGTTGGCGGCAGACTTGTTCCACTAGAGACACTTATTCTGACAGGGCTGGGTACTACAACAGAGTTATCAACCTCCAGAGATTGCCTTTCTTCATGAACAGGGCTACGTTCACTCAGAATAGGACTTTCAGTCTGAACCTGGGCAGGTTGATCTTCAACATTCTGATCAGTTGTTTCTTCTTGAATAATTGGATCTTGAGAACTGGACCCTGCTGGATGTACCATCAACAGACTTGAGCTAGTCTTTGTGAACTTGAACCGGATACTCCTTGGATCTGTCTTCTTCCTGGGAGATGGTTCACGGAAGGGGACAGGCTCTTCAAGCATCTCATTCAAATTGAACTGAGTATCCAACTCTTGAGGGATGGAGTCACCACTAGAAGATGAGTTCAGGACATCTCTTGATCTTTTAAGATTGATTGGTTCCAAGTCTCCATAGATATCATCATCCATATTCCCATGATCAGCAAAGATGTCGTCCATCACATTTTCTTCATCTGAAGGTATACCTTCTGTTTGATCCAGAACATTTACTGCAACTGGTGCAGTCACATCATGATCTTCAGCAACAGTCACATTCACATTCGGCACATCTGGTTGAGGTTCAGCCTCTGGATCTGATTCTATCACCTGCTCTCTAGCAACTTCAGGAAAGGCACCTCTTTTGGTCCATTCAATTCTTCCCTGAAAGCTGTTCTTTCCTTTTCGATCTTGTGTCTGCAGCCCAAACACCCCACTATCCATGAATTTGATGTCCAGTTTCTCTATTCTTTCATCAATCATCGGGTACTTCTTCATCACCACCATTTGAACGAACCTTGGAGTCATAAGAAACTGATCTCTCGCACTTAAGACTGCATTCCCAACCCAATCTATCAGCATCATTTTGGAGAAGTTAAAGTTCCAGTCTAAGGCAAGTGCTACAAACGCAGTCCCATGTAGCTTGTTCAGCTGATCAAAGCTAGTCCTCTTTCCCAGAAAGGATTTCTGCAAGTAATGAGCCAAGCACCTCCAGTAGTGCGGCAACAATTTCTTGAATATAGGAGGGAACTTTCCTTCATAACCCATCAGCCGAGCACCTTCTAATACATGAGCCTGTGGGTACTCTATCGGATGTTCAGCTCTGTCGTTTATGTTCAATCCCTGGCGGATGTCTTCTTCGAGAATCTCTATTTGAAGATTCTGAACAGTTGCTGTGATCCTCGTCTTGTCAGCATTCGCCCTTGCAGTTCCCCAGAATTCTCTTACAAGCTGCTCATCGATAAGCACACTTGTCCGCAAGGCATGATTAATTTTGCATACATTCACCCAGCCACCAAAGAGTAGAAGAGTTGCATGTGCCTCTCTGGTGGATCATCAAGATATGCAGGTATACAGTGATCCCTTTCAAAATGAATTTCCTCATCAAGCATGTTTTCTGCCATCTGAAACAACGAGACAAGTGTATCAGGCTTAAATTCAAAATGAAATTGTGTATGTCAACAACATCTTGAAGTTCAAATGGAGAGTCAATTATTAACTTGATAATTTCTGAAAAATCTCAATTTAAATGTTCAAGAAAAATATTTGATTTTGAAACACAAGTTAACACACACAATTAATTTTATCTTAAAACTATTAAGTTTAATGAGATTTCTAAAAACATTAAGTGTATGATGAAACTTATGGGTTTACGATCCAGTATTTGGGTTTACGATCCATTAATTGGGTTTACGATCCATTAAATGGGTTTACGATCCGGTTCAAATGAAATCAGTTTAGCCCAGTCGTAAACATGGTGAGTCCGACCGTAAACGCGGATCGCAAACATCGATCGGAAACTCCGATCGTAAACGCCAAAGGTCGTCTTCTTCATTGCGACAGTCGTAAACACAGAAACCGCCATTATCGAACCTGCACAAACTTCGTAAACACATTAAAACACCTCAAATATGTAAACAAAACATCTAGCACTACCTTTTATGAGTTGTAAACACAAAATCGACTTCTAATTACGAGTATTTCACACAGAATCACAAGAAACCCTAGAGTGGTCTTGAACTCACAAAAATCGTGAATTACACCGACGAAAACACTCGATCGGAAAGGGGTTTTGATGGCTTTGCGGACGGAAATTGATTAGGAGGGTGTTGGAGTGCTCAGGTTACACAATGGACGGCCGGAGGTGAGTTGGATCGTTTTTCCGGCGAGGGTAGCGGTGGTTTAGGGTTTGGTGCGGCGGTGGTCGTAAACGAGAGAAAGAGGAGAGGGTCTGATCGTGAATACGATCGGAAATGGATAAAGAAGGTTTTATATCTTGAAAATTTTCATTAAGGACCCTCCAACTTTCAAAAACATTTTAAAAGCTCCCAAACCTCTATTACATGTGAATTCTCATGAAAACGTGTTAACTTTGAAGAATTTGAGAATTACAACGCTTCCCCTCAGACTCAAACCCCGAGTATCTGATCTTGATCATAAAAAATTTAAAACATTTAAAGACTTGAAATATAAGATAAACCATAAAAACAATTAAAACCTAACTACAGAAATTAAAATTTCACTTGCCTCGAAGCTGATGTAAATACATGGATCAAACCAGACAAATCTTTAACTGAGGAACCTTTTTCAGCTTCCGTTACTCGACGCTCTAGACGATTACCCAAAATTTTTAAACCATATAAAATCAGATCCAGTTAAAAACATTTTAAGTGCTTAATTGTGGTACATAATTACTGACATGTTTAACCGTCCCCACACCCAATTGTTCATAGCAAAACTTACCCAACCTCAGAGTTTATTGAGGATTCACAAACCCCCAACTTGAGGAACTATGCAATACCGTCTTGACAAACACTTATTTTCTTAATTATCAGTTGGTGATCAGGTCGGCCGCATAAGCACGCAGAGAAGACCAAACCAAATAATTACTTTACTGAATTTTCTTTTTCTTTTCTATATATTTTTTTTTAACATTTTTTCTTTTTCTTTTTCTTTTCATTCTTCTTTTTGAATGAGGTGTTGTCATAACAGCAGAACATGGCGTGTGAGAGAGTGAATACTAGGTGAATACCACTCTCAACCCGTTTTTGCTGGGACTCAGTCTTTTAAACTATGTAAACTAGGATGGAAAACTAAACATATATAGGAGTTAAGTTTACTGCACTTACATGGATGATCATTGTTTTTGATTTAGCTTACCGAACATCATCTTTGAGACGTCTTTCACTTCTGCCTTACACGTGTCAGTCTCCGATCGTCTTGGAAATTTATATCACTTCCTTCCAACTCAAGGCAAACAAAAGACATCATAAAAACACATATATATTTTTTTTGCTTTTCTGAAACAACTATATTTCTTCCCCTGTTTTTATGAGGCTTTTGAAATATAAACACATTTTTTTTTAAAATTTTTGACATTTTCTTAACAGATATTTACAAGAAAGTTTGATCAGATCATTCCTCGAAGGCAATCATCCTTAGGCCTTCGACACACATTTCAAAATTGGGGCGAGGTAGGGGTTTTGTGAAAATATCAGACACATTCTGGTCTGAGCTCACCTTTTGGAGCTGAATTAACTCCCGATCATAATAATCACGGATAAAGTGTACCTTGATGTCTATGTGCTTTGTTTTTGAGTGATGAACGGGGTTTTTCACAATCTCTAGAGCAGCAGCATTATCACAAAAGATAGGAGTGTTAACGAATTCCATACCGTAATCAGTGAGCTGATTTTGTATCCATACTATCTGTGAGCATCCAGCGGATGCTGCCACATATTCAGCTTCTACAGTTGACTTTGAGATGGTATGCTGCTTTTTGCTCTGCCAAGAAATGAGTCGATCTCCCTGATACTGACATCCACTAGTTGTTGACTTCCGGTCAAGATCACTGCCTCCATAATCACTATCAATATATGCAAACAATTGGAAATCAGTGTTCTTCGGGTACCAAAGTCCAAGCCTAGGCCTGACCTTCAGATACCTAAAGATACGTTTAACAACAATTAAATGTGAAAGTTTAGGATTAGCCTGATAGCGGGCACACAGACACACTGCATGCATAATATCTGGCCTGCTTGCTATCAAATACATAAGTGATCCAATCATCGAGCGATACATAAATTCACTCACTGGCTACCCATCTGCATCTGCTGTCAGTAGAGGTCTGGATGCCATGGGAGTTGAGATTGGCTTGGAGTCTTGCATCTTGAATTTTTCTAGAATCTCATTCACATATTTTGCTTGGTGAATAAGAATCCCAGATTCATCCTGTTTCACTTGCAAGGCTAGGAAGAAGCTCATCTCTCCCTGGTCACTCATTTCAAATTTCTTTCTCATTATCTCTTCAAACTCCGTGCATAAATCTTCGTTTGTTGACCCGTAGATGATGTCATCTACATAAACCTGCACCATGATGATGTCATCCTTCACCCTCTTCCTAAACAAAGTCTGATCAACCACTCCTCTTGAGTATCCATTCTCCACCAGATGAGTTGATAGTGTCTCATACCACGTGCGTGGAGCTTGTTGTAGTCCATACAAAGCCTTATCCAGAAGATACACATGATCTGGATACTCCTCATCTACAAACCCCGGTGGTTGAGTCACATAAACTTCCTCATTCATTTCTGCATATAAAAATGCTGTCTTAACATCCATCTGGCGAACTGTGAAGTTTAGATATGATGCAATTGCAAGGAATATCCGAATAGCCTCCAATCTTGCCACGGGTGCATACACCTCATCATAGTCAATTCCATGAATTTGTCTGTGGCCCTGAACAATCAACCTTGCCTTGTTTCTGACAATTATACCCGTGTCATCCTTCTTGTTCTTGTATAACCAACGTGTGGGTATAACCTTCTTGTTCTCTGGCCTTTCCACTAGGCGCCAGACTCCCAGCTTAGAAAACTGATTAAGTTCATTGTGCATGGCCTCTATCCAACTTGGATCTCTGAGAGCAACCATCACATTAGGAGGCTCAATCTGGGATATGAAGCACGAATACATGCAAAAATTAATATCTCCTGTGCGGCTTCTAGTGATAACACCTGCTGAAACTGGTCCAAGTATATTGCTGATTGGATGGTCTTTATTGATCCTTGATACTTGAACATCTGGCACAGAAACAGAAACAGGCAGGTTAGAATTAACAGTATTATCACTCATACCTTGGTTTTGAGAATTTTCTGAATCATCATCTTTAGTTCCCGAAGATCCCGGAGCATCTGCATTGACATTTGTGGGAACTGCATCTGGTGCTTTCTCACCAACTTTTTCAACATGAGGTCTTGATTCAGATGATTGTGCAATAATGTCTTCTTCTTCACCCAAATGATGGAACACATTTGAAAAGTTAAACCCTTCAAACAGCGACCCATAGTCAAAAATCCAATCCGGTCCACTCCCTGCATCTGTAGGATTGTCTTCAAGCCAGTCCACGTTATATGCCTCAATGATAACCTTTGTGGTTTTGTTGTAGACACGATACGCACTATTTGCTGAATAACCCACAAAATAACACTCATCGGCCTTGGCTTCGAATTTCCCCACATCGGACTGAATCAGAACCGTGCATGGACACCCGAATGTCTTGAAATATCCCACTGTTGGCTTCTCTTTGTAAACAATCTCATACGGAGTCTTCTCATGACGCTTGTTTAAAAGAACACGATTCTGCACGTAACAAGCCGTATTAACTGCTTCAGCCCAGAAGAAGATTGGCAATTTAGCTTCACACATCATTGTCCTTGTTGCTTCAATGAGCGTCCTGTTTCTTCTCTCAGCGACTCCATTCTGTTGCGGAGTGTAGGGTGCACTGAATTGTCTCTCTATCCCCTTCTCTCCACAGAACATATTTAACTCAGCATTCTTGAATTCTGTTCCGTTGTCCGTTCTGATAGCCTTGACCTTCTCGTTCAGCTGATTCTCTATAAGCGTGACAAACTGTTTCACTAAGATCGGAGTTTCATACTTGTTTGATAAGAAGAAGACCCAAGTGAATCTTGAGTAGTCATCCACAATCACGAGACAGTAAGAGAATTTGCTGATGCTTTGAACTTGCATTGGTCCAAATAAATCCATGTGAAGAAGTTGTAACACGGATGACATTGAATTTGCTATCTTCGGACGATGCGGCAACTTGTGTTGCTTCCCCTTCGCACAAGCCACACATTTTTCTACAGTAAAGAAATCTTTGATAGGCAGCTTTCTGACATGTTCTCCCTTTGCAAGCTTGGTCAAATTCTTCATGTTAGCATGCCCCAGATGCCTATGCCACAAAAGAGCTAAGTTCTCATTTTGTTTGGATATGAGACAGGCTTCTTCTGAAGTTGGGGGTTGACCCATATTAAGCTGATAAGAGTTTGCCCTTCTCGGAGTACGCATCAAGATGCACTCCTCTGGAATCTTCACACCAGGCTTGAGAATAATGCACTCGGTTCGCTTGGCTAGAGTTCAGGTTCCTTGGACTCATGTGGTGTGGTTTGCTCAGTGCATCCCTCGTCATGCGTTTTTGGCTTGGTTAATTATGCGGGAGAGGCTTTTAACTGAAGACAAGATTCTCTAGTGGGATATTGAAGAGTATGGCTCCGTCCTGGATGGTGATATCCTCTTACTTAATGGATAAACCTCTGAGGTCTGCTACTGTTATCGTTGACAAGCTGGTGGTCCAGGCTACTGCTTATTATATCTGGCAGGAGAGGAACAATAGGATATTCAACAACCATGCTCGTCCTCCTGATGTGCTGTCTTCCCTGATTATTGATGTTGTCCAGAACATGTTGCTTTCTCTAAGGCTCAAGATGTCCTCTAGAGTTATTCAGATCCTAGATCAAGCCCCATTGTCAAAGTCAGATGGCAAGATCCCCATTGTCAAATCGTTGATTACGATGGGACGTGAGCAAAAACATTGAAGCGAAGCAAGATCCCCATTGTCAAAGTCAGATGGCATTCAAAGCGTGGACCGGAGTTCACGTGGGAACGGGAAGACCAGATGAGAAAGAAGTATTCCCACCTATTCGATCAAGCCCCCGCATCAACCTAAGGCACTAGCTAAATTTTCGGGACGAAAATTCCTTAACTTGGGGAGGCTGTGACAACTGCAACTTCCCAAGTTAACTCCGTTAACTTTTCCGTTAGTTCCGTTAGCGAACCCGAGAACCGTTATTTGAATAATTGTATGTTGTTCATGTTTATGTGTAAATTGATGTAAGTAACTTGGTTTGTAGATTCGTTTCGTGATTTTACTTGTTATTTGAAATTTCGCGTTTTCGGGAAAACCCGGACTTTGCGCGAAATTTAATTTTTTTATGTGTAAATGTTAAATTTATGTAACCTGACTATATCTTGCATGTTAAATAAGTTAAAAAACAAATAAAAACATTTTTAGAATTTTTACCTACAACTTTTAGTTAATAAAAACCCATTTAAAATGATTCTTATGCCATTATGTTTTAAAAGAAAAAGATGAGGGACCAAACATGTAATTTCTTTTAATAAAAATCTGCCCTTCTTCCTCCTCCCCCTCATTTCTCACGACCTCACTCCCCCATCTCTCTCTCATTCACGGTTCGCACACCACACCCACATACACTTCCCAATTTCTCCAAGTCAAGCATCAAGAAGGTGAAAGTCAAGGATTCAAGCCTCTACAAGTCACAAGGAAGCTCCATCTTCTCCTCTTCTCCTTCTGACCGCGATTTCTACCTCCAACTAGTAAGCCCTAAGTTTTGAATTTCGAAATTTGTTGGTTGCATGTGTGTTTACTAGTGTTTGGGTGCTAAATGAAGTGTTGTTATGCTCATGATTTATGTTTTAGGTTGGGGTATGTTAAATGTGGTTTTGGGTCAGAATTTTTGGGGGGTTTAGATCTGGGAATTAGCCTTAAAATTCTGCCATGGATGTTCATTTTGATAGTTGGGTGTTTGGTTATGAGATTTGAGTGCAATGTACTTTAATGCTAGTGTGATGTTGAGATTTTGATATGGTTTTGGTATGATCATGATAGGGACAGAAATTCCATGATATTATGATTATAAACTTGTTAGTAAGTGTTAGATGATCAAATGGTAACATAGAAATTGAAATCCTAGACTTTTGCAAACTTGGGATTTTGACAGCTTTGGCCAGATTTTTGGGTCAACTTGCAGCAGCCATAACTTGCACAATATTGCTTGAAACTGATTGATTCTTTTTCCCTAGTAAAGTATTATGTCTTATCTTCTATTGGGATACTCACACGCCTTCTAAAGCATCCGTTTGGTCATTCAAAACACAGCTGCAAGTTAGGTATGCAAAGCTGTCATTTTCTGTGAAAAGTGGACTTTCCAAATTAGTTGAGCATGCTAATCTTGTTTTATTGACAAGTTTATTAATTGAAAATGAGGTTTATATAATAAAAGTAGGATCTGGAAAGTTTCGTACATAAATTTAAAGTTTTGTACAAGTTATGCAAATTTTAAGTTTACTTTGACTATTTTACAAAAAGCTGAAAATGCCAACTCCCGACGCGCATAACTTTCCTAATACTTAACATATTGACTTGATTCTTTTTGCAACATTTCCTAAATGATGTGTAGTATATGCCTGTAAAATTTTAGGAGTTAACTCCAAGAATTGAGTAATTTAGGTATGCCACCAAATTTGTGCTTCAAGTTTGACTTTTTGTATCCATTTTGACTTGGGATGCAAATCCATGTTTTTCTCCTAAACTAGGACTTGTGTCTGTATTGTATGACTTGTATGAACGCATGAAACGTTTTTGGTTGCTTACATGCTATATTCGTCTTATAGAC
>JBCNJP010000010.1:71778627-71846624 GCA_039602395.1 Deinandra increscens subsp. villosa | reverse complement strand
AGAAAGGAGTAAAAGGAAAGCAGACCCAGGTCTCAGAGCAGAAATCCGATCGAACCCTTTTGTCGAAGGGTCTGATCTCAGTGGATTCAGGGAAAAGGCCCGACGACAACAATGTAGCGATGTCGTCGTCGGTGAAAGTGCAGGCTTCGAGCGCTCGGCTCTATAAATAGAACTGATCGAGGAAATCCTCGATTCCGGTCTCTTCAGCCATTGTCTCCACTCGTATTTTCCTACGAGTCATGATCGGAGAATGAAAGGAAAAGTGGGGAGAAAAAGATTACCTGATCGGAAGAGGAGAGAAGCCGGAGGTCCGAGCAGTTGAACTTTGCTCTCGAAAACGGTAATGGTGAAGAGAGAAGAGGTAAATGCAGGTATTTAAGGGGATTTAGAAGTTGTAGAGGTGATGGGACACGACCTCACGATGTGGCGCAACGGATCCTCATTTAACGGACACGATCGAAACAAGGGTTGATTTGACCCAAAATTTGAAATTTTCACAGCTGTAAAATCTATCCACAACTCGCGAAAATTTGGGGGCAATTGTTATACCCTGAATTTTTGGTTGATAATCCAGAATTAAACAGGTAAAGTTTAGATGACCTAGAATGTATCAAGAGTAAGGTAATGTCCCAGGGTGTCGCTATAGTCCAGGGAAGTCCATGTTTACTTTATTTCTAGTTATATGTTATTATGACCCAGGATGAATTTAATCCAGGGTCACCCCTATTGTACGAATGACCCAGCATGTGGAAATGACCCTGCATGCTAGGACATTGTTACTAACTCATTTTGTGCCTATAGCTGATCAAGGACAGGTTGACAAAGTCTTCTAACGGTCGATTAGAGTAAGCTGAAGACCTATTTCGCACGTGGTCAAGAGTTGTTAGCTGGGAACTCGGTCAATCAACTGAAAGAGACGTTGAAGAGAAGATCCCTGGAATATCGGACAAGTTGTTGAAGATCCCTGGAATATCGGACAAGTTATTGAAGCTCTCGGAGTATAAATAGGACATTTAGTCGTTCATTTTCAGCTCATTCGAGCTTTACTCATTGTATTCTCATAATAAACTCTCTGATTACTCTCTGTACTCAAACATTTATGTGATTAATAAATTGGTAGCGTGTGTTATCGCTACCCGGGGTTTTTATGCCGGCGGCGCCTTCGAGACATCTAAGGGCTAAGGGCTTTTCCCTAGTCAAATCCTCGGTGTTCTTGCTTGCATTTCAGGTTACATTTGTGTTGCTAAGCTTCTTAGCGGATTTCATAAGCAAACCTAACTTTTTACCAAGGATTTTAGTTGTTTGTCCCTGGAATTCTACTGTTATCCCAGGATTTCTTCAAACTGTTTTCATATCTAAAACCTAGGCACCGAACCTCACATTCATATTTGGTTCAAATTTTACTAATCTTGCTTAAGTAATTTTTAGCCAAAACAAATAGGAGGTGCCATAGATATCTGAGCCTCCTGAAATAAAATTAAGAATCCTGGCATCTGTAGGTGGAGAAGCTGCTCTTTGAGGAAGCTTGTCGGCTTCCTGTGTGTTGCTCTTCTTCCTACCCAAAAATTCTTTAAGGTGCCCCTTGCTAAGCAAGTAGGTGATTTCTTTCCATAGTGCTATGCACTCATCGGTTAGGTGGCTGAAATCCTCATGGTAGGCATACAACTTGGTCTTGTCTTTCCAGGATCCCTGTTTGTCATTTTTCCTATGCCATCTTGCCTTTTCTCTGAGATCCTGCATTGCACACATCAAGCCACCAATATCAACGGAAAAGCAATATTTAGATACCTTAGGATACTCCTCCTCTTCGTCATCTTGGTCTACCGAATTGATCCTTTGGTTGTCTGGTTTGGAATATGGCCGGGATCTATACTGCTTCCCAGGGATTCCGACTTCTTGCCACTAGGATCATATTTAAGAATATCGACCATTTGGTGAATCTTCTTATCATCTTCCAAACATATAAACCTTAGAGCTTTGCTGCGCACTTCATCAAGATTCTTGCAAGGAGTCATCACCAGATCATCATAAAAACGGGAATCCTTTCGGAGCCCCATTTTAAAGGCTTCAACAGCTGCTGCCATATCTAGATGAGGAATCTCCAGGGATTCTCGTCCAAATCTAGCAACATATTCCCTAAGCGACTCGTCCGGCTTCTGAACCACTTTGTATAAGTCACCTGTGAGCTTCTCAAAGGTTCTGCTGCAAGAAAATTGGTTGCTAAATAGGTTAACCAAGTGAGAAAATGATGTAATAGTGTTAGGAGGAATGCTTAGTAGCCATTTCATGGCTGGTCATGTTAAGGTTGAACCGAAGCGTTTGCATAGACAAGCTTCCTTGATGTCTGTTGGAATATGATTGATCTCCATGCTCTCCCTATAATTTACCACGTGTTCTTCAGTATCCGTGGTTCCTCATAAAGCTTCATGCTTGGGGTCTGAAAGCATTTGGGGATCTCCACAGCAGAAATTGGCCAAGTAAACCTTGAGATCCTGTGGGTTTCCAGGGGAACCTCAGGAATAGGTTTTATGAGCCCTGGAACACTTGATATCATTTCTTTCAGCTTCTGGAGCTCTCTAGCGATACTTGGGTGAATACGTGCATCATAAGAAACACCCTGGTTAAAAGCTATATGAATTAAATTAGACACATTACCTGGGTTGGGATTCTGATTCTGGATTCTTGGGGCACATCCATAGCTGATAGGGATGCTTGGATCTATTGGTCGTTGCCATCTACATCGGGGTGAAGTCTCCATCGTGTACATCGGAGGAGCTAGTTCGGAATATATCCTTGGGAATCCTGACCCAAGGATTCCGCAAAAAATGGAGATCCTTGGGATGACATGGCTGAGAATCCTAGCGACAGTGGAGTCCAATGATCTTTAGGGTGCGACTGCGAGAACTCTGGTGGAGTGGCTCTCGAGAATCCAGTGGTTCACTTCGCGTGTTCAACATCTTGAGAACTAGTTATGGGGGCCGTAGCAAAGCTCGTGTTTGTCGCAGTTGAGGATCTCGGCTGTTAGCGAAGTGGGCATGAGGATCCGGAGACATCAAAATCAAGATGCCTGGGGAATAAGGGGCTCTGCTCTTCTACAGGCTTCTTGGATTTCTTGAGCTCTGCGATTTCCTTCATCACCGTCTGATTAGTCTTGTTTTTCTCATCTGTCTGGCTTTTCACATGTTTGAACAAAGCAAATATGTCATTGTTAGTAAAAACAGGATCGATAGATTGAACCTGGGATCCCGTGAATATCGGATAATCCGTTTTCTTCTGGCATCCATCAGTCTTCTTCTTGCTTCCTGAAGCAGGAGAAGAGGAGGAACAGAGGATGGAACAGAGCCTGAAACAGAATTCGATTGGGTTGACATTCTTTGGATTACAGATCAAAGGGAAGACAAATTGAGAATTTTTGTAAAATGAAGCACCACTTGCCCCACGGTGGGCGCCAAACTGTTTTGGTCAAAAATCATTGAGATGATTGATTATCTAAACTTTGTAAGTGATGTAGTATGCTTTATGATAAAGACGCCAATATATCAAAGTATGGATATCAGCACAAGGATGTAATGGGGGAAAATCCAGAATCCTTCGAGTTTCCTCTAGGAATCCTGACACAAAAACCTCGGGAGCCGGCCGGAAGAGCCTACTCCCTAGCACTTTTATTAATAAGAAACTGAAAATTACAAGATTTTTAGAGGTATGATCGATTAAACTAAGTGTTAAAGCGATTGTATACTATCAGAGCTAAAGTGTGAGTGAATTGTGTGTCCCTATGTCGATCATAGCCTCTGATATATATAACGATTACAATGATATAACTCTCCAGGATTCCCGGGATCTCATTCTCTAACTAACTTGACCTTAAAACCACTATGCGTCCATTTGGTCCATGTTCTTCAACAGCTTGAGCGATTCTTCAGGAGAGGTAGTTGGTCGTCCAACATTACCTGCAAGCAATATAAACACAAGGCAAAACAGAGATTAGCGAATAATAACAAATCAAGATACCTGAGCCGGTAGGATTCCCAAGTTATTTCAGCAATCCTGAATTGTCTGAGCTTCCTGGTGAGCATCCTGAAAATCAACCTCTAACAACCACCTCTCCTGATTACTGATGCTGAGCGAGAGGCAGCCTTTGAGGCTGTTTAGACTCCAGGAGCCGATATGGATGAAAAGTGTACAAAGACTCAGGGCGATGGGAGGACGTCTCGTTCGCGTTCTGACACGAGGATCGTGATCAGTGTTCCTGCAAGATATTCGGTTAGCTACCACTCGAAGCGACATAAACATCATGTGTATGCTTCTTCTGGTTTTACGACAACCAACTATGTGGCTGATGATAACGGCCCAATGAGTCGGACACATGGAGCAGGAGCAGCCAGCAAATGATCCGCTAGCAGATAATTTTTGAGGACCTGACTACTCTTGCCCCTCCTATGCCACCATTACCTCCCACTCCTCCGATAGAGCCTGCACCTCTTATGCCCCCATCCCCTCCAGCTCCACCTATTCCTTATCACCACGAGCTGCGAGACCTGTACGCAGCAGCCAGCTTACTAACCCAATTTGACTATTGGGTCTCTGATCAATACAGTTTTTCCCACCTGCAGTGATCCTCCAGTGCTATCGCACCATCTTATCAGTTCCCTATTGCCCCAAATATGGCTGCATATGCTCAGTTTCCTCCCCCACCCGTTTTGATGCCTACTGTTCAGTACCCTGTCGTGCAGCCATACTTTGAGCCAGCCAGACCATCCTTTTCGGGAGTTGTTATGCATTTTCATCCTTCACTCTATGTTAAACCTACAGGACCTAGTATGGGGTCACGTGTGTATGCTGCCGTGCTAGATGAAAACCGTGCATTGGCGCCGGACAACGCCAAAAGTTGAAAACGTGAGGAGAAAATGAATCTCCTGTAAAATAAGGTGCAGTGTATGGAGGGAGGGACGACTTCTATGGTTAGGAGGAGGCGGCACTGGTGCTGGTGATGGTCTCTGGAGTTGATGGTAATCTTGTGATTTTTTTTATTGTTTGTTTGTTGTATTGTTGATGTTTGATTGTACTAGACTTTGTTCTGTTGAATTGTGGATCTTAGACATTTTATATTGAGATGATGTAATGTTTAAGACTTAATATGGATTAGGATATGATTCCGAGCTCATAGGATATGATTGTGTTGTAATTGTTAAGACTTAGTTATTTAAGTCTTAATGTGATGTGTTAATGCTTGAGGTATGACGATATATCTTTAGAATTTCTTATGATAGGTTCTAAGTAGTGGACTAACTGATAGTACACATTTGGAATTCTATAGGACTCCTGTTGTATTCCTTTCTTTGTGACAAAATCGAATTAAGATGTGCAGATGAAGGGGGGAGGATGTTTCCGCATTCCACGTAGTTATGGTGGAAGGGTGGAAATGTTGCTCTCTCACTCCACGAATGCAATCGGGGGAAGAATAGAGAATGGTCCTTGCATACCACAGATGCGATGTGGTGATGCTTAAGGAAAATTCTCTTTGATTATTTTATGACCCCCATAAATATTAGAACTTATTCACTCGTCATAGATATGTATGAGCCACTTATGCTGTTAAATGATATGATTGTGAATTGCCAGACAATGACTAAAGTCGGAGTAAGCAAGACTGCAATACAAAATCTAGGATAAGGATTTGCCAGATGGCGAAGACTAATCAAAACGACGTGCTTTCGATACATAATAAGGATCGAGAGCCTCTGATTGCTGAAGAACTGAGAAAAATGGCTGAAGACGAAGACTTCAGGGTCTGATTTCTGAAGGTGTTGCTCGAGTTTTCCCTAGTCTTGTAGCAAGGGAAAAGAGGTTGAGCAAGAAACCTACCAATGATGGTGAACCATGCCAGGGGTATTATAGCCGCTCTGATAAAAGTATGACCAAGAGGAGTGAGTCGCACAAGGAGAGAACAGTTCAAAGCGAGTCTTATGCAAGCTCACATTATCACATAAAGCACCATGAGAGGAATAAAATGATAAAGAAAAGAGAAGAAGGTATGTCGAGCTTAGTGACAGCGAATCTGAATCCGAAAAGGGAGAAGAAAAGACGAGGAAAAAGGGATTCTCTTATAAG
Source organism: Deinandra increscens subsp. villosa (assembly GCA_039602395.1). Classification (NCBI taxonomy): domain Eukaryota; kingdom Viridiplantae; phylum Streptophyta; class Magnoliopsida; order Asterales; family Asteraceae; genus Deinandra; species Deinandra increscens. The sequence continues at coordinate 71,840,513 of JBCNJP010000010.1, read as the reverse complement.
ACTTATATGGCTTGTAAGCCCAGTTTGTTCAAAGGGGATCAGGGTGCGACTGATGCCCTTAATTGGTTAGATGAAATTGAAGCTATTCTAGACATTAGTTACTGTGCTGAGAGTGATAAAGTGAAGTTCCCTTCTGATTCCTTTAAGGGTCATGCCTGGGCTTGGTGGAAAACTGTGATAGCTGGTAAGGGACAAGAAAGAGCTCACCGTATGAGTTGGAAGAACTTCATAAATCTTGTTATGAAGAAGTTTATTCCCGAGAATGAACAAGAGAGGCTTGAGAATGAATTTCTCAATATTCAAATGAAAGGTGCCGATTATCAGGTGTACATAAACCGGTTTGATGAATTTCTTACCTTGGTACCTCATATGGTCGATAATGAGGCAAAGAGAGTTCGAAGGTTTATCTAGTGAAAGTGACTGATCGTGGATCGGTTTAGTCGAATTGATCGAATACAATCGTAAACAAGTGAGAAATCAACACACAAACGTAAATAAAACTCAATCTCGTATTAACAGAGAATCAGAGATACACAGAGACACAGAGGAAATCTCACATACAAAATTCGCTCTCTCTCTCAAAACTTACTGAATTACAAAGACACAAACACTTATATATAAGCTACGGACGTCCGAACTCCTCTACCTGTCCGAACCTCAGGTTCGGCCAAGGCTCGGCCAAGGTTCGGCCGGAGTTCGGCCACCAGACCAAAATACCAAAACTTCGTGTCTTCGTCAGATCCAGCTCATTGCCATTTCGTGTATTAACAAACTCCCCCTTGGCAATAGCTGGACCGTTCTTCATCAGCCTTGAGTATCTGTAGCAGACCCATCACCTTTCCAAACCAAGTCGTGGTTATTTCCAGCAAAAATGTTGAACGCAAAACAAACCCTTATCACCCTTTGGAACTTCAGCGCTTGATCCATGTAATCAGGGTGATACAGAATTGGATTGTGATACAACTCGTCAATATCATCCTTTGACAAGTTAATCAGCCACATCGGATCGTAGATCTTCACAACCCGATTATCTTCCTTCAATACAATAACCGCTTCACCTGTCTTCTCATTATAATACCACCACCTCAGATCTTTGATGAAATTTTGTTGCATCGTCATCAGAGGTAACTTCTTCATTACATCAGGCTTCTTCGGAAACACCAAAATTATTAGCTTCTTACCCGTTCGTTCATGAACTCTTGTTGTAGATCGACGTCGCTTTGGTCTTTGAGGATCCAAAAACTGAAATCCTTCACGACATTCTTTCTCGAGAATCTTCTTAAAGTGCATACCCAACGCATCATCGCCATAACAACAAAAAAGGTTTCCTTGTCAGTTCACCAACATCCCAAACAGGCAGACTGCTGAAATCCTTGGCACACTTGAAGTACTGGATCCCATTTTCACGTTTAATTCCATAGCACCTCAAGCTCGAAGCATACATCCAACTAATAATTTCTCCCGATACCCGACCCTTGAACTTGAAAGATGATCTTTGCTTGATAGGTTTCGGAGGCGGAATATAATTTGCATGAAAAGCCTTCATAAATTCTTTAAAATCCCGATTCTGTTTCTGAATCTTTGCCTCCTTCACCACTGGGTCTTCTAGTTTCTCAGATTCTTTCTTTTTCAATACTTCTTCAGCCTCAGCATCTTTCTCTTTCGGAAATACTACAAACTCATCACCAGTTTGATTGTTATTGAAAGTTGGAGTACAAATCTGGATATTCCTCCTTTGTAATATCCTCCACTTCAATTTCTTCTTCAAATATACCTTCCACGTCTTCATCGGACTCTGGCTCAGGTTCTTCATATTTCTCAGGTTCTTTTTCAGATGCCTTTCTTAGCTCTTCGTCATTTAAATCGAACACCCGCTGTAACTCTTCAACCGTCAAATTTCCAACAAATTCCCCTTCTTCAAGTGTTTGTAACATCTCAGCAAATTCATTCAAACTTTTTGCCGCTTGATTAGAAGGAATCGAAGAAATCGGTACCGCTTCTCTCGAGTCTTTCTCCCCCTGGGAAGATGATGCACCAGCACCCGAACCCGAAGTAGTTCCAGATGGGCCTGGTCCGCCACCAACATTCCCTTCAGGGTCATCTTGGTCGGGATCATCATTTAGAAAACGCATTGGGTCCTCATTACACCCCGAACCGTCTCCTATCTCCCCTTGAGCTTTAAATTTTTCCATCAAAAATTTAATCTGCTCACCCATCTCAAGAAGCATTTTCGATTGAGTCTGACTAACCCTTTGTAATCTCAAAATTTCCTGATCTTTGGTTCTATCACGACTCTGAAGAGTTACAACTTGTCGAGTCAAATCTTCTTTATCTAACGTCAGCACAGTAATGGTCTTTTCCTTTGCTTCAGACTTAGCTTTCAAAGCGTCAATCTGAGATTGATGATCTGATAAAGCACTCTGCAAGATACTAGCTTGTGAAAAAGAAACCGAACCTTCTTCAAAATTAAAAGTCACATCTGGTGTAGAGTGCGTAGACGCAGTTGCAGTAGCAGAAGTGAAAACCGGTGTTGTAGATCCTATTGGCTGATTAACAAACTGCGCACCAGCACTTACTGAAGGTGCTGTGCCAGCAGTTGTCGAACGACTTGCATTCATCAAGTTCTACAAGAAATCAGCTTGAGTGTCAGACACTGAAGTCTGAACCATTGTTGTAGCTTCAGTAGATGCAGAAACACTGGAACGAGGCTGCAAAACAAATTACTGAACACCTACGCCCTTTCTCTTCTTCGTTCTGCCCCCAACTACTGATTTCTTTCTTCCTCTAGATGGAGTAACAGATGAACCAGTCACTGGCTGTTTGCCTTTACCAGAAACCACCTCGACTTCAGGATTATAATCTTCATCAGATTCGGATGAGGCCACTACATCATATACTCGATCTTTGTATCTATCGACACTCTTGTTCTGGCCGATTCTGTATGCAATGTGCTCATCGCTTCCCTTTCTCAACTTCACATACTTGGAATTAATCAGGACACGGACAAACGGATCGTTTGGTTCCGATAAGTCCTCAGAGTCAACTCCAGTATCCAGAAAATCATCATCAGATTCGGATTCATCAATCAGGGTATTAACAGCTGGTGTCTCAGTCATAGTAGCATGAGCTGAGACCACCGGTTCAGATACTGGCGGTTGAGTAACTACTGGTTCTGGTTGTGGATCTTGATTAACTTGTTCCTGAACGATTGGAATCTGCCTCTTAGGCCTTTTTACCCTTCCCTGCTGAGGTATCTGATTCTTCTCTTCGATCCAACTATAATCCAGTTCTTCTGAGTCGCTTCCGTCATCATAACGAGGTGCACCTGTGACTGGTGCCACATAATTGACATTGGCTAGATGGCCAATCAATCTCTTCAGTTTAGGCTGAAACTCTGGTGCCTTCTTTTGATAAGACGCCAAAGCCCCAACACTTGCCTCGATCATATGCTTTAATTCCATTCGATGTGCTGCATTCTTTGTCAAATATGGATATAAATCATTCAGCACCATCTGGAGGAATCTGGGGTAGATAGCTGCCTTCTTCTGACGTTGTGTTAGATTATCTCTCATATAATGGAAAATCATCCCAGACACGTTGTAAGGTCGATTCATCACCAATGCATTCATCAAAGATAGAATTATCTGTTGGACTTCATCATGACCCGAAATTCGATGTCCCAAACAGACTAACAGCACATGGGCAAGATACTTGTACGGCACACTCAATGATGACTTGTATACCCACTTCTTGCTCGGATCGTCCGTATACCAAATCCGCTTTAAGAATGCCATGTTATTTTCATGTGGAAATTCAATCCTTGCATTTGGTGAATCAGACTCTAACTGTAAAACCCTGCGAATATCTGCTTCTGTGACTTGAACTGGTCGGCCTTGAACAGTAGCAACAATTCTAATCGGTGGATCAGAAATTGTATGTGCCGTACTCCAGAATTCCAAAATAATATCTCTGTATACATCACACTGCTGAGTAATAGCGTAATGTATTCTTGAACGTCTCAGAAACTCAAATATTCCAGGTCCTCCAAATTTATCTAATTTGCCTCTTGCAACGCCGATGTGTGCACAAATGTTATGCTTGTCGCCAATCTTTAAATCGTTCGCCATATCTGAAAACACATAAAAGAAAACATTCATTAAATTCAATGTGATTAACAGATATCATCATCGATTTTGTCAAATCATTGTCGTTTGCATAAACGAACAACATTTGAACAAAAATCTAAGACCCGCCGAACTCTGTCCGAGCCTCCTCCGAACTCCACGTTCGGAGTCTCCGAACCCCAGGTTCGGAGCTTGATGAACTCCGACAGGTTTGAATCTCAAACTTGATGAAAACGACCAAATTAGACACTGTCAAGCAACACTTATAGTCGGAATATGACAAGCAACCCATAGGAACCAATTTTAATTGATAAAAACATGGTTTTCATAGCGTATTTCCAGATCTAGAACTGGGTTATTTCCGAACGAGTTTTTCCAGTCAAAACCTCACAAAACATGGGTAAAAACCTAATCTAAGACAACGAGTACATTCGGAATATCAAAATCTACCTGAAATCAGTCGTTAATTCGCAAAAAACACGTTAAAACGAAAATTCAAAATTTGGGCAGAGGTTCGGTGCACGTTCGGAGAAAAACAGTAACAATGCTCTCCGAACGTCAAGTTAGGCGCATTTATAGCCAACCACGTTCGGACCTCCGAACTCCACGTTCGGCCGAACAGTGACACCGAACTTCCCAATCGGCCAACTCCAAACTCTGTCCGATGGTAAGATTCGGACCTCCGAACTTCCATCTTCGGACCTCCGAACTCCACGTTCGGCCCTCCGAACTTCAGGTTTGGAAATTTGAAATTTTTCACAATTAACCCCTGATTTCGATGAATTTTTCAATTTGAACATCCAAAGTTTAAAATTTATCAATTTTTCTCAAACTTCGTTCAATTTTACTGATGAAATTTCTTGAATCAAGTCCATTTGTTTGTTTCCGGCATAATTTGACATCTTTCACTAATCGGTTGATCGAATATAAAGCAGAATAAAATCTTTTTGATTTTTGTAAAATTTTCAAACACACCTAAAATCTTTTTGGTATTTTTCAAACTTATGCTAAAACATACCTAAAATCTTTTTGTGATTTTTCTAGACATTCACATAACAAACCAAACAGAATTGAAACAAAATTACTAAAAATTGAAATAACTTAAATATTTTTGTGAGAAAGATCCAGACGCGAGATCATATCGGCCAATATGCATCAGACACACTTCAATTTCATTTTTAATCAGCATGCAAGTCAAGTTGGCAGCAAATACAATTTTTCAATTTATTTCAGCTTGGGTAGATCAATTTTTATAGCTTTCTGATATGTTAAGATATATATAGCAAGCATTGATAATGTGAAAACCCACACAATCAGAAATACCGGTAATCTGGCTTATTCTTATTATTTTTGTACTTTTCACAGAATTTGATTCTCACAGAGATTTATCGTTCATGGTGTTTCATGCAAAAATAACGCAGAACCCTAAACAAACAACAATCAGGTCGGCTGGTAGGCACCAGAGAAAGTTCGATTGTTTAGGAAAATAAAAATGTAAAATAAAGCAGAAGTTGTATAATCCAACAACAATCAGGTCGGTACTCACGTACACGCAGAGAAAGTCCGATGGATTATAAGAAACACCAAAGAAAATAAAGCAGAACGTCAAACGAACAACAATCAGGTTGATCTTTCGATACGCAGAGAAAGTCCGATCGTTTGACAAAATAAAGAAAATCAAACAAGTTTAAATCTTTGCAAAATGAAAACATGCGTACACCAGAACATCTCTTATTCTGTTTTTGCTTTTTCATTTTATTTAATGCCAAGATCACATAATAATCATCATGATGTGTCTCACAATTAAACAAGCAATATTTTTATGTTTATATCATACTAGCATATATCAGATTTACCCTTACGCACTTAACTAACCAAACAAGAACCTACAGCTTTTCTGTTTTACTCTATCCGTGGTTGATAACACATTCTCCCCATAAAATACAAAACACTATTTTTGGATTTTTGTATAAGAAAACAATAAGCAAAAATGATCAACCGAAAGTTACTCGACCGGTAACTTTTGTATGCCGTTGATCTGCAAAAGATAACGAAAGCGGGTTTTGTCAAAAGCTTTCGTAAAAAGATCCGCTTTTTGAAAATCAGTATGGATCTTTTGCAGATCAATCAGGTGTTTCTCAAAACAATCCCGGATGAAATGATAACGAATATCATTGTGTTTCGTTTTAGAGTGGTGAACGGGGTTTTTTGTTATGCAAATAGCGGTCGAATTATCTATGTAAATTGGAGTAGTAAGAAACTTCAAACCGTAATCCCGCATCTGCTGTTGAATCCATAAAACCTGAGAACAGTAACTAGCAGCTGCTATGTATTCAGCTTCAGCCGTGGATGTGGCAGCAGAAGTTTGCTTCTTACACTGCCAAGATACCAACCTATCACCGAGAAACTGACATCCGGCCGTGGTTGACTTGAAATTAATCTTACAACCGCGGTAGTCTGAATCTGTATACGCTAATAAGTCGAACTTATCATCATGAGGGTACCAGATCCCGAGATCTGAATTACCCTTCAGATAAGCAAGAATTCGCAAAACCGCATTCATATGCGAAACACGAGGAGCCGCCTGGTACCTGGCACACAAACAAACAGCAAACTTTATATCAGGGCGACTAGCTGTTAAATACATCAGTGAACCTATTATGGCCCGATAACGAGTGACTTCAACTTCTTCACCGTTTTCATCAGGACATAGGCCATGCGACAGCTGAATAGGAGTTCCAGGAATTCGAACGTCTTCCACCTTAAACCGATTCAGGACATCTCTCACATACTTCGACTGATGTATGAAGATACCCTTATCAGATTGTTGAACTTGCAATCCTAAGAAGAAAGACATTTCTCCCATCGAACTCATCTCAAACCTTGTTTGCATTAAAGTCTCGAAATCCTTCGATAACTTCTCGTTTGAACAACCAAAAATAATATCGTCGACATAAATCTGTACCAGAAGCAAATCCTTCCCCGTTTTACGACAGAAAAGAGTAGGATCAACCAACCCACGCTTAAACCCGTTGTCGAGTAAATAAGTAGACAACGTCTCATACCAAGCTCGAGGAGCCTGATGGAGACCATATAAAGCTTTGTCTAACTTATAAACCTTCTCCGGATAATCAGGATCGAAGAATCCCGGAGGTTGTTTGACATACACCTCTTCTTTAACCTTGTCGTACAGAAACGCACTCTTTACATCCATTTGAAAGACTTTAAACCCACGATGTGCAGCAAACGCCAAAAATATTCTGATTGCTTCAATTCTGGCAACAGGAGCATACACTTCGTTAAAGTCTATCCCTTCTTCTTGAGAAAAACCTTGAACAACCAAACGAGCTTTGTTTCGGACGATAATCCCACGATCATCCCGTTTGCACTTGTAAACCCACCGTGTACCACACGGCTCTTTGCTACCTTCAGGTAAATCTTCCAAATGCCACACACCCAATTTTTGAAATTGTAGTAATTCTTCTTGCATTGCTTCAACCCACGAACCGTCTAATAAAGCTTCTTTAACATTTGTCGGTTTGATCTGGGATATAAAGCATAAATGAAATACTTCCTCTTGAATACCAGATTCCAGAACAGATAGTAAAGCACCACTCTCAATTTGATGTCTTGTACGAACTCCTTCATTTAAATCACCAATGATATTTTCTTGTGGATGAATGGTGTTTATCCGGAGTGTTTGATGAATAGGAACAACCACCGCTTCAGGTAAATCAGGAACATGATCTTCCTCAACCACCACATTCTCAGTTGTAGGAACATCAGCTTCACCAGACGTAGATTCAACTTGTGGATCAGGTTGCTGAGAAGAAATTTCCACCTGATGTGTCACGGCTTCATGAAATTCACTATCATCTTCAGGAGACATATCATCAGCAGCAAAAGTCGTATCATTAGATGTCTCGGTCAAATACTCATCAGCAACAGGCACTATCGGAGTTGGCAGAGTTTGAATGTTTGACACCGGAGTATCATCTTGTAATTCAATGAAAACTCTAGTAAGTTGTTCATCAGATACTTCTGGCGTCAATTCAAAAATTTCAAACAACGTTTTGTAATCGAACAACCAGTCCGGTCCAACGCCTCTGGGTGGTAAAGTATATGATTGGAAATCCACATGCAGATATTCACCCACCGTACCGGTCTGCTTATTGAAAACACGTTTCTTCTGATTTGAATAACCAACAAACAGTCCCTCAAAGACCTTGTCATCAAATTTTTCTGCAGCAGCCAATACGGTACAGGGACACCCAAACGGCTCTAGATAATCGAGATTCGGCTTACGATTCTTTAGAAGTTCATAGCATGTCTTTCCAAGACGCTTTACGGTAAGCACTCGATTTAGCACATAACACGCAGTGTTGACAGCTTCTGTCCAAAAAGGAACAGGTAATTGAGCATCAGCCAACATTGTACGTGTTGTTTCAATAATTGTGCGATTCTTTCTTTCTGCCACGCCGTTTTGCTGAGGTGTGTATGGTGTGTTGAATTCATGCACAATTCCTTTTTCCATACAAAAAGTCCTCACGGTTAAATTCTTAAACTCCGTGCCATTGTCACTCCGAATTCTCCTAACTTTCAATTTGTATAAAGATTCAAGTGTTGTGATCAAATTGATGAGAATTCTTGGCGTTTCATCCTTATAGACCAGAAAATCAGCCCACGAATATCTTGAAAATTCATCAGTAACCACCAGACAATACCAATTTCTCGAAATACTTGCTCGATTCACCGGACCAAATAAATCCATATGAAGTAGCTCTAACGGGACCTCAATAGAGTGATATTTCTTCAGTGGATGGGATTTTCTTTTCTGTTTACCCTTCTTGCAGCTCACACACACATCATTAAACACAAACTGTTGCTTTGGAACCCCTTCAACAAGACCCCTCCGCACTAGTTCGTTCATCTTTCTGTAATGGATGTGACCCATGCGACGATGCCACAGAACGGAATCTCTTTCGGATGCCTTTGACAAGAAACATTGACCTGCGACCGTTGCTTTTGCTGAATTCATGTCGAGCATGTACAAGTTTGAGAATCTCGGTGCTCGCATTACCACATATTCATCAGGAATCTTGAATTCAGGTTTCAGTATTAAACATTCACTTCCAGTGAAAGCAGTTGTGAAACGCTTATCACAAATCTGGGAGACACTCAAAAGATTATACTCCAATTCTTGAACAAATTCAACTTTGTCAAATGTGACAGCACCGTTCGAAAGTTTACCAATACCGGTTACTTGACCTCCTTTGTTCCCAGCAAATGTTACTTTACCTCCGTCAAAGTATTTCACATCATGCAACAAAGATATGTCTCCGGTCATGTGCCGAGATGCTCCGCTATCAACAACCCAGATGTTGTTCATAAGTTGTCGCGAAGATCCCTGCATAAATTACGACAGAAGATTAGTTTCAAGACGAACCCAAGCTTGACGCTTTGGGTCGACCGTCATCTTCAACAAAATCTTTACCTGCCATGGACGAACCCTTAGGTTTCTGTCCATCAGTTGTAGAACCCTTGGAGCTTGCAGCAGAATTTTTCAAAATTGATTTTGTCTTTGAAAATTCATTTTCTGATTTCTTTTCATTTTTATGAAAATCTAATGATTTCTCATTAGAATGAATTATGCCTTGCTCATCCACAAATCTGACCTTTTTCTTAGTATCAGTTTGATAGCCTTCAGACATATCGTCAGACTTTTCTGTGTCAGATTTGGTGAATTTGGGTTTCTTCAACGGGCAAGTCCGATATGTATGACCACGAGTTTTGCATTTAAAACACTTTCTTTTATCAATTATGACTTTTTCACTCGCATTGTCATCCACTTCGGACTCAACAACCCGTTTTTGAAACTTGGGTTTTACACCTTGCTTTTTAGACACATAACGATGTCCAAACTCATCGTTACGTCCTGACTCATATCCAGACACGTTTCCTGAACAATCATCATAAAATCCAGCCTGATTTCTAGCATAAGGATTCTCAGAAAAACGATGAGCCCTAAAATTCTAAGATCTGTTTCTATACCCACCAAACCTTGAATCATATTCATTTTGACCTTCAAAATCAACCCATTTTGAACTTTTCCTAAAACCAGATTGATTTGGTCCACAACCAAACTCATCATAAAATCCTTCATCATTATAAAATTGAGATTGTTTGAAAAATGGACTGGATTTTCTGAAATTCGGTTGTTTTTTATCATAAAAACCTTTCGGTGGTGTTTGAACGGTTGGTTTTGTTGTTTTCTTATTTGACGATTTTTCAACAGAAATTTTCACTCTATTCACTCTGTTTACCAACCCAGACTCAGATTCAGATTGAAATGTGTCCATTACATTAGCACTGCTGCTATTTCCCCTCTTAATGGGCACATTTCGCACTTTAGGATCATATGCTGGATCATACTTACATGAGAAAATTTGATCGATTAAATTCGGGTTCACCATATCCAAAGGAAATTCTTTGTCACTATAAATCCTATTGGAACCCTTTAACTGATAAGTCACCCATGGTTCAACCTTGTCACAGTCGGTGTCCAAAGTAGGATTTCGAGCCTTAGCATTTGTAGATTTCAAAATTTTCGAAGAACAATCTTTTGCCACAGTTTTAGATTTAGCTGAGGACTCAAATCCGACTCCACCGTACTTGACCTTCTTACCTTCTACAGATTTGCTCCGAGCAATCTGCTTTTGTTCGTATGCACTCAGTTTTGAAAGCTCAGATTTAATTGTTTGAAAATCATGTTTGGAAATTAAATCATTATGATCTGGCTTACAAACTTTAGATTGAGTGTGCACCGAATTTTCAACATCAGTTTCAGACACTAAGTCATCAACTTTGTCAAAATCAGAAACATCATAGAAAAGCTCATCAACTGTTGAATCCAAGATGGATTTTTCAGTTAAAACTTTGTCAAATTTGTTTTGTTCAGCTTGATTAGAAACATTTACTTTCTCCTTAGATGAAGGACCAAGTGTGATATTCACCGGAGGTGGAACTTGACTCAGCTTGCCAGAAACATCTTCTTTTTCAGTTTTAAAAAGAAAATTTGTAAAAGAAGATGACATTTGAACAGAATCCAATTTTTTTTTTAACTCAAAAACCTCGATTTTCAAATCAGAGACAAGTTTCTGACTAGCAGCCAAATCCTTTTGTACAGACACGAGCAATTCAGACTGATTCGAAAAAACAAATTTTTGCAAACGCAATTGCTCATGTACTGACAGTAATTCCTGGGTTGTCCCCTCCCATCTTTCCTTGTAAATGTTTTTATCAGCTTTTGCTACTGCCAGAAGATCATTTAACTTTGTTTTCTCATCTAAGAGTACAGACTTAGCAGTAGCAAAGTCATCACATGATTTACACATCGAAGGATATGAGACTACCTTTGAAGAATCGGCCATCAGAGCAACTGTTTCAGTAAGATTGCTCCTTTTCAATGAACCGATCTCCTGTTTCAGACTTGAATTTTCATCAGTAATTTTCTGCATATCCTTCTGCAATGCAAGCATCTTATCAGCAATTTCAACAGCATTTTGTTGTGCTTTCTCATATCTTTCTTTCAGAGGAAGACTCTTTTGATAAAGATTTTCAAAATCATTTGCTGCATCAACTGCTTCGGCTTTCGCTGCGTCACATTCTCGAATCAATACCTCTTTCTCCTCAGTCAGAAGTTTAATTTGCTTTTCCAACAAGAGAATTGCATCGGACTCGATCTTTTCAGACACATCAGCCATAAATGCAAATTTTTCTTCAATCACAGACTTATGATCACTCCTTGAATTTGAGACTTCATCTTCATCATTAATTCCATCAAAAGTTCCATCAGTCGCTTCACCATGCACTTCTTCTTCATTTTCAGTAGATTCAGTCATAGTTTCTTCATCCTGCACGTGAGTAACAATTAAAGCAGATGAATCAGCGAACTGATTACCCCAATTATAGGTTTTGTCAACTTGAGAAACAAGAGCTTTTTTGGATTCAGTTTTAGAATTAGAAGTACTCCCTGAACTCGAAGGAGTGTTGGATCCAGAAACATTTGATTTTGGAGTGAATTTCTGATATTCTTGCTTTTTCGGCTGCTGACATTCGCGAGCAAAATGACCAAAATTGGAACAATTGTAGCATCTAACTTTAGACTTATCAAATCCGATTCTGCCACCAGAATTCAAATCTTTTCTTCCGGTCTTCTTCAAAAATCTTTTCACTCTTCTCGCCAGCATAGCAAACTGCCAGTTTATATCCATCAACTCCAAATCATCAGGATCCACCTGATCATAGTCTTCTTCAGTCAATTCAGCATTACTGACATTCCCAGTTATCAATCCATAATATGATGACACTAATGCAGAAACAAGAGCCATATAATCTTCAGTGGTAGATACTGACATGGCCATCTTTCCCGTGTTCACCAGATTACTTGCTGGGATTGACATGCCACTTATTCCAGAACTATAATTGTAATCAACACTTTGTGAACCAGTTCCAGTTCCTGAACTTGACACATATCCAGGTAAGTTTCCAGCCACAAATGCTGTAGTAGGTGCAGTACTTGTTATCTTTGCTGATTTTCCAGAAATAGTTGCTGCATTTGACCCATAATAAACATCTGGATTCTGAACTGTTGCCGGAGTAGTGTTAACATTCTTCATTTCTAAATCACGAGCTTGCAGTTTACCCAAAAGTTTCACAAATGTTAAATCGGCATAGTCTTTATCATTCATGATCATCAAAACATAAGATTCCCATTTCGATGACAGACCTTCCAACAATTTTTCCTTCAGCTCTTCGTCCTCTTTCTTAATTTGGACATTATCCATTTCAGACAATAAATGACAATATCTTGAAATTAGCTCAGGAACGCCCTCGCCATCAAAATGTTTAAAGTTGTCAAATTCCTTGTTTAGCACCTTCTTCTTACTTTTCTTATATTGTTCGTTGCCCTCACACCTCTCTTTCAGTGTTGTCCATAACTCATGAGAGTGTTTGCAACTTTTGAATTGGTGTAATAATTCCTTTGGCAAAGCTTGAGTGATTAAACCATATGCTTTCTGTTCATGAACAAAATCAGCTTTCTGTGTAAGATCCATATTTCGTTGCATAATGGGAACATTGTTAAGGCCAACAGGATACACATATGGTGCATCCATAGCAATCCATAGATCTGGATCCGTTGTTCCGATATAGGCCTCAAACCGTTTCTTCCAGTTGGCATAGTCTTCAAATTTAAGCAACTTTGGAACTTTCTGTGTTGTTCTAATTTCATTGTCGTAATTGAGTAACGTTTGCATCTGCGTTTGAATAGCAGCAAACGCGTTATAATCCGACATATTTGAAAATTTTGAATTCTGATCTAGCCAAACTTGGTCCGAACTCAATACTAGCTCCGAACTTCTCACACGCTCCGAACTAGCTCCGAACTTTCACCGAACTGAAATCAAAAAGTCCGAACTCTCAACGAACGTATCACCGAACTCAGAAACTCCGATCTATCTCCGATCCTAGTCCGAACTCCCTCCGAGACAAAATTCTCGCCGAACTCTCTCTGAAAGAACTCCGAACTCTCACTGAATCAGAAAAACTGACCGAACCTCACTCCGAACTCTGGCTTCGGAGCGGTTTCACCGAACTTGAAGTTCGGCCGAACGTAAAATTCGGAAAATTTTTGGATCTCACCGAAAACACTCAGAGCTGACCTCTAAACACTCAAAGGACTAAAAACACTCAGAAACAATGAATTTTGACGCAAAACATGGTGTTTTTCACGCAAAATTCCAGAGAGAAACACGAAAAACGAACTTTGAGTAAACGAATTGCAACAATTCGAACCAAACAGCACCAGATTGCTCTGATACCACTTGAAAGTGACTGATCGTGGATCGGTTTGGTCGAATTGATCGAATACAATCGTAAACAAGTGAGAAATCAACACACAAACGTAAATAAAACTCAATCTCGTATTAACAGAGAATCATAGTTACACAGAGACATAGAGGAAATCTCACATGCAAAATTCGCTCCCTCTCTCAAAACTTACTGAACTACAAAGACACAAACACTTATATATAAGCTACGGACGTCCGAACTCCTCTGCCTGTCTGAACCTCAGGTTCGGCCAAGGCTCGGCCAAGGTTCGACCGGAGTTCGGCCACCAGACCAAAATACCAAAACTTCGTGTCTTCGTCAGATCCAGCTCATTGCCATTTCGTGTATCAACATCTAGGGCTTGAGCACCGATATTAGAGCTGATGTGAGATCAGCCAGGCCTGAAATGTTGGAGTCAGCTATGAATCTGACCGGTATAATGGCTGAAGAATAGGTTAGAACGATGGAAAAGAAAGGATCATCTGAAGGATCTAAAAGAAAGTTTGATGAAGGTCGTCGGGGTGACAAGAACAGGAACAAACATGATAAGGGAGACAAAAGAATGAAGCCCAATGAGTGTAGACGGCGTAATCAGGTGGGCCATTGGGCCAGAGATTGTAAAATTTGTGGAAGGTGTGGTAGGGCACGTCACTTAGAAACTGATTGTTCAAAGCCGCTGATCTGTTTTGAATGTAAAGAGGAGGGGCAAATAAGGCCAGATTGCCCAAAGTTGAAGAATGCCAGGAAAGACGGGGAAAAGAACAAAGCTCCACCAAAAGGTAATCCCTGATTCTTTATCCTGAATGCTGACGAGGCTCGAAATAATGATCAAGTCATATCTGGTATGTTTCCTATTAATGATCATTGTGTTGGAATTTTATTTGACTCAGGAGATAATAGAAGTTTTATAGCCTCTACGTGTATACCTATGCTAACATGTGCCTTATATAAGTTAGATAGGCTTTACATTGTAGAGAATGCTAGCGGTCAGGTGATTAGTATACTTGAGATAGCTAGGATTTGTTGTTTGAAGATTGACGAGGCCTTATTTAAATTGGGTTATTACCAATGTCTTTGTGTAGATTCGACATAGTCCTAGGAATGGATTGGTTAACTGGAAATAAGGAATCTTGTGTGATAAGAAGGCTGTTGAAGTAGGATTGTCTAAAGGAAATGTTCATATAATTATTGGATATTATCCTGCGAAACCTATGAAGATTATAATCTTGCTCAAGGATGAGAAATGTATGAGGAAATGTTGTCAAGCGTTTTTGGCAAGTGTTGTGGAGGCACCTAAGGAAAAGAAACTGGAAGATGTGCCAGTAGTCTCGAAGTATACGGATGTATTCCCAGAGGAATTGCCCGGTTTTCCGCCAGAAAGACAAGTGGAGTTCCCAATTGAGTTGGTACTAGGGACTGCACCAATGGTTAAAGCACCTACAGACTTGCAGCTTTTGAGATGCAAGAGTTAAGGAGTTAACTTCATGAACTATTTGATAAAAGATGTATCAGACCAAGTGGTTCACCGTGGGGAGCACCGACACTATTTATAAAAAAGAAGGATGGTTCAATGAGGATGTGTATGTATAGATTACCGTGATCTGAATTGTGTGACCATCAAGAATATATATCATCTTCCAAGGACTGATGATTTGTTTGATCAACTGCAAGGAGCGAGTTATTTTTCCAAGGTAGACCTAAGGTTAGGTTATCACCAACTGAGATAAGGCGTTTCTTGGGATTGGCTAGTTACTATAGAAGATTTATTAAGGACTTGTACAAAATTGCTACACCATTAACTGCTTTAACACAAAAGAACGCTAAATTTGAGTGGAAGCAAAAAAAAAAAATACAGATGCATTTGAGTTATTGAAGAAGAAGTTGAGTTCTGATCCAATACTATCATTGCCAAATGGGCTTAAAGAATTTGTTGTCTATTACGATGCATCCATCAGCGGACTAGGATGTGTGCTCATGCGGAGAGAAAATGTCATCTCTTATGCATCTCGAAAATGGAAGACGCATGATAAAAACTATACCACCCATGATTTCAAATTAGGTGTGGTAATGTTTGCTTTAAAAATTTGGCGTCATTATCTGTATGGCACTAAGTTTGTGGTTTACTCGGATCATAAACGCCTTCAACATCTGTTCAATCAGAAGGAATTAAATATGAGGCAAAGCCGCTGGATGGAGACTCTAAGCGATTATGACTGTGAAATCAGATATCACCCAAGAACGGCCAATGTAGTGGCCGATGGTTTGAGCAGAAAAGAAAGAATAAAGCCATTTCATGTGCGTGCCATGAGGTTAAATGTGCACGTGAGTCTGATTGATGACATCTTGAGAGTTCAAAAGGAACAATTGAAAAGTCCAGGACTGGAGAAAGAAGAAAGAAGCATGATTGAGAAAATCTTGACCAAGGGATCAGATGGCATACTTCGATTAGGCAATCGAATATGGAGACCCAAGGAAGGAGGATTGCGTGAGACAATTCTCAATGAAGCACATAAGTCAAAGTATATGATATATCGTGGAGGCGACAAGATGTATCATAACTTGAAGGTGAATTATTGGTGGCTAGGAATGAAGAAGAATATAGCCGAATTTGTAGAAAGGTGTTCCACTTATGTGGAGGTGAAAGCAAAACATTAGAAACTGTCTGGATATCTACAAAAGTTGGAACTACTTGTATGGAAATGGGAGTTGGTCATAATAGATGTTGTAACTAAGTTCCCTAGAACAAGCAATGATAAAGATACCATATAGGTCATCATGGATCTTCCGACCAAGTCAGCTCACTTTTTGCCGGCAAAGGAGACTTATTCAATGGAAAGATTGGCTAAGCTATACGTGGATGAGATTTCAGACTGCATGGTGTACCACTATCAATTGTGTCAGATCGGGACAGTCGTTTTACATCCCTTTTTTAGAAAAGTTTCCAAGAAGCAATGGGAACAAAATTGAACTTAAGTACGGCTTACCATCCTCAGACTGATGGGCAAAGTGAGAGAACTATCCAAAGGCTTGAAGATATGCGTCGGGCATGTGTTATTTAATTTGGTGGTAGCTGGGATAAGCATCTGCCTCTGATGGAATTCTCATATAATAATAGTTACTATTATACCCTGGATTTCACACTAAATTTTACTAATGATCTTTGACAGGTTAAGGGCAAGACCCCTGAATGTCATACATCCAGGGAATGTACATTTAACTTATCGGTACCTTGGATTTTTGTTTATGTTCATAATACCACCTATATGTTTACTATCCCAGGATGTAATGTACTCTGAATTTATCTATCTTATCTACCTGACCCCTACATGCACGGATACTGTCACACCCCCAAATTAGCCACTAACGGAGTTTATACCGTTAAGGGGTGCGAGCAAACCAGGACCACAACCATTAGTTACAAATACTAAACGAATCAGAGTAAAGTCTAAACATTCATCATAAAACAGTTTAGAAGTTTGCAGCGGAAAGAAAACATGAGTATCTTAGCACTAACCACGTGCTTTAATTACAAAACATAAATTGTTGTTTGATTCCCAATTTAAGTTCAAAATAAAATAAGTATCTTCGGGTGCCATGCCAACCTCCAGTGGATACTCCTCAGCGATCTGCAAAAGTGAAAACCACACAAGTGTCAACCTAACGGTTGGTGAGTTCACAGTGGGCATGTCATGCAGCGGCCCGGTCTCATAAGCGTATGTATCAACATATAAGTAATAGTTTTGCAAAACAATTGCCAAGTGTTGAATTATCGAATATGCACTAGTTAAGTAAAGATTAAAGCGGTCAACCGATATCGCGGGTAGCTAATCCGGTTTCCATGCACTAAGGAAGTTCGTACCAAAACTGACGTAACAGAGTTCGGCATTTGCCGATGGTTTGTGCCTCCAGTTGTGTTCCTCATGGGACCCACAACTAAAATAGGCTGATATTGTACTCCGTTCGGCCTCCAACCGGTTGGCTACACATTTGTGTACCGCGGAGCAGGGTTTGTCAAACCCTCAGTAGATCTACCCAACATCCCCTCGCTTCGCAAATTAATGGTACTAAATTGTTGAGGACTTTTAAGTTTCAAGGCATCCTTAGAAATCATGTGATATCATTTGGTTTAGACTTTAACTTACACTAGTCATATTAAAACCGTTTGTTCTGGATTTCATTTGAAATCCCTAAAAGAGTTTAAGTGTCAAAATGGTTGTTCAGGATTTCATTTGAAATCCCAAATGAGTTTAAGTATTAAATAGTTGGTTGCGGATTTCATTTGAAGCTCCAAGGATGGACAGTTGCAAGTGTTCCCATAAAACACTCCAACTTCCATAACAGATATCCCATTTGGCAATACCTCAAAATGTCAGCGTTGTTTTCCGTTAGTATATTCGTTGTGACCCAAACGGGCTCACAATTAAAGGGTTAGTGAAACTCACCTTAGGTTGCTCAGCTTACACTTCAAATAATCCAAAGTATGTTTGCTAACGAAGACCTAATTATCACATTGAGGTCTTAGGTGTTAGGATGTGTCTAAGCTTTAACTACGTCACTATGGCCCATAACATAGCACGTTGAAACTACGACTCGACGTACCGACACACGACACCGATGGTTGATCACAAACGAGGGTTCACATAACACAGAAATCAAAACATGTTTCATTATTGCATAATCATGTAAGTCATGGCATAACATTCAAATAAGTTGCACAAGTTTGGGTTTTGGGTCTTGGCACAGTTTCGCTATACAGTTTCGCTATAGTTTCGCTACCCAGTTTCGCTACACAGTTTCGCTGTGTGCACGGGCAGCACTTTCGCTGGGTAATACCCGATAGCACAGTTTCGCTAGCTAGTTTCGCTCGAAACTGATGACACAGTTTCGCTAGCATAGCTTCGCCCGAAACTGGTTTGAACTTTCGTTCAGGGACAAGGTCTATGGTTGTTTCGCTCGGTAGTTTCGTTCAAGTAATACACAGGCGACACTATAGTTTCGCTACATAGTGTCGCTGGATGAATATTCAAAGGGTCTGCGAAACTACAGTTTCGCCTAAAGAATGCCCAGTTTCGCTAGTCGTGAAAAACTCGTTTTGAAGACCAAAAATCAATCTAACAGTTTCCATACTTCCTGTAATTCATTATCTAGCATGCATAAACATTTACCAACATTAAACAGTAAGTTTTAACATCTTAAACATGGATTTTCATCATCGAATCACCAAGAACACATTTTAAGCATAAAATGACCTAACTAGCATAAATCTTCATTATGGCATGATTTCACACGTAAAGTAGCAGACTTTATGATAGATCTAACATTCCTAAGCATCATACTAGAAGATCAGACCATTCTATGAAGGTTTAAGCATGCTTTTTGAGAAAACACATAGAATATGCATGAAAAATAGTTTTGGAGACTCACGGTTTGATCTAGGATCCGAATGGGTGATGTCTCGGGGCTGAGATCACGACGGCTCGCGGTGTTTCTCGGCTGACCAGAATCCAGGAGAGTGTGTGTGTGTGTTTTTGAGAAAATGGTGCAAGTAATGAGGGTTCTAGGGTTTTATAAAATATATATATCAGGGGCTAGTTTCGCTGGCAGTTTCGCTGGCCAAGCGAAACTGATTGAAAGTTTGGCTACCGATACCGAGCGAACCTACAGTTTCGCTCGGTAGTTTCGCTGGCAACCAAAAGTGCCAATTTACAAAATTAATTAATTAAACACGTTGCACACTGTAACAATAAATAAATAAACACATAACACAAATAAACACATAACACATATGGACGGGTTCGATGATCAACCAAAGGTCGTGGACGTATTCGGCCTAGTTAAGCATTAGTTACCTAGTTAATACTTATAACGTAACTAACGGAGATTGTCTAACGGAAGTTAACCTTGGAATTCTCGGATGTCACAGATACCCCGCATGCTAGGGTGACATGACTAATCTTTTTCTTTGACTCTATGTGATCAAGACAGGGTGAACGAGAAGCTGGAGAACGGTCATGTAAACTCAGTCAAAGTCAGGAGCACGTGTGGAAAAGGAGAGCCGCCACCAAACTCGGTCAAATAGCGGCCATAAGTCATTGGAAGGAGATCCCTGGAATCCTGGAAGTTTAGTTAGGCATATTTATGCATTTAAACGCGGCATAGGTTTTATTTTTCACACTCTCGAACACTTGTACTCACACTACCACTTAGCAAGCAAGCCGCAAACACTTGTATTCGAATTGTTTTACGTGGAAATAAACGGGCAACGTGTGTTATCGTTTCCGAGGGGATTTTTATGCCGACGGCCTTTAGAGACATCCAAGGGTTAAGGGCTTTTCCCCCTTACAAATCTCGGTGTTCTTAGTTGCATCCAGGGAAGTTACTATTTGTGTTTCCATTAAAATTATTCAAACCTTGAATTTTGACAAGTAAATTTGATTTTATAATCTGAACATCCAGAGCACCTTACCTCACAAACGAATTTGGTTACTGAATGTAGCTTAACAATTTTTATCCAAAACAATTTGGCGCCCACCGTGGGGCAATTGGTGTCAATATTTTTCCAAACTCTTGTCAGATTTATTCACAACTTGATTTTTACAAAAATCTATCAAAAATGGCAACACAACCAAGTACCTCGAATGCGACTACCCCTACGGGCACTTCTACCACAACCAACACTATTCTTCCTCCTCCACCACCACGGGTCACCACATCAACAACCACTACCGTGAACCGCAACACTAGCAGGGATACCAATCAGGGTGTCTGTAACATCCCAAGATTCAGATAAACTCGTAAGTGGTAGTTAATATAATAACTATACTTATTTTACGTATTTGAAAGAATAGGAAATGCATATTTATATGATATATGTGCTATACATGAGTTATATGTATACATGCATGATAATATACGTGAATACGTAGTTGCAAAGTTGAGAAACGGATAAATATGTGATAATATATATGTTTTTATATTTTATATGTGAGAATATGTGTCGTATATGTGTTTATGTGATTAACATGTTAAAATGTTAAGAAATGCGTATTTGAAGTTATAACAATAAACTATGCATAAGGTAAGTGTTTATCGGGTTAGATTATTAAGAAAAAAAAAAGTTACATGTTTATATGTTAAATATATGTTATTTGAATGATTAGTCACCATGCTAGGTGTCAATTCTCATGATTAGTCACCATGCTAGGTGTCAATTCTCATGCTTAGTCACTAGGACACTTATAAGAAGCATGTGAGACACTCTTGGCTATAAATAGACCATGGATCCATCCATTTTTCCTTGCTAATTCACCTAAAATCAACCTAAAACCTCTAAGAAACCTCAAGAACACCAAGAACACTCTAGCTTGCATTTTTGAAGATTCAAAGGGAGTTAGGAGCCCATCTTCTAGAATAGATCAACTTAAGGTATGTTTAACATAAGCCTTCAATTAGTTTCATGATTCATAACACTTAGATATGCCTTTTAAGAATAATGCAAGATTAAGGTTCTTGAACATGTTTTGTTGAGATTGGGAGTTCTAGTGGGAATCATGGGTTGAAATTTGGTATGACGCTTCAGAATAACATGTTTTAAGAAAGCCTTAAGTTAGTTCATGTTTAAAGAAGGTTTAGTATGGTTTCACCATGTTGGTTTATCAAGAAAAAGTAAACCAAGAACAAGAACATAAACATTGGTGCTTTGATCATAGTAATTCTGCCTCCTGGTCGTGATAACGCCTATACGGTCGGTCATGATCATCACCAAACTAAAACACAAATATGGGTGATATCTCATAGTAATTCCGCCTCCTGGTCGTGATAACGCCTATACGGTCGGTCATGAGAATCACTCATCAAGGGCATAAAGGCTTGGGAAAGGGTAATGATATTCAACAAAAGAACATAATTATATATATGTACTAAGTATATATAAGTTAAAACATGGGTTTTGATTAAGTATTGAATGTACCGAGTTACTCGGATATCTAGAAGTTGGTGCGGACTGGAAGGATGGCACCTGTACACTGGGGTTTCTTGCATAGTGACGTTGTCACATAATTCCCAACTGGGACATGGCATACGCTTCACTGGGCGATCCCGGAGTGAGCGTTTACTTATAGGAATGAACTTCTTCATAAATATCACTAAAAGAATACTTTTTCCCATGAAGGGCAAAACGGTTATTTAGACAAATGGATGTTAAACCAACAAGGGATTGGGTTTAGGATAAAGGAGTTAGCCTTAATGACCGCTTGTAACCTTTAGGATGTCTTGATAGGGACATTGCGTTAAAGCCGTTAAGGAATTGATTCACGAGGACTTAACCCAGGAATAATAGTTTCGCAAAGCTAAGGTGAGTTCTATAAGCCCACATTTATATGTTTTAAATGTTTAAACATTTTTGGGCTGGCATACATACTGTGTTATGAAAAGTGTATCCAAATGCTTTTAAGTGTTGTTAAGTGTTATTATTCATTTGGATTGACTATGTGTTATTATGCATATGAATTGAGTATGATGTGTTATGTGCTATACTCTGTTTTGATATTAAATGTCCAAGTGATGAGAGAATTGATAATAGACGTATAGTGAGTATGTAGGTATATACGAGAGCTAATGATACATTTGCTTTATTATTATGTGGTGGATACGCCGCTGGTACTTCCTATATATAAGCATAATAATATTAATTACCCGGTATATCAGTAGTTTGCTGGATACGCCGCTGGTACATCCTATATATAAACTCTAATGGTAAATTGGGAAATGATCATTAGTTGCAATATATGAATACATTATCACTGTCAACTAATAAACCTAAGGCTATTGGGTATTTGATTAAAGGCATGTAGTGGTATTGTGGGGGTTGGGGATTGCTAGTAAGATACTTGTTATTGAATGAGTTGAACAGGTTAAGTAAAGCAATCCGTAAGGTCATGGAGTGGATAGTACAGTTGGGGCTCATGAAATAGGGATACAAAAAGGGTAGTATTTCTTTAGCTGGTGTACGGAAGGGCCTACGTAAGGTAGTGAGACTGGCCATATCGGGATGCCTGGATGGGAAGGATCTGTTCGACAGTCAACAATACTATCCTACCCTAAGGTGTACTTGATAACCACAAGTGACCAGAGATTCTTCAGGCTGCTCCGGGGTAGCAGATAAAGAATAAGGCATAGCAAGACGTTGCTAATGCAAGGAATATTGAATTTAATTAACTAGGAAGGTTTATGGGTTTGATGTTCCTATTTGAATAGATTCCTGGTTATGTGTAAATTCTGATGTGTTGTATAATTCTGTTAAGTTTTATACTTGTTAAAAGTTTACTAATGGGGTCAAGAAGACCCGGGAGAACTTGATTTGTCTTACAGATCAAGAAAGAGTTTTTAGAAACTTAGAACTCACCAGCGTAAGCTGACTTTTTAAGTACGTATGTCAGGTGATGGTGAGACTTATGGAAGTAAGGATAGGACTTTGGTAATAAAGAAATGAATGGGCAAATTATCAAGAGGAGGCTTGTTGGACCGCTGGCATAGACCTAGATAGTTAAAGTTTATGTAATATTTAGTTTACTGTTGTAACTTGGCAATACGAATAAAATTTTTAATATTTCCGCTGCGTTAGTATCTCTGTTATACCATGTGTTCTTGTGTATATCCGACACATGACCCCTCCTGGAGCCAAGTCTGGGTGTGGGCGTCACAATTTGGTATCAGAGCCTTGGTTTAAGAGATTTAGGTACTATTACGGTATCTAGACTTAAACTAGGACTCTGGGGAGACAAAGTAAACTAAGATAAGAGGTATAGGTGCCAGCCAGGATAGTTATGCCCAAAAGAATGCGGTTGCATTGGGAACATAATAAGTAAGACTTAGGATGTATGGAAGGTACCGAATTGCAATTAGCTACTGTAATTTGATATTGACTTTATGAATATATCCTAAGTACTATCTATTGTGTGGCCGAATGTGGAGTAAGTCATTTGACGGTAAGATACTTGGTCAATGACCTGAGAGAAATCTTTGAAAGAGGATTTAGAAACCGGTTTTGATATAGAGTGACCGGTAAAAGTAGAAAAGAAAAGTGTGGACACTAGGAAGGAGTGTGTGGAAAGTAACTGGGTTTTTGAACGCATCATAACTATATAATTGTATGACGTCTGCACTTATCTAATTGTTATGCCTTAAAAATTCAGATACTCGAATCACACGAATTCTGATATGTCTGTAGGAA
This sequence comes from Deinandra increscens subsp. villosa, assembly GCA_039602395.1. Lineage (NCBI taxonomy): Eukaryota > Viridiplantae > Streptophyta > Magnoliopsida > Asterales > Asteraceae > Deinandra > Deinandra increscens. The sequence continues at coordinate 71,816,267 of JBCNJP010000010.1, read as the reverse complement.
TATGGTAAAAAACTGACAAGGAGATAGGAGGGTCGGTAGACCACTGGGTTCTGGAAGACGAGCGCGTGCGAATCTTGAACCTGAAAATAATGTGGGAGCTAATGCATTCACTGATGAGCAAAGAGCGGCTATGGCCGCCGAGGTAACTCAAGTATTTCAAGCGGCATCACCTAACCTGATAGCTCAAGTCCAAGGAGCTGTCAGTGGAGGTGCCGGAGGTGCCGGAGGTGCCGGAGGAGCTGCAGGGGAAGAAGGTGATGCTAACACAGATGAAGGGAATGTAGTTCCAGGAGGCCGAGGATGTTCTTTTAAATCTTTTAGTGGATGTAGGCCTCCATCCTTTGAAGGAAAAAGGGATGCAAGTTTGACTGTTCGATGGATTCGAGAAATGGAAGCCGTCATTGGCATTAGTGAATGTCGTGCGGATCAAGCTGTGAAGTATGCAGCTCATTTCTTTGTTGGCGAAGCGTTGTTTTCGTGGGACTCAATCTTGCAGGCTCGAACTGAGGAAGTCATTGCAGCTATGCGATGGAATGATTTAAAGGATCTAGTAATGAGTAAGTTTTGCCCAAAAAGTGAGCTAGAGAAGATGGAAATCAACTTTCTGAAGTTTGAAATGGGAAACTTGACTCACCAGGAATTCACTAGTAAGTTTGACGAGATGTCAAGATTGGTGCCAAGGTTGGTAACACCTGAGGAGGAAAAGGTGAAAAGGTACGTGCAGGCTCTTCCTGCAGTAGTAAGAAAAATAGTGAAGTCTCATGCTCCTAATACGTACCAAGAGGCAATTGACCTTAGTGCCACACTTTATGAAGAAGAATACGGTGAGGAAGGTAGACCAGGCGAATCAAAGAGGAAGTGGTTAGAAGCGGAAGGAAGTTCGAAGAAGGGTGGCAGATATCACCTTAAGAAACCTAAGTATAATTCTCAAGGAAGGCGATCTAACTGTACTAAGTGTGGTAAGAACCATTCGGGAGAGAGTAGGCTGGGAGAAAATAAGCGTTATTCCTGTGGACAGGAAGGTCACTTTGCCAGCCGTTGCTCAAGTCAGAAGAAGTGCTTTGAATGTGGAGAAATAGGGCACATTAGACCTGATTGTCCTAAGTTGGTGCAAAACCCGAAACCTTAAGGACAATTGAAGCTCCAAAGGCCAGGGGTAGAGCATATACCCTGACTGCTGCTGAGGCCAAGTCAACGCCAGATGTCGTATCAGGTACGTTTCTCGTTAATGATGTACCTGCTTCTGTGTTATTTGACTCTGGTGCTAGTAGGAGCTTTGTATCACATAGTTTTTGTGTGTTACTTGATAGACCAACTGTGAAGACTAAGATACCTTTTGAGGTTGAGACTGCCTTAGGAAAACACGTTATGATTACTGAGGTAATGGAAAATTACCTGATAGAGTTAGAAGGAATCAAACTACCTGTAAAATCACAAGAACACCTATAAAATCACAAGCTTTAGCAGACTTTGTGGCTGATTTCAGTAATGACATCCAAAGTGAAGCAGATCAAGAATTCCAAACTTTACAGGAAGAAGAGTTCTCGGGATGTTGGACCCTATTTACGGATGGGGCATCCAGTGTCAGGGGGACAGGCCTTGGAATCATACTGAAATCGCCACAGGGGTACATGATACCCCAGGCTGTTAGGTGTGAATTCCAAGCTATTAACAATGAAGCGGAGTATGAAGCCCTGATTACTGGCTTACAATTAGCTTTGCATCTTGGGATCCAGAACATGCAGGTATATATCAATTCCCTACTTTTAACTAACCATTACAATGGATCTTATTCAGTGAAAGGGGAGAAATTGGCCAAGTACCTAGATATTATGAAGGCTATATCCCAGGATTTTCAAACTTTCAACATACAGCAAGTACCCAGGGAGGAGAATGCTGAGGCAGATGCAGTAGCAAATCTCGGGTCAGCATTCAAGGCAATGGAAGATACACACATCCCCATAATCCACATATTTAGTCCAGCAATCAACCAACACGAAGACTCACAAGATAGGGACCCTGGGGGCAGGGTCTTGGCATCCGATACCCAGGATGCGCAACAACCTGGTTTCCAGGATAACCTGTCATCTTGGATCACACCTATTGTAGACTATCTACAAAATGGTGCCATCCCAAAAGAAGAAAAGGATACTAGAGCATTCAGAATCAGATGGCTAGGTACGTACTTATAAAAGGAAAGTTGTATAAAAAATCCGTTGCAGGAACATATTTGAGATGCTTGGAAGATGACAAAGCTCAGGAAGTAATCAAAGACATTCACGAAGGTGACTGTGGACATCATACAGGCGGCAGGTCCCCAATGTTTAAAATCCTGAGAACATGCTACTTTTGGCCATCTTTGAGAAAGGATTCCCAGGACTTTACCCTCAAATGTGATGCTTGCTAGAGACACACAAATATCCCTCATCAACCTGCTGAACCCTTGCATCCTATCACTGCATCCTGACCCTTTATGAAGTGGGGAATGGACATCGTGGGAAAGCTACCCAGGGTGCCAGGAGGTAAAGTCTTCATGTTATCAATGACTGATTACTTCTCAAAATGGATAGAGGCTGAAGCATATGTCCAAGTCAGAGAGAAAGAAGTCATTTCATTTATCAAGAGGAATATCATAACAAGATTTGGTATACCCTCCAAAATAGTGTGTGACAATGGATATCAGTTCATTGGCAAGAGGACTACTGGATTCTGTGAGAGTTGGGGGATAAAAATGATAACGTCTACACCAGTGCATCCTCAGGCCAATGGTTAGGCAGAGTCTGGCAATAAGATATTATCAACATTTTAAAGAAAAGGCTCAAAGAGAAGAAGGGAAAATGGGAAGAAGAACTACCATTAGCATTGTGGGCTGATAGAACTACATCCAAGAATGCCACAAGCCAGACCCCATTTTCCTTGATCTTTGGCACAGAAGCAGTCATTCCGACAGAAATGGTGGTCCCAACATTCAGGGTTATCAGCCAGACCCAGGATGCAAATAGCCAATCCCTGGCTGACGACCTTGACACCGTGGATGAGTTACGAGAACAAGCTGCTTGGTGAATGGTCGTATATCAACAAAGAATCTCTAAAACCTAAAATACACATGTGAGGATCCGAAGATTCAGGGCAGGAAACTTGGTTCTAAGGAAAGCATTCCAGAACATGACGAATCCAGGGGATGGTAAATTAGCCCCTAAATGGGAAGGTCCCTATTTAATTGATTCAGAGGCAGGTAAGGGGGCATATTGGCTTGCCAACATGGAAGGAGAGTTATTACCAAGACCATGGAACGAGATTCATTTGAAAGCTTATCTTATGTAAGTTTAGTATCCCAGGATGCTACATCTCAGGTATGTCCCTTAATTAAAAAATTGATCAAGGTATTTCTCTCGTATTCTCTATTATCAAGTATTCCTATTTTATTTTTGTTTTCTTAGCTCATTTTTATCATTTTCTATAAAACTACTGATTCTTTTGGTTGAAGCATTTGGATGGAAACAGATAACCGACTCTGGATTCATGAAGTCAGGGAAGCATTTCTCCTAAGTTAGAGACTGACCATCTCTCCTTCGTCAAAGGCATCTAGTATACCTTCTAAGGTTCGAGAGGATATCACCTCTCCTACGTTTGGGTAATCGCCTGTAGTGCATGATAACCCATATATTGGACCCAGGATTATGGGATCGACCTGTGTTAACAACATGGGCGACAACCTCATGATCTATGGATGTATAGGGATTCCTTAAGGTTTTTGGTGTTTTCACACCAACATAAGACACATGAGACAATACCCTAGTTCACCGGTTCGGCTCGAGGTGGAACCTAGAATTCGCCAGTACGGCATCGGGCATGGCCCCAGTTCGCCGGATCAGCACCGGGCTTGGCCCCAGGATTTTTGGGCTTGAGCCAAGGTTTTTGGTTTTAATCCCAGTTGTTGAAACTCATTTCTTACTTATGCAGGGTATATCCATATGATTACGGCATAGGATGGCATGGCAATGCCAAATCCTAGGGTTTCGATATCGAATAGGTTGTTACTAAACAGTCCAAAGCATAATTGCACTAAAGATGAGATACTCGCATAAGAACGAGTCTTGCATTCAGGGTACACCCCAGGATGTACAAGGTATGTATTATTTTCTTAGCATTTTTTTGTTTACTTGTTTGTTTGTGCAGAAAAGATAAAGATATCACACAAGCATATATTTCAAAAGCAGATATTTATATATGAGCAACCACCCCTTAGTTGGAAGAAAGTGTCCAACCACCTCAGCGAGGTTTAAAGTCAGAACCACAGGTACTTAGCTTGTGGGTGGAGCATTGTGACACCGGGTGATGAACCACAAAATCACACCGTACGCAGATATGAGATTGTAATTCAACAAGGAACAAGCTAACTAATGAAGAATAATAGATGAATCGATTGTTTTATTGATATTGTTCTATTTGAGTACAATTGGAGAAAACACACAGTGAATGTGCGATTTTCTGGAACTGAAAGTTGCATTGTTAATGAACAAATGAGCTATTTATAGAGTTGCTAGAGTCGCATCTTCGCAGGCTGATTGGATGCACTTGCGTCTTGTCCATCCGCAACCGCATCACTTCCAACTTGTTCTTTATACGACACTTTCTCTTGAGGTCTTTATCATCGGAAATGTAGCTGCTAGGCCATTTGCATGTCCGATCTTGACCTATCCTCATCAAGTCGCCCTAGTCCATTGATTATTCAAGCAATAATTATTGGACTAGAAGTTAAAAGTACCTTGCACTTCCGATAAGTTTGGAAGATTTTATCAATCACCTTAATTAGGTCCACATGTGTTTTTGATTTGTTACCTCATTAAAAACCTTGTTCGGAAACACCCTGTGGGAAAAAACCGACACTAAGGTAAAAAGAGTGTAACACACATCTCTCTTTTGAGCAGATCATAGATTTCAGAGATCAGAAATTTTCTCTATTTTTATCAACCATCAACGACTTCACAGATCCGGTCATCAAGTCCCCCTAGTCCTTATGTTGTTTTGTAAAAATGACTAAGGACTAAGTTACAAAGATCATAGTAGGAAATGCTTGTGAAATAGAATCCAATAGATCATAAGGCTTTACTTGTCTTTAAAAGAGGTCGCTTCTGCAAGTGTAAGAAGTAACTGCCTTGTCAGGCGTGTCTTGCATGTTAAATCGTACTCGAGTACTTTTTATACCCGTCAGTACACGTGTCACTTGGGGAGCAATTGACGGGACAGTTTTTGGCTTTTACATTTTGAATTTAAAAAATTTGCACGGTTATTTTGATTCCAAAATTCTTGCTCATATAAATACACAATATCCCCAATTTTTTCATTCTTCACTTCTCAAATCACCGTCGCTTTCCTTTTCCTTCTTCAAGCCCTAGTTTTTGTCGAGATTTTACTCACAGGTCAGTCGATTTTCCTTTCGCTTTTTATTACATTTTCCATGGCATCTCCTTCGGTTAAAGTTGATGATGATTCAAGCAAGCACAATATGCACATCTCGTTTTCGTCTTTGTCGCCTCGAGACTTAGATGAAGTTATCGAACGGTATAATATTCTGCTTTCATTGAATCCGACCCTTCCTTTGCCAAATACTCTAATTTCCCCTTTCACGGAGGGCAAAATTGGAGTTTATGTTGATATGTTTAAACTTGGGAACTATCGTCTTCCCTTCACCAAGTTTCTCATGAGAGCTTTAATGTTTTTTAAGATCCACATTTCACAGATGCATATTCAGGGTTTTTCTCGTTTAAGCCATTTTGAGGCCACTTGTAGGGCTGTGAATATATCGCCAAGTGTTCCCCTTTTTAGGGCTTTCTATAGAATTACAATGGCGGGTGATTGGTACACCTTTGAGCGTAGGAGGTCTGTTAAGAGAATTAGTACTCTTCTTCCTCCCAACCCCCGTTCTTGGAAGTCGAAATTCTTTTATATTGATGATAGGTGTGTTCCCATTCAAATGGAATGGAGGGATGTAGAAGATGTGGTTCATGACCCAATTCCAAACAATGAGGATTATAATCAAGAGTCTTTTGATAAATTAGTATCTTGTGCAAGTCCCATTGAGAACTTCCAGAAGCCATTCTACTTTTTTGTAGGATGAGTAGGGCCTGGTTCACTCCTGAACTTTGGCCGATTTTGACGAATCATGGGAAGGGTAAGGAATTACCCTTTCATCATTTGCAATAATAGTTTGAAGTATCTTTTTTGTTTTTAACAAGTTCCTTTTCCATTTTTTGCAGAAATGGACCTTTTTGAGGCAATGCAGTTAAAGAATTTCGATGATGTGGATCTTAGTGTTGAGATTATGGAGGATGGTTCTATGCCGTTTCTTCGGAAAACTGCTAGTTCCTTTCTAGACTATCGCCCGGAAGAAGCACATACTAATCAGGTAGAATCACTAGTGGATGTTCAACCGGAAGTGGTTATTTCTGGCAAAATGCAAGAAACTGAATATGGAAGTGGTGATGCTACTGATGTCGCAAAGACCACGAAAAGTAGCGCTGGCGGTAGTGGTGAGAGTAACCTCAAGGGTAAAAGTAAGGAGATCATGGATGGTAATGCTAATGCAATTTCGAAGACATCATTACCACCCAACGGTGGAAACAGAATCAAGAGATCCTCCAAAACAGTTGCTACTAAAGAAACAAGTGAGCCCATCATAACTAAGAGGAAGTCTCCCCGTTGGAATTTACAGTCTTCTCCCAACCGTTCCAAGGTAAACACTTCCGAACCCATTGAGATTGTTGAAGTTAAAGTACAACTAGGAAAGGGTGTGCAGTCAGAAACAGATGTTGTGGTAACCACTCCTCCTACTGATGATTTTGATATTGATGATTATTTATTGAATTCACCTTATATGTCACAAGATCTGAAATTGCGTGAGCGTATGGATCTTCTACTTAGTCGTATAGAAATCAATGTATACAAGTAAAACGCAGAGAGTAAATACAAAAGACTTGTATTCACTGAGAGAACCACAGAGTACACAGAGAATATATGACACGGAAGCTCAGACTGTTGTTGTTTTTAATACAACACAAGACGCAACTATTTATAAAGCTGAACTACGACTGGCCGATCCTCAAGTTCGGCCACAAGTTCGGACCTGTCCGAACTCAAGGTTCGCTGGGAGTTCGGACCTCAGCTATCTCGTGTGATCCATCTTGTATTCGATACTTCACATGACGATCAGGACTATGTATCAACAAACTCCCCCTCGGCATGTGCAGTATCATCTTCTCTATTCAAATTTGTATCTTGTATCTTCAACCAAACTCTTCCTCGATCTTGACGATGAGTTTAATCTTGAATACTTGATATTGCATCGTGTGTAATCTCTTTATCAACAAACTTTAGAAGACTTAAAGTTGTGATGTTCTCTTCCACTTAGAAACCTGCCAACATAAATAATCTTGGCGCAAAAAGTCTCTTCGAGACTCCAAGATAGATTGATTCTGAAAATGATATTGTATTTCGTGTTGATCAATCGAAAACAAATAAGAAACAAAATCTTTTTGGCTTTTAGAAATTTTATATCAAAACACACCTAAAATCTTTTTGGTATTTTCTGATAAGAAAAGTAAAACAATACTGAATTAGACACTATTTTTGATTTTTGTGAGAAAGATCACAACTTGGGATCATATTGGTCATAACATGCTGAACTACACTTCAATTTCGATTATTGTAGCACATAAGCCATGCCGATTGCAGATATAATTTGTCCAACTTTAAACTCTGGCACAATCATACTCATAACATCCGGATATGTTAAGGTATTGATTAAACTTGCATTGACCAGTGTACCCCACACTATCAGACATACTCAGATATGTTTTTGCTTATCACATTTTGTGATTTCATTTGTAATTTTAATCACACAATGATTGTAACCATGAAATAGTCAACTGTGTTCCATGCAAAAAGAAATAAGAACGTTAAATCGTCTACCTTAAGGTCGATCTTTCGATACGCAGATAAGGCCTCGGATTTAACAAAATAAGAAAATAAAACAAGTTGAAATTGTATAACTCAACAACAATCAGGTCGGTACTCCCGTACACGCAGAGAAAGTCCGATGAGTTATACGAAACACCAAAGAAAATAAAGCAGAACGTCAAACGAACAACAATCAGGTCGGTCTTTCGACACGCAGAGAAAGTCCGATCGTTTGACAAAATAAAGAAAATCAAACAAGTTTAAATCTTTGCAAAATGAACACATGTATACACAGTGACTTCTCATTTTATTTTTCACATATCTTTTTCTTGATATATCATAAGATATGCAACAAGATGTTGTCCACTAGGTCAAGCATCAGATTAAGTATGTATCACATTTGTATACTTTCTGATTTGCTGAGCCTATCTTGCACATCGATCAAATGATCTTATGGCCTTTTCATCTATTTTATCCATGAGTCAGACACTGTCAGCCAATGTACCATCATTTCCCAAACATGTCGGATACAATTTCTCATTTTTCATTGTTTTTGTCTTTTCCAAATTTCTCCCCCTAAAAATGACAACTCTATTTATAGATTTTCATTTTTACGATTTAAAAAACACCACACTATTTTTGTATTTTTGCAAAAACAAACTCCCCCTCAGAATGAGACGAAGTGAAAAACAAGAAAAAGTGATCAACCAACACGAATACTAGCAGTTTAGCCTTTTTGAAAAACAAAATTGATTTTGAAATTTAATTTAATTAGAACAGATATTTCACAATCAGCAATTTTTCAATCACTGAAAGGTCTTCCTGAAACACCTGCTTGACACCAAATAAAACATTAGTTGCATTGGGCTCGACCCGATTCAACAGCGTCGGGTCGCCCGGTGTCTTCCACAAAGTCTTTGTTGGCCTTGGAAACAACTTTTGGTTTCCAGATTTGTAAAATTTTCAAATTTTGATCAGAACCTGAATCAGACTCAACCGACGTACTCGGTTTAGACCAAGACGATTTACGAGTTGACTTAAGCTTTGGGGACCATGGTTCATCAAAAATTTGGCCTTTGTTATCCACATATTTGGCAGTTTTGTGGATATATGCAGTCGTCGGACAATCAGCAGCTAGATGTCCTGGTTGACGACATACATAACAAAGTCTCTCTCTAAAATTATTTGAAAATGTTTTTGATTTTTGAAAGTCAGAAGAATGTTCAGAATCAAAGTTATCAAAGAAACCATCAGAAGAATCATACCTAGGAGATGGACTCCTTGAAGATGATGACCTTCCAGAATAATAAGAAAATTCTTTTGGAGATGGTGATTTCGTTGCACCTTTGACTTTAACAGACTTGTCTGCTTTCATAGGTTTCTTGGTTTGAACCGGCTCATCCTTCACAACAAACCCCAAACCTTTGTGTTTGGAACCTGAAACTTTTGAAGAACTAGAAGAAGAACCTGAAACTTCTCTGGACTTAGCTTCACTAGTGAACTTAGCCTTGATATCCTTCAACTTGTTCTTTTCAATCAAAACTTTGTCTTCTTCGGTTGCAGATGAAGAACTTGAAGAACCCTTATCAAAAACCTTTTCGTTTTCCAACAAAACGGACTTTGACACAAATTTTGGAGCTTCACCCAAAGGCTTTTCTTTCTTCTTTGACTTAGACTTGTTCTTCTTGGATGGAGTAACAAACTTGGAATAATCATGCAATTCATCTTTTGGATCAAGCGGAGCAGAAGTAACTTCAACCAAATCCACTGGTTGAGGAACCAAATGAACATCATCCTTCTTAGAACTTTCTGAACTCTGATCCTGCTTGTATAGGAAGTTGAGCATTGTTGGTGACAAATTGCAGTTCTTCACTTGCCGTTTTAGTTCTAAAATTTCCAATTGCAAGTCATTGATCTTTTGTTGAGCTTCAAAAACTTCTTTCTGTGACTTGATGAACTTTGCATTGAGATCATCATACTCATAAGTTTGTAACTTTCTGATCTCACATTCAGCAAATAACTCTTCAAGAACACTTTCTCTCTTTTTCTTGTAAATCTCAACATCTTTAGTCAATACCTCATTCTTGTCACGATAGAGAGTATTCTCATCTTGAAGCATAGAGATCTTGTTTTGAAGTTTTTCAACAGTAACAGCAGTTATAGCAATAAGAGCAGTAGCTTCTTCATATTTCTGCTGAACTGGATAACTCTTTTCAAACAGATTCTCAAAATCTTGAGCTGCATCTAACGCTTCAGCTTTTGCCTTCTCACACTCTTCAGCCAACTTTGTTTTCTCTTTCAAAACATCTTCATGAACATGAACCAACTCATAATACTTCTTTTGAAAATCCTCTAACTCTTTCTTTAACACCACAATCTCTTCAGTTGAAATTTGGCAACGTTGTTCAAAACTTGCAATCTCCTGGAGCAATTTCTTACATTTGAAACATTCAAACTCTTCAACTTTTGAACTTGTAGAAACTTTAGGTAATTCTTCTTGTACCAAAGATATACTAGAAGAAGTATCAGACTCTGTTAAAAAACTTTCATCATCAGCATGTTGAACAGTTAAAGCAATTGAGATTGGAGTATGATTCTTCTTAGCTTCAGTATCTGCATTCCATGCAAATTCACTTGAATGTGGAAAAGTATTGGTCCAATCATGAACAAGATTAGCAGATTTCTGATCAACCTTTTCAGCTTTATTGGATGGATGAAAAACTAAATGTGCATGCTGACCAGTCTTCAATTTACTTTCTGTAGAACTTGGACATTCTCGAGCAAAATGACCATAATTTGAACACTTGTAACATTTCACCTTCGATTTATCCAAACCAATCTTACCATCCTGATTCAATCTTTTCTTCCCAGTTCTGTTAAAAAATTTCTTCGTTCGTCGAACCAACATTGCATACTGCCAATTTAGATCCATTTCTTCCAAATGATCATAATCAATCTGATCATAATCTTCATTTGCTAACTCAGCATTACTCACCGCACCAGTGATAACACCAAAATATGAAGATACCAATGCAGACATCAATGCATTATAATCATCAACAGTTTGAACAGACAATGCACTTTGAGCCGAAGAACTTGGAAATGACACAGTACAACCAGCAGAAGAATAACTTGGAATTTCAGATTTACCTGCTAGAAATGCTGTAGGAGGAGCAGAACTAAGACTAGTAGACTTCCCAGCATTCATTGTAGAGTCATTTTCACCATGATACACTGCAGGATTCTGAATTTGTGTAGGAAGTGATTTATTCACCATTAATTCCATATCCCGAGCCTGATAGATCTCTTTGAACCAAATTCACTTGAAAAGACAATCCTGGAAAATCCTTATCATGAGTAATCATCATTACATAATTCTCCCATTTTTTCAGGCAATGCTTCCAAAATCTTTTCTTTCATATCAGCCTCTTCTTTAGTAAGATTCACCAAACGCATTTCACTCATTAGATGAGCAAATCTTGCAATCAAATTGGGAATCGTTTCATTCTGATAATGCTTAAAGCTGTCAAACTCTTTCTTCAAAACCTTTTGTCGACTTTTCTTGTATTGGTCATTGCCTTCACATCGTTTCTCCAAAGCATCCCATAGACTTTTTGATGTGTAGTTACCAGCAAATTGATGAAGTAACTCTTTAGGCAATGCCATCGTTAAAGTACCATATGCCTTTTTCTCAGCTTGATAAGCTTTCTTTTGTTCAGAAGACATTTTTCTTTGAAGAATAGGTTCACCAGTTTCATCTTTAGGGTAAATATATTGCTCAGTGAACGCTAGCCACATATCAATGTCATTTGTATCGACATATGCTTCAAACCGTTTAACCCAACTATGATAATCTTCCAATTTTAGCAATTTGGGAACTTTCTGACTTGTTCCGATTTCATTATCATAGTTCATCATCGTTTGCATTGTAGCTTGAACCGAGTTTTGAATAGCCGCGAATGCTTGAAAATCGCTCATCTTATCCGAAAACTTGTATACCAAAACTTCAAACTCAAAAACGAAGATCTTAGAAGTGGATTTTGGGCTCCAAAACGAAGGATACTGGTCTGTTAGACTAGTAGAAGTCTAGATCTTTTCGAGACGGTCGTTTTGGCTGGTATTAGCTCTCGTAACTCTTTACGGTTCTCAAGTTACGTCAGTTTTCGTAAATCATTTAAAATCTTAATCCTGTCCACCGAACCTCCTCCGAACCTCCACCGAATTATCTCCGAACTTCGTCCGAACCTAAGTTTCGCCGAACTCTCTCCGAACCTGACCTTCGGACAAACAAATATATTCAACACCGAACTATCACCGAGCACTGGCCGAACTCTGTCTGAACGTGGACCGATCTCTCACCGAACTCAAAGACACACCGAATGCTCACCGAACTCCTTCCGAACCTCGAGTTCGGAGCGGTTAGACCGAACGAGTCCGAACCTCAAACGAGACAGATTTCACTCGACGCCATTTTCTCGATTTTTAGTGTTTTTCGATGGAATTTTCGACAGGAATTCAAGTAAACTCGATAGAAATGAATTAGGAATGAATTTTTGATGAGAAACACACTCGAGATGATCAAACGAACTCAAAAACGATACTCATTTTCTCAACAACATGAATTTGAACTCAAAACTCCGAAAAACAATGATTTCCGACTAGTAGAGCAAACCAATTGCTCTGATACCACTTGAAATTGCGTGAGCGTATGGATCTTCTACTTAGTCGTATAGAAATCAATGTATACAAGTAAAACGCAGAGAGTAAATACAAAAGACTTGTATTAACCACTGAGAGAACCACAGAGTACACAGAGAATATATGACACGGAAGCTCAGACTGTTGTTTTTTTTAATACAACACAAGACGCAACTATTTATAAAGCTGAACTACGACTGGCCGATCCTCAAGTTCGGCCACAAGTTCGGACCTATCCGAACTCCAGGTTCGCTGGGAGTTCGGACCTCAGCTATCTCGTGTGATCCATCTTGTATTCGATACTTCACATGACGATCAGGACTATGTATCAACAAGATCCAGATTTTTCTGACGTAAGTATTTTGCAGAAAGGTACTACCCCTTTGGCCACTTTGGCCAGTTTAGCTCATGCATCTTCTTCTTCACAGAAGGATGCACCTAGTTTTGATTCTGTTGACGCCAATGCAGTCTTTGTTCCTCAATGGTAAATTAAAAATGGTAACACTTGCACTGAGGGTCCAACTGCAAGAAAGATTACCCTTCTTGGAAGCACTCCAACCGATATTTTTCAGCCTTCAACAGATCCCCAATGAGGCTTTCTCAAGTGAATACATGCTTGCACAATCAAAACAACAAAGCTTGGCAGCGGATGTGTATGGCAGCGGATGTGTATGGCAGGTGGATCATTGCAAAGGCAAGGGTGGAGGAATTAACCAAGAAATTGCTGACACACAAGGCCTGTTTTGGTTCTATTAGTGATCAAGTGAAGATAAATGATCTACATGCAAAGATCGAGCTTCTTACCGTCAAGAATCGGAAATTGGTATTGTTTGAACAAGAGGCAAAAAGAGACCTTAAACAGGCGCAAGATGATGCAATAGCTTTCAGAACTCAATTCTTGGATCAGAAGAAAAGTTTTGATGATCAAGCCCTCAGAATGCTAGAAATCACTTCTCAATATGATGCAAAAATTGAATCTGCCAACAAGGGTATACCTCGTATTTCTTTTTATTTTCCATTTTCTTATTTGCACTTGCATATTTTTTTTTTACTATTATTAACATTTGCGCCTTCAATCCTTTAAGAAAATGCTGCCCTTGCTGAAATTATCAAAGCATTGACTGAAGAAAGGGAGCAAATGCAGAAGGAATTAGCATCCATGAGTGAGAAAAGCTAGTGGATGATTGAAGAAGGTTTTGGCCTGGTAGCCAAACGTGTGCATTCTGAGATGATCCCCATGACCCTTAAGGTTAACTCAGCTGCCAATGCCATGGGCTACAATGAAGGGATCAAATGCGGACTAGCACATGCTGTGAAGGGAGAAGCCAACTTCCTTTCCTTCAAAGAATTTGATCAGAAGGCCAATGAAAAACTTTTGAAGCAATTAGATGCCTTAAAATCAATGAAGTTCAATTCCATTGACGAAGTTTCGAAGTTGAGCCTGGGCGATATAGAAGTAATGAGGGACATGCTGAAACCAGTTTCACTACCGAAAGGTCCTGTTCCCTCAAAGGCTGATGCTCATTCAACTTTAAAGGCAGATGCTTCTGGCCCCACTGGTAATTGATCCTTTTTTAGTCATAATTTTTTGTTGAACAATCTGATCACTTTCCAAAGTCCACTTATGCTGTGGCATCAGACAATTTACTTTTGATCTTGCATTTGACACTTACTAGTACTTTAACTATGGATCTCATCGGAACTACAACTGTATGCAGTTCTGATTATATTAACATGTATGGTGATGCATGTGTATGTTTGCTTTATCCTCTTTCTCCCTTGCGTTTAAATATTTTATATTCTTATGGTTCGTAGAATACGAGTCATGTTTTGATTATATTTGTGATATATCATTTGCGATCGAAGTGTATTGTTGTTTACACTTGCAGTTGCAAAATGATTGTGCACCACCTTTTATATTTTGAATCGTTTATATACTTTATCATTTGATTCTTCACATTTTCCTTTGAACTTGCAAACATTTCTTACAAGCTTTTGAGCAACTTCATTAGTTCTCCTTCACAAGTACTTTGATAAGATTCTAATAAAATCATTAACTTTTTAAAGAAGGCTGTCACATGCGTTTCCCCCCTATCAGATGCGTCCACCTTCAAAGGGTTTTAACAACATGATGTCAATACCACTTCTAAGTTAAGTATTTTTTATTTCGAAATCAAATCTTTTCTTTGTGGCATATAAAGTCCTTACATCTTTTGGTAAGGCTCAGTTGATCTTTTTTCTTTGAATGATCAAACCACAAGACCACTTCATTACATTAATTATTCAGCAGCACTTGCGACCCTCAGAGAGCTTAAGTTGGATCTTTTATTAATAATCATAGCATACCTTTATCCACTTAAGTTTGGCCATCTCTCTTTTGGGCTTTTGTTAGCAACCATTGTACTAACAAGGTGTCTAGCCTGATCACCTCTTCCCAACATGCACTCTCTAATTATCAATGAGACAGTTGGGGACAAGAAAAGCATTTTTGCTTTATCTTGGGTTACCCTTTATAAATAAAGGAGTAACAGCGATACTGCATTAAGGTATTGGTATGTAATACTTTTTAAATGCACCCACTAATGACTCATGAACCATATCATAGAAAGTGAATCATATCGCATGTGAATCTCTTACAATTTAAAAAGGTCACTTGTGTAGCATATGCATGTGTTTATATACACAGCATTTTGAAGCAAACATTTATACTTAATATTTTGCATAAGAATGAACAAGCATTTGCATAGCCTTTTTCATATAGAGATGAAATGAGTATCTTCATAGATCTTTGTAAGTACTAGAAACAAAAGTATCTTATTCTTCATCAAACTTATTACAAGATCGTAAATGCAGAAACAAGAACATAAAGATCAACATTTCCTAATTTTCATCTAAAATTTTTACTTGCGGCTTCACATATAACATTTTGCGAAGATGAACTCCATTCCAAGCTCGAACTAGCTCAGTTCCATCAAGCTGCTGGAGTATGTAAGACCCATTTCCGATCGCTTTTTTGATTATATAAGGTCCCTCCCATTTGGGAGACATCTTCCCAAGCGGAAGTGCTCTGCTCACCTCATTGCTTCTTAGCACATATTCTCCCTCTTTATACTGTTGGGTCTTGACTTTGGCGTTATAGTATTTTGCCATTTCTTTTTTGTATCTGCTTTCACGTATAGCCGTGATTTCTCTTTGTTCTTCCAAAAGATCTAGATTGGTTCTTAATTCTTCATCATTATCTATCACTTGTACTTGCAAACGGTGACTGGGTATTCCAATTTCAGCCGGAATGACGGCTTCAGTTCCATATACAAGACTGAATGGTGTTTCACCATTGCTAGTTTTAGGCATGGTTCGATGTGCCCACAAGACATGTGGCAATTCATCTACCCAACTACCCCCATACTTTTCCAGTCTCATTTTTATACCTTCAACAAGACTTCGATTTGCTCTTTCAAATTGGCCATTGGCCTGCGGATGTGCAACTGATGTAAAGATCTGATTTATATGAAGTTCCTCACACCATTCCGCAAATGGGTTCCCAGCAAATTGTTGTCCATTATCAGTTATAATGTAGAGAGGTAAACCAAATTGACATACGATATGTTCCCATACGAACTTCTTGACTTGTTTACCAGAGATACAAGCAAGTGGTTTTGCTTTGATCCATTTTGTAAAATAATCAATCGCAACCAATAGAAACTTTACCCCTCCGCTTGCTGGTGGAAAAGGTCCAACTATGTCCATTCCCCACTTCTGGAAGGGCCATGCTGACGTAACAGGGATCAATTCATTTTTTGCTCGCATGCTCACCGGAGCATGTGCTTGACAAGCTTGGCATTTGCGAAGTTCCTCCCAAGTGCTTCGGTACATGCCTGGCCAAAAGTATCCAAGGCTCATGATTTTAACAACTACCATTTTTGCACCAGCATGAATGCCACATATGCCTTCATGTACCTCCTTAACATTTTTTTCAACTTCACTTGGGGTTAAACATCTCAACAAGGGTCCTAAAAAGCTTCTTCTATACAAAACATAGTTTTGCATTCGGTACTGAAGTGAATTTACTCGTATCTGGCGGGCCTGTTCCTTATCATTTGGAAGTTTGCCCATAGTCAAATATTGAATAATTGGGGTCATCCAACTGTCTTCTTGCATTTGCACGTCCGCAGTCATTTTCAGATTGACAGTCGGAACTTCTAACAATTCCACTCGAATCTCTTTAGCTAGATGTTCAAATGCTACAGATGCTAGTTTGCTCAACGCATCTGCTTTTCTATTTTGAGCTCTAGAAATATGCAGGACTTCGCACTTGCTGAACATCTTAATTAATTCTTGAACTTGTTCCAAGTACAACGCCATGTATTTGCCTTTAGCTTCGTATGTTCCAGCGATTTGACTAGCGACTAACAATGAATCTACATAAGCGGTTACTTGCGTTGCACCCATCTTTCCTGCTAACCTTAAACCTGCCAACAATGCCTCATATTCTGCTTCCTTATTAGAGGTCGAAAAATTGAAGCGGATTGCATATGTCAGCTCATCCCCTTCGGGACTTTTCAAGATCAAGCCTGCTCCTGAGCCATCAGAGTTGGAAGAACCATCTGTATGTAAGATCCATACTTGTTCTTTGACCTCAGGAACGGTAATAACATTTACACTTGTGCCAGCTGGTACTTCCGCCAGGAAATCAGCTACTACTTGACTTTTATTGAAACTCTTGGTTTAAATTGTATGTCAAATGGTCCCACCTCAATTGCCCACTTGATCAATCTCCCAGACATTTCCGATTTTCTGAAGATCCCTTAAATAGTATATGAAGTGAGAACATTCACAGTATGAGCTTGAAAATAACGCTGAAGTCTTCTTGTGGCTTGCACAAGCGCTAAGACAACTCTTTCGATCATAGGATATCTGGTTTCGTAGTCTTTTAACATTTTACTTATGTAGTAAATTGGAAGTTCTTTATCTTCCCTTTCAACCAATAGCACAACGCTTACTGCATGATCAGTTACCGCCAAATACATTATCAATTCTTCACCAACTTTCGGTGCGGTTAGAGTCGAACGTGTAGCTAGAGCTGTTTTTAACTCTTCAAATGCTTGATTGGCCTCAGGAGTCCACTCAAAACTTCATTTTGAACTTTCTTTCAAAACTCTCATGAATGGTGTGGCTCTTTCAGCTTCTTTTGATAAAAATCGATGCAAAGCCACCAAACGCCCATTTAGAGTTTGTATATCTTTAAGGGTTTTAGGCGGTTCCATTTCCATGACCGCTTTAATTTTTCTCGGATGTGCCTGGATCCCATCTTTATTGACTAGGACCCCCAAGAACTTACCTTCTTCCATCGTGAAGAAACAAATATTCCTCAGATTGTAATGTTGTAACAAGCCAAATGAAGATTGAAGTTTAAAATTAGAACAAGAGAATCAATTGGAAAAGTAGAGAGAACTTTATTAAAACGTCACATGCGATTACACATAGTAAAGGTGTAAGTAAAATGCGATCCTTTATTCTGTCCTAAAACGTCCTATTTATAGGAACCTTCAGCTCTCGCTCTTCCGGTTAAGCACATCCGTCACTTGCTCCGTAAGTGCCAGCCTTTAAGTATCATACTCCAACTGAGCCTTTCCAATCCTGTTCTGAAACAGCTTTAAGACAGAAAGGGACTTAATCTTGGTGGTGCCGGATGTGTATCACATCCGACACCTATAATATATCATCAAGTCCCCCTAGTCTATTAACTTACACATGGATGTGTGGTTGTTAATAGACTACGGTTCACTTCCGGCATTTCAACCATTTCCACGCGTATCTTATTTGCATTACACGTACTACATTTTCATCATAACTTCCTGACATGATGGGACAGTTTTTCAGAAAACAGTTATTATCATTTTAAACTCTCCTCTTTTTTTCGCAATCCCTCATATAAACTTATAAAACCACCGAACTTTACCATTTAACCATCTCATACTCTTCTTCCCCAAAAATTTTCAAAAACTTTTCTCTGCAACTCTCCTCAAGTTTCGTCCGGCGATACTTAATTCCGCCAGGTTAGTCCTTCCTTCTACTTTCTTCTTCATGGCTCCTCCTTCAAAACCCACTAAACATAACATGCATTTACAATTTTCCACTGTTTCACAAGAAGCTCTCGATCAGTTCATCACCGATTACCATATTCCGACCAATCTTCACCCTATTATTCCTTCACCTAGTACTCCGATGCATCCTCTCCCAAAAGGAAAAATAGGACTCTACCTTGATTCTATTCGTAATGCCAACTATCGAATTCCTTTTTCCCCTTTCTTGCTTGAAACCCTAAAATTTTTCGGAGTTCATATTTCACAATGTAATCCCCTGGGACTTGGAACTTTGAACCATTTTGAAGTTTCTTGCCGTGCCCTGAATATAACTCCAAATCTCCCTCTTTTTCGTGCCTTTTACCGGATCACTATGTCCGGCGACTGGTATACTTTTGAAAGAAGAAGAAAATTTGAACCCCTGTACGACAAAAAACTCCCAAAAAACCGTTTTTGGAAAGAAAACTTTATTTTTATTGATGATTCTTGTTTACCAAAAGAAATTAATTGGCGAAAGAAAGACGACACAGTTCGCGATGAACCCCCCAAGAAAGAAGAAGTTAATTCTCGCCATTTTTTAGCTTTAAGCAAATTTGTTCACCCAATTAGGAAGTATCCTGAGGAAGTTCTTATCGCTGCCCAAATCAGTCAGCAATTTAAGAAACCACACTTACCTCCCATCCTCCTTTTGGATGGAGTGGGTGAGCATTCATTTCCCTTCCCTTTATATTCTGCACACATATATTTACTATAAAATTATAAGACATGTACCTTGTTTACTGTTTTGCAGAAATGAATCTGTCCAATGTTTTAAAGTTAAAAAGTTTTTCTAGCTTACAACTGGGAAACCCTTCCGCTGCATCTCAATCAGGTACCCCCATTGTTGAATCTCCTACTGCTACAGCCACTCCAAGTAGCACTCCACCATCAACCCCTCCTGTTAATGTCGATCTGACTACTTCACCCATGGTAACTCCTGAGGCAACCCTTGCCCTTAATCAAAACAAAAGAAGGAAGAGAATGGCAAAAACTGGTCCCAACAACCCTTCCGAAGCTGGCGATCTCAAGAAGACCCGGAAGTCCCCTCGTACTCAAAAGGTCCCTTCCCATTCTTCTACTTTAGAAGCTTTGTCAAATCATTTGGAAGGTGAACTCTCTAAACCTGAATCCCCACTGATTAATACTTCCAGTCCTATCAGCTTTGCCCGTTTAACATCAGATGCTTTTAATGTGGGTGACTATTTCAACTCTTCTCCTTATGACAATTTTTCTGACATTCCATCATTTCCAGTGTCGATCGACAAGGGTAAGCAAGTTGTTATCCCTTCTGAATCCACCACTGTATCAGCAGCTTTTATTCAAGCTCCACCTCATCCACCATCACTTCCGACTCCCCCGTCCTCATTTCGCCCTTTCTACAATCCTTTCTCTGAATGGCTTAAGAAAGAGGTCAAGGAATTAACTTCAAGGAACTCATCACAGTTCAATATTGACGAACTGTTTACCCCCAATTGGAACCTTACCAACCGAGACAGCTTTTCTGACCCCTCCATTGCAAGAAACTTATTTTTCCATCAGTCTACTCCCCATGATGTCAAAACTTTTCGGGAAACCGCTGCCCCAGACCTCGCACACCGGATCATGATGAATTATGTAGAAAGTCAAAATTTGATCCCTGAGCTATACTGTCGATGGATCCTTGCCGAGGCCAAAGCTGAGAAAGTAGGCCCTTCCCAGTCATCCTCATCCCCATCATTGTTGACACTTCCAGCCATCCCGGCTACTGTTGAATTATTGAAAAACAATCTTGCAAAGCTGTCACAAGAGAAACTCAGCATGGAAGCCTCTCTTAAAAACCTACATAATGAACATTGCTCCGTTCAACAAGCTTTATCAGATCTGAAGTCATCCTCTCAAGCTTCGATAGAGAAGCTAAAAATCGAAAATGCTTCTCAAACTTTAACAATCAAGAACACTTCCGATGGTAACACAAATTTTTATTTTATTATATATATTTTTTACACATTCGCCCCTTCCTAACTTTGCAATTTATTTCTTTCAGAGCTGAAGCAACTAAAGGTCAATGAGAGCAACCTTATAAAGCAATTGAAATCTTTCCAAGAAAAGCTTGAAAGGAGCTATGCAGATATAAGGCAGAAAGAAAAGATGGTGACTGACGAGAGGATGGCTAAGGAAATTGCTTGTGAGGATCTAAAGAAGGAGAAAATGTGGCTTATGACTGATGGGATTAAGCGGATAGTTCAAAAAGTTCTCAAGAGTCCTTCCCTTCAAAATGCCATCGATAACATGGTTAATGCCACTAATGCAACTGGTTTCAATGAAGGCATAAAAGCTGGTCTTCACTTTTCTACTGGAAGTGACAAAGATTTTGACAAAGTACCAGGGTATGACACTTCTACTGATGCAACCTTCGCTGATGCTTCTGCTGCCTTTTCTGAGCTCCAATTTCCATTTGTCGCTTCTTGGGCAGAACTCGCAGAAGTACCTTTGGAAGTAATCCAAGCAACCCTGGCTCCTCCTGAAAATCCTCCTTCCGGTAAGTGATCTTTTTTATGGTTATCTTTTGAACTGAGGCTTATAAGCCTTCTTGAAACAATTTATTTTGGTTTGTAATGGGCATGTACCCAGCAAGACATCCTGGAATACTGTTGACTTCTTTGGAAGGGTTAGTGTGGGCCCTTCCGACCTTTATTTTGAAATCTTAATGACCATGCATTCACAACATTGTGCCATTGAACTGCATATATTATGCATAACAATCGGAAAGGTTTATGTTGGCCTTTTCATTCTTTTTAGATCTGGTTTAATTTTATCCTATGAAGGATATTTTATGACCTGGATCTTTTATCTCATGGTTGGATGCTTTCAACATCTTGTGCCATTTAGACTTGTCAGTCTCTTAGGAAAAAACCTTTTTCCCTGAATTTCACTTAAACAAAAGTGCTGGCATGGTTATGTTACACAACTTAGCCTTTATTAAACCACTTTCGTGTTTTATTTATAACTTGGTCTTTTATAAGAAGACTTAGCTATTTTACAGCATGATCATATAATTGTTTATATAACATTATAGATTTAGCCTTTTAGGTTTAACATGGTTGTTGCAATCAACTTAGTATGACCTTGCCTCTCTCTCTTTTTTTTTATATTAAACAAAACAAAAGTTCATCCTTTTTGAAGAAAACTTCTTCATTACTTGAACCTTTGCTTTCATCAACAGTCTACAAGAAAACACATATAACAAAACAGCATCAATTTCATCATATCAAATATCAAATTTTACAAAAAATTCTAGTCATCCCCCGCATCTTTATTCTCCGTACTCCTTTGCTTGACTCTCCCTAAATGTTGTATTTTCGCAAGTGCAACCCGTTCCATGTTCGTGGAACCCTACTTCCATCTGCATTTCCCAACACATACGACCCTTTATCTAGCACTTCCAAAATCTGATACGGCCCTTCCCAATTTGGTGACAGTTTACCTCCAGGTAATACTCTGCTTGCTTCATTGTTTCGAAGGACCAAATCACCCTCTTTAAACTGAAAATTCTTCACATTCTTGTTATAATATCTAGCCATATTTTGTTTATATTTCGCCTCTCTTATTGCCGCTACTTCACGACGCTCCTCCAACACATCCAAATTCTCTCGCAAACTTTTTTCATTATCTCCATTTTCTAACATTCTTCTTGTCGGAACACCAACTTCAACTGGAATGACAACTTCGGTTCCATAGGTCAAACTGAAAGGTGTCTCGCCATGACTTGATTTTGGCATGGTCCTTAAAGACCATAGCACATGCAACAGTTCATCCACCCATCCACCACCAATTTTTTCTAACCTCATTTTTATACCTTCTACAATACTCCTGTTCATTCTCTCAACCTGCCCATTTGCTTGTGGATGGGCCACAGAAGTAAAAGTTTGCGATATTGCCAGTTCTTCACACCATTCCCGGAAGGGATTATCAGCAAATTGCTTAACATTGTCAGACACAATACATAACGGTAAACCAAACCTGCAAATTATGTGTTCCCATACGAACTTCTTCACCTGCTGCCCTGTAATTGACACCAATGGTTTGGCCTCCACCCACTTCGTGAAATAATCTACAGCAACAATCAAGAATTTAACCCTTCCGGCCGCTTCAGGAAAAGGCCCAACTATATCTATACCCCACTTTTGGAAAGGCCAAGCGGATGTCACCGGCACCATTGCATGCTTCGGCTTTAAACTCACCGGCGCATGTCTCTAACACTCGTCACATTTTTTCAATTCATCCATGACTGTTTTATGCATCCCAGGCCAATAGTAACCTAACCCTACAAGCTTAGTTACTACCATTCGTGCCCCTGCGTGACTTCCACATATACCACTATGAACCTCAGCAGTAACTTTCAATGCCTCTTCCATAGTCAAACATCTTAGCAAAGGACCCAAAAATGTTTTCCTATACAAAATATTAGTTTGAAATTGGTATTGAAAGGAGTTTACATACACCTTCCTTGCCTCTGCCTTGTCTTCTGGCAACATTTCATCTCGAAAATATGATCCAAATGCATCCATCCAAGTCTCCTGAGAAACTTGTACTTCCATCACTTCCGAAACTGGGACAGATGGATTTTCCAAAACAACTACCCGAACTTCTTTGGCCAAATGATTAAAAGCTGTTGACGCCAACTTACTGAGTGCATCTGCTTTTTTATTCTGTGACCTTGGCACATACATTACTTCACAGGTTAAAAATTCCCCCATCAGCTTCTTCACTTGTCCCAAATAAAGAGCCATGTTAGCACCTTTAGCCTCATAATCACCATTTACTTGGTTAGCCATAAGCAAGGAATCCACATGCGCGAGAACCTTCCTCGCTCCCAGTTGTTTAGCCAACCGTAAGCCTGCTAAAAACACTTCCCTATTAATAAAACACACATACAATAAACTCAACCAAAGTTAGCTTAGAAATCCTTGGAAACCTGCTAAAAACGCCTCATACTCTGCTTCGTTGTTTGAAGTATCAAAATTAAACTTCAATGCATATGTTAGCTCATCACCCTCGGGACTTACCAACATTAAGCCTGCACCAATATGAATTAGAACCCTTATGGTGTATAAACAAGAAAATACATTTAAAAATAAAAGTTACCTGCACCGGATCCATCACTTCTAACAGAATCCGTCTGTATATAACCTCCACAAGGAATCCGTCTCTTTTGATTCTTGCGAAAATAATTCTCCATTTTCTGTCTGAGGGATTTCTGCCAAGATCCGCAACTACCTGACCCTTCATTGATATTCTAGGCCTGAACATAACATCGAACTGCCCCAATTCGATAGCCCATTTCGCAAGACGCCCCGACATTTCTGGTCTTCGCAAAATTTGTCTAGTGGGAAAAGCAGTATACACTTCCACCCGATATGCTTGAAAATATCTACGCAAACGTCTTGTTGCAACTACCAGGGCCAATACCGATCTTTCTAATGGAGGGTATCTCCCTTCATACTCCTTTAATACTTTGCTGACATAGTAAATCGGGATTTGCACTTTATTTCTCTCTGCTAACAACACTGCACTTACAGCACCTTCAGAAGTAGCAATGTACATATAAAGACACTCACCTTGCCGAGGTGCAGTTAATGTCGAAAGGGATACCAGTACCTCTTTTAGCTTCGCAAATGCATCTTCAGCTTCTTGTGACCAACAAAACTCATTCTTTCCCAAATAATCTTTCATCACCTTCATGAATGGCAAAGACATATCAGCCGCCTTTGCTAAAAATCTATGTAGTGCAACTAACCTTCCATTCAGGATTTGGACCTCCTTAATGGAAGTGGGAGACCTCATACTGACTACCGCATCAACCTTATGTTTACTTGCTTGAATCCCTTCCTTTGACACAAAAACACCCAGGAACTTTCCAAACTCCATCCCAAACGAGCATTTCTTTGGGTTTAACTTCATATTAATCAAACACAACCGACCAAATGTCTCCTTTATATCTAAAATCATTTCTTCTGCAGATTTACTCTTTATGACAATATCATCCACATAGGCCTCAAGGTTCCTTCCTACCTGTGGTTGAAATGTTTTATCCATTAGACGTTGATACGTGGCTCCAGCATTCTTCAAACCAAAAGGCATCTTCATGTAGCAATATGTTCCTTCCCTGGTTATAAATGTTGTTTTATCTTCATCATCCACCGCCATCTGAATCTGGTGATAACCTTTATAAGCATCTAGGAAGCACTTCCAACTAAAACCTGCTAACGCATCAACCTTAGAATCAATTTCCGGAAGAGGGTAACAGTCCTTAGGAAATGCATTGTTCAAATCTTTAAAATCAATGCACATCCTCCACGACCCATCCGGTTTCTTGACTAATACAGGATTAGCCAACCAGGCAGGATATTGCACTTCTCTCAATATTCCTGCCTCCAACAATTTATCAACCTCTTCCTTTACTACCGCCGCCCTTTCCGCATCCATGCCCCTCTTATGCTGATGATATGGCTTCTTGTCTGGACATACATTCAAACAATGCTCTGATAAATCCCTTGGGACACCTGTCATATCAGAGGGTTGCCATGCAAAAACAGTAACATTTTCCTTTAATAGATCAAATAATTGACGCCTTACACTTCCCTTAATATCACTTCCGATTTGAATTTTCTGATCCGGAAAATCTTCATTTATTACCCATTTTTCAGATAACAACCTTTCTTCCCATTTCCTATTATCCTTATCTGGAACGACTGTTGTAGTATCCTTTCCAGCCCTTACCTCCATTATTCTTACACATGCATCAGAAATCATAGTAGCAACCCCTCTAGGTGGTGTTGGAAACTGGATCATCCCATGTACGACTGATATAACAGCACCTAACTTTCTTAATATAGGCCTCCCTAGGATCACATTATGGATAGATGTGGCCTTAACCACCAAAAATTTTATCTCCAAAGTTCTGATACATCCACCATGCCCCAAAGTAACTGGCGGGGTAATCTCTCCCATAGCCCTAACCATTTCTCCTGCAAACCCAATTAAAGGAGTTCTGGACACAACCAACCTTCCCCGTATATCTGCATCAAGTTGTCTGAAGCATGACTCATACATAATCTCCGTAGCACTACCGCAATCTATATAAACCCGATGCACCTCAAACCCCCCTATTTGTGCAGTTATAACCACTGGTTCCTCAGTTGCCACGTCTTGTCTTATTGGTGGAAAAGTTATTTCCTGACTCATCCACCCCGGTATATCCTCCACCTTTCCTCTTACATTTCTTTGTAGAAAGGAATCTTGTCGCAAGTGCACCATGTGTATAACGGGCATAGCTTTATTATCCTGCTTCCCCTCTTGAATAACTTTCACCAAGTGCCCCAATTTACCTGATCTAACCGCCTTATCAATTTCTCGTTTCAAAACAAAACAGCTATCCGTAGTATGACCCTTATCCCGATGATAAGCGCAGTACTTATCAAGATTTCTATTTGAGGCCGGACGTTGTCTTGCTGGAATAGGAAGGTCCACCTGCTCTGTAGCCAGGATCTCACTTGGAGTTTTTATTAGTTCCACATATTTCCCATGCTTATTATTATTGTAAAACCCATTTCTCTGTTGATAGCCATACCGATTATCCCTTCCTCCTGTAGATCTATTCCAACTGTTCCAAGTACCACCTCTTTGATTACCTCGGATGGGACCATTGTTCTTAACGTTTTGACCAACTCCACCAGACTTTATCTGAACCTTCCGACTTTCCATTTCCCACATATTATTGCACGCATTTTTTCCTCTAACAAAAGCCCGTACCCGATCCATCAATGACTCTATAGATGTTGGCAAATTCTCATGTAACTTTTCAACCAACTGAGAATTCCTCACACCATGACAGAAACCCGATATCCTAAGCTGATCCCCTGCCCCCACAATACGCATACTTTCTTTATTAAATCGAGACACAAAATCTTCAATATTCTCATTATCTCTTCTCCGGATGTTATGCACTTCCGTAGTATCCTTTACACATCGTTTCTGTTGGCTAGATTGGCGCAAAAACTTAATTTGCATATCTTCAAAACTTTCAATTCCGCCAGACGGAAGTGCGTCAAACCAAACTCTCGCCAAGCCTGTAAACATCTGCACAAACATGTGACACCATGTTTCCTCGGCCCATCCTTCTAACCTCGCCGCTGTGTAGAATTCAAACACATGATCCTCCGGATCAGCTAAACCACCATATTTACCAACAGTTGATGGCATCTTTAATTTTTTCGGAAAATTGGCATCAGCAATCCATTTAACAAACTTAGACTGAGATGTCATGGAATCTGGTTTATACGGAACTATTATATCTGCCAATGAATGCTTTGAAAAGGTTATCATATGCAACAAATAACATATTCTAACTTACTATAGACAAACAGAACCATATATTATGCATAAGATCAACCATAATATCCTATGATAACAAACGTGCAATTTAATCATTATTCATAGGCCAGAAATATTTCAAATAACCATACCTCGACCTTTTTCGCCTACTAAACCGCGTTTTTTAGGTGCAGAGTCATCATGATAACCTTCATTATTCCGACAGTGCTCATACTCGCTGCCAAACTCTCCCGAATTCTTCTTCTCCGGCATGGCACCATTTTTGTAAACAACTATATGCTCATTATTAACATCTACCAATTGTCCTTTCACCGATGCTTGTTGCTTTTTTAAGGATCTCAACATATCTCGATTCCTTATTAGGAACTCTCGACTAAATTCTTCCTCCAGACTTATCTCATCTGCATCATGTACATTCGTTGATTCATAACGTGCTGACTTATCCAGCTTCGCTGCTGGTATAGAGAACTTGGAATTCGGCGTCATCGAATCTCCAAACTTCGATCCTGCAACCGAAAATGAAGGTACCGAACTGTATAACTGGAATCCAACACGAGATTCTTCATTGTCTTTCTCAACTTCGCGCCCAGAATTCTCCGATTTTTTCTGATCAACGATCTTCTCTTTCGGAATCTCCATCTAGACTGTAACAACAGGAATTAGTCCACACACGGATGGCGCCAATGAAGAAACAAATATTCCTCGGATTGTAATGTTGTAACAAGCCAAATGAAGATTGAAGTTTAAAATAAGAACAAGAGAATCAATTGGAAAAGTAGAGAGAACTTTATTAAAACGTCACATGCGATTACACATAGTAAAGGTGTAAGTAAAATGCGATCCTTTATTCTGTCCTAAAACGTCCTATTTATAGGAACCTTCAGCTCTCGCTCTTCCGGTTAAGCACATCCGTCACTTGCTCCGCAAGTGCCAGCCTTTAAGTATCATCCTCCAACTGAGCCTTTCCGTTCCTGTTCTGAAACAGCTTTAAGACAGAAAGGGACTTAATCTTGGTGGTGCCGGATGTGTATCACATCCGACACCTATAATATATCATCACATCGCAAATGAACATTTCTTGGGGTTTAATTTCATGTTGATACTCCGCAAGTTTTTAAAAGTCTCTTCAATGTCTTTAATCATATCTTCTTCATGGGAACTTTTAATGACCACGTCATCCACATAGGCTTCAAGATTTCTACCCACTTGCGATTGAAAGGTCTTATCCATGAGACGCTGGTAAGTTGCACCAGCGTTTTTTAATCCAAACAACATTTTTTATAACATAATAAACCTTCATTTGTAATAAACGTAGTTTTGTCTTCATCTCCTTCAGCCATGAAGATCTGATGGTATCCTTTAAATGCATCGAGGAAACACTTCCACCGATATCCCGCTAAAGAATCAACTTTTAAGTCGATTTCCGGAAGTGGATAACAATCCTTTGGACATGCTTTATTAAGATCTTTAAAATCAATGCACATTCGCCAAGAATTATCAGGTTTTCGGACTAAAACAGGGTTTGCGACCCATGTTTGATAAAGCACTTCTCGAAGAATCCCTGCTTCCACAAGCTTATCCACTTCCTCTTTAACCACGTTGTTTCGAACTTGATCATAAATTCTTCGCTTCAGCTGAATAGGCTTTACACCTAGATAAATATTTAGTGTATGTT
Organism: Deinandra increscens subsp. villosa; assembly: GCA_039602395.1. Lineage (NCBI taxonomy): Eukaryota > Viridiplantae > Streptophyta > Magnoliopsida > Asterales > Asteraceae > Deinandra > Deinandra increscens. Next base: position 71,787,440 of record JBCNJP010000010.1, on the reverse strand, counting down.
CAGCGAAATGTCTAGGGACCCCCGTCATATCCGACGGTTCCCATGCGAAGATATCTACATTGTCTATTAATAGTTGAAACAACTTCTTCCTTGTTTCTCCTTCTAGCTGTGATCCAATTTCGATTGTTTGATCTGGAAACTTCTCATTTATGATCCATTTGTTTTTCTCTACAGTACCACTTTTTATATCTTTCAAGCCTTCTTCTGATATCAATGGTTTTTCAACCAAGGCCACATATGGATCTGCATCTGTTTTAACAGTTGCGATTCCTCTTGGAGTTGGGAATCGAACTAATCCATGTGCTGTTGAGACTATAGCGCCTAAAACTTTAAGCCCACAGTGACCAATAATGACATTGTGAGGAGAAGGAGTGGCCACCATATTAAAAGTCATCATTTCTTCTCGGAAGAATTTATCGTCACCAAAGATCACTGGTAGAGTTATCTCTCCCATCGAATGTACCACTTCTCCAGAAAAGTCAATAAGAGTGGAATTATGAGGCTTCAACCTTTGTTGCACATCTAATCCCATTTTCCGGAAGCAAGACTCATACATAATTTCCGATGCACTTCCAGTATCGAGATAGGTCCGTTTCACTAGAAACCCAGCAATACCGATAGTCACAATTACTGGATCCTCCCTAGATTCTTTTTCGATTAGTGGTGGAAACGTAATCTCTTGACTTTTCTATTTTTCTTCTTCAAATTTTGTTTTAACACTACGATGCCAAACGTTCGATCCTCTTCGTATCATTGCAATCACATGTTGTTTAAAGCGCATAACAAAGCTTTCAAGGCTTTCATCATTCCTTCTTCGGATGTTATGCACTTCTGTCACTTCCTTTGTGCACTTCCGTTGTTGGCTAAATTGCCTTAGGAATTTTGTCCTTAGATCTTCAAAGCCACTTATTTGTGCATTTGGAAGTGCATTGAACCATACTCTTGCAGGTCCAGTAAAGGTCTGTACCAACATGTGACACCATGTTTCTTCTGACCATCGTTCAAGCCTCCCAGCAGTGATAAAATCAAATATATGATCATCAGGATCTGTTAATCCACCATACATTTTTATGGAAGTTGGCATTTTCAGCTTTGCTGGGAACTTAGCATTTGCGATCCAATTTTGAAACTTAGAATGCTCTTGCATTGAAGCAGGAAAGTAAGGGACAAATACATCCTTGGTTCCTGATATCATAAAATCCATAGGTCAGAATAAGATCAATGCCTTTTTTCAAGAAATAAGGTCTTAATGTTATAATTCAATCATAGCAATCACAGCTTATTCAAAATTGCTCATATCCGCCTCTTATACGAGGTCTTTCAGGGTGACACTTCCAACGCAAGTGTAATTTGTCCGGAAGTGTTCACATAGTATCTACTTTTCAAGAGATCTCATTGTGTTACTTCCGATGCGCGTACATCTTACTCGGAAGTCTTCGTTTACTATTATAATTACTTCCGATGTGCGTACGTCTTACTCGGAAGTCTTCAATTTTGTATCCACTTTTGAGAGATCATATCGATATCACTTCCAATGCACGTGTGTCTTGCTCGGAAGTGTATACCCGTATCTTTTTTTTTTACAACTCATCATGTGAGTGTGCATCTGAAGTATCGAAGATTCAAATTTGAAGAAAATCTTTTCCCGCATTAATTTTTGTTCTTATAGTTTTCCAGATTTTATAGGCAATCTTCATAGAATCCTCTTTGAATCTTCAAATCTTCATCCGGTATTCATTCAATGAATTTCCAGATTTCGCGTTTCATCAAACCATCCTCAGTTGTTTATCCATTCATAAGGATTTCACACAATCATTAAATCATTACCATTTCATAGAGATCAAAATACGTCAAATTATCAAAATCAACAATTGATCATGACTTATTGAATTAAACAAATTCAAATTAGTCTTACCGATCCAATATTTACTTATCGGTTCAATGTTTTTCAAAAGCGAATTCCTTCACGTATTCAATATTTTAAATCAATACCTGATGATTTTGTCTGTTTTACAGTTGTACGATCTTCATTTAGAAGATCATCTAGATCCTTTTGAGCATTAGTTTTTCCAGAATCCTTTTCCGGAGTAAATTTTAGAGTTGCATGGACTTCCTGCAACCATTGCTCACGTTTTTCCTTATCCTGTAACTGTTTCAAAACCTGTAGATTTCTTATCAGAAAATCACGATCAAAGCCTCGTAAGGCAACTAAAGCATCATTCGGATCGACATTATTATCAGCATCATCATGATCTAAATACGGATTATCATCAGATTGATTCAGTAATGGAAACACCGAAGCTTTCGCACTAATTTTTCCAGCTGATCCTTTCGAGCTATGAATGTTTTTCGGTGATTCTCCTAGATCAAAAATTGACTTCTTCTTCACGGACTCATCCGATTGCTTCTCCATTTTTCACCAATTCCTGAGAATACGGATGGTGCCAATTGATGAACCACAAAATCACACCGTACGCAGATATGAGATTGTAATTCAACTAGGAACAAGCTAACTAATGAAGAATAATAGATTAATCGATTGTTTTATTGATATTGTTCTATTTGAGTACAATTGGAGAAAACACACAGTGAATGTGCGATTTTCTGGAACTGAAAGCTGCATTGTTAATGAACAAATGAGCTATTTATAGAGTTGCTAGAGTCGCATCTTCGCAGGCTGATTGGATGCACTTGCGTCTTGTCCATCCGCAACCGCATCACTTCCAACTTGTTCTTTATACGACACTTGCTCTTGAGGTCTTTATCATCGGAAATGTAGCTGCTAGGCCATTTGCATGTCCGATCTTGACCTATCCTCATCACCGGGAATCAAACCTCCGGTGAACCATTACAAAATAAATTGTTTAAAAAAAAACTTCACTAAAACAGGAAAAAGATAAAGGACCACGGGCTATTGAACAGTACCCTTGCCTGCTGCATCGGCAGCGCCTACATCCTTCTCCTTGGCTTCTTCTTCACCAGCTCCCCCCTTACCTGCATCATCCTGTCCCTCAGCATCCTGGGTCTTGACCTGGTCCACCTCCATCTCACTTCCAAATCAAATCCCTCGGGAACGGTACCAAATCAAAGCCCTCGGGAACGGTACCACCCAGCTCCTTTAACTTTTTCAACCACAGGCGGTGGTTCCATCCACGGTTCACAAGGTTTAGATCCCTAGCCTCCTTCACCATCTTGAGCCTAGCCTGCAGTAGGGATACCAGAGAAGAAACCCTAGTTGTTTCAACTACTTCATCCATGACATCCTGGTGGTCGGCCCTTTCCTGAACCGCTTTCTTCTCATTTTCAGCAATGAGCTTCACGGATTTGTCATAATGGAGTTTGTCCTTGGTGGCTTCTTTGTTGGCCTGGGCAACCTTTGCCTTGGCCAAGGCTTCAGCATCAACCGCTTGCTTCTCAGTGGCGTCCAGAAGATCCAGAATGTGGGAGTTTCCTAAAACAAAATGGAATCCAGGGCCAGGGTCGATACAAATAAATCTAATAAAGGTCGGACAACAGTTACCTAATGAACGAGGGATTCGCTCTCTGTGGTCGAGAGGTCTGAGATGGTACTGGGGGTAGCAGGGGTGGTAGCAGCAGCACTTGACCCTCGGGTCTTTCTCTTGGTCCCGGAGGCCCTGGATGGAGGATTCCTGGTGAGGGGAGTAGGTTCGGTCTTCACGGATCCAAGGACCATTATGTCATTCCCGGTACCGACTCCAGAGCTCAAGACAAGATCCATGTCATCAAGGTCAAACTTGGGGGTAATGGTTGAGGAAAAAGTCCTTGAATGTCAGACAATGGATATTTACAAGAAACAAATAAGTAAAATCCAGGGGTACTTACAGCTTGACATGCTGGGAGTATGGTAAGAAGTAGCGAAAGATGTCTCCCAAATCTCAGGGATGCTCATAAACTTCTCCAAATTAACTTCAGTCTCCTGCTCTTCAGGACCAATTTCCAACAGACTAGGCACTGCACAGACAAACATCTAAGGTCAGCAATCTAATAAACACATATTTTAACCCTAAAATTCTATGACAGGTCTTCCTACCCTTAACAATCCATCTATGAGGAAGCCGATGACCCCTGGGATACTCGATCATTTCACGAAGAAGAATTAGCCTCTCCATCCTTCTCGTAGAGTGGCACCAGTTATCAGTTGCATGTCTTTGGTGAGGGATTTGAACAAGAAACGGTTTGAGCCATGAGATTTCATCTCATAGACCTGAGCTAACTCAGGTAAAACGATCAGGGGCTGAAATGAATGGTTTAGACGGTCGAGAGTACCCAGGATGCGCCAAACCATGGGAAGGTTTTAGGCATAATAAAGACCGGAGGCTTGAAAGAACTCAACGACTAGGCCAGAAAAAGGGTAAGAAAGTCCAATACTGAAAGGGGCTACAGGAAAACAAACCCAGGTGTGGGACACGAAATTCGATCTCAACTTGGGTTCGAATGGTCGGATTTCGGCTGAAGCATGTAGCAGCCCAGATGCCTTAAGTGCGATAATGTCGGCTTCATCGAAGCTGCATGTCTCCATCTCAGAGCTTTGCAGGTATTTTTGGTCCAGGAAATCCTCAATTCCTGTAGGAATAGCCTCAGACTCCGAACGAATACGTTTTTTGGTCATTATTGGGCTAGGAAATTGAAAGCTAGGAGGAAGGGTATACCTGACCAGAGAATGCAGTCGGAATGGTGGAGACGATGATCACTTTTCTCTCTAAAGGAAGTGGATAAAACCGATTGAGAGAGAGGGGTATTTAATGGGTAGACGTTACGATGGTGAAAAGACGTGGGTAATGATCGTGGGACGTCTATGCCTAAACGAGCGAACAAGATCGAACTTGCTTGGATGAGTCAAAAAATTCATAGCCGTGAAATCTTATCCACTAGCTGCGAATTTGGGGGCAATTGTTATACCCTGGATTTCACACTAAATTTTACTAATGATCTTTGACAGGTTAAGACAAAGACCCCTGAATGTCATACATCCTGGGACTGTACATTTAACTTATCGGTACCTTGGATTTTTATTTATGTTCATAATACCACCTATATTTTTACTATCCCAGGATGTAATGTACTCTGAATTTATCTATCTTATCTACCTAACCCCTGCATGCATGGATACCCTGCATGCTAGGGTGACATGACTAACTTTTTTCTTTGACTCTATGTGATCAAGCCAGGGTGAACGAGAAGCTGGATAACGGTCATGTAAACTCAGTCAAAGTTAGGAGCACATGTGGAAAACGAGACCCGCCACCAAACTTGGTCAAATAACGGCCATAAGTCGTTGGAAGGAGATCCCTGGAATCTCGGAAGTTTAGTTAGGCATATTTATGTATTTAAACGCGACATAGGTTTTATTTTTCACACTCTCGAACACTTGTACTCACACTACCACTTAGCAAGCAAGCCGCAAACCCTTGTATACGAATTATTTTACGTCGAAATAAACGGGCGATGTGTGTTATCATTTCCGATGGGTTTTTTATGCCGGCGGCCTTTGGAGACATCCAAGGGTTAAGGTCTTTTCCCTCTTACAAATCTCGGTGTTCTTAGTTGCAAGTTACTATTTGTGTTTCCATTAAAATTATTCAAACCTTGAATTTTGACAAGTAAATTTGATTTTATAATCTGAATATTCAGGGCACCTTACCTCAAAAACAAATTTGGTTACTGAATTTAGCTTAATAATTTTTAGCCAAAACAGTTACCACTCGAGCATAAAGGCTGCACCATTCGAAGCGTTTATGGTCAGAGGGCCGTACGCCAATTTATTAGTCAGAAGCTGGATAAGGTCAATTGACTGGACCAGAGGTTGTCGTGGAGACTACCGGAAAAATTAAGCAAATCCATGAAAGGCTTAAGGTTGCCCAAGATAGGCAGAAGAGTTATGCGGATAGGCGCAGGAAGCCTCTAGAATTCCAGAAAAATGATATGGTCATGCTGAAGGTGTCACCCTGGAAGGGTGTGATTCGATTCGGTAAACGTGGGAAACTGAGTCCTCGTTCCATTGGTCATTTTAAGACTATTGACAAGGTTGGTATTGTTGCATATTGATTGGAGTTACGTGAAGAACTCAGTGGCATCCATGATGTGTTTCATGTTTCGAACTTACGTAAATGTGTGGTGTATGAAACACTAGTAATTTCATTGAAAGATATTCAAGTAGATGAAAAGCTTCACTTTTTGGAACAGCTTGTTGAGATTTTGGAATGAGAATGAATAGTGAAGAAATTGAGGGGAAAGCGGATTCTTATGGTAAAGGTAAAAATGGGACGCTCGACGAGGTCCGGATATTACTTGGGAATCAGAAGTTGATATGCGAAGAAAATATCCCTAGTTATTTAAACCTTAGAAGGAATTCCAGGACGAAATAAATTTAAGGGGGGAGGGGGGAATGTAACAACCCAGACTGAGGCACAGTTGTTAATATTATACAATTAAGAAAACATTTCTAAGTGTTTGGTCTAAAACAACCGTATTACATAAGAGTGATACGCCTGTATCGCGGGGCGAACCGAATGATGATTCAGTTAAGAGTTGGATCGGGTCGGATCAGGATCCGTATGTACACGAATGTCGCGATACTCCCTTATTGGGTATATCAATACAGCCATAGTCATCCAGAAGTATAAATTCTTTATTTGACCAATTTTGGTCATTTGGTTGGGAAAATCAGTGGCTCTGATCCTGTTTCTTTGTATTCTTGCGGCCAGGAAGCTCCAGAGGTGGATTGGGATTGTAGAATGCAAGATTGAAGTGAGAAATCTTGAGGTAAGCTTTCTCATAATCATTTTTTTCTTAATTAAGGAATGGATATTGATAGATTCTGATGTTACCTCTGTTACAGGAGCTGTAAGGATCATTGAAGGTGTTGTATGTGCAACAGAGACATCAATAACACTAAGGTTAGTGTTGGATTGCACATGCATTGGTAAAAACTTGCTAATTAGGGAAAGTGGTAGAAATGAGATTCTAACCACTAGATTGTTTCATGCAGTAACTATCTGAGGTTATTAGAGGAGATCAGTGAGTGTTACTGAACTCAGGAGTGGAAGAAAAGCTCCATTTGAGGTAAGATTTACATTTTATGTAAAGTTACCAATTTTGAGTGCATGCATGTGGTGTGGTCATATTGATGACATTCTGAGAATTTGGGTATGTTTTTGGGACTAAAATGAATCTTATGAGAATCTTGGTAATAATAGGATTTGGCAAATTTGGCTCAGAATGGTCAAAATGACCAAATCGGTGTTCCGACCAGACACACATATGGTCGCATATGTGTTTAGGGGAATACGGCTGTATCGAGGGTCGGCGGAATTGAGAATCTGATTTCGAGGGAAAAACGACCTTATTCGGGTTATGGGAATACTGGCGTATCGCGGGATGTCCGAAAAATAAATAAATTGTTGAATACGACCGTATCAGCATAATGTGGTATGTCTGTATTCATCCTGGAATAGTTTGATAAATTGATTGAATTTTTGTGAATCTAGAAATATGAAGCTGTGAATATGGAACAATACTTTTCTCTGATTGTAATGGTGAATAGAGAGTTCAACTCCGTAAGCCCTGCATACATGTGAGTACCGTTAACTTCCCCTCTTTTAAATTATTTTAAATGTTATGTGGTGTGTAAGGAAATGAAAATCTGAGTCAACCGGTTCAAGATGAAGATTTCCGGTTGAAGATTTGCTCAAGCGGAAGACTTGTCAACCGGAAAAGCTCAAGCGGAGAACATTTCCGGGTGAACTCTTTTATCCAACAGTATAAAGAGTTCAACCGGAAAAGTACTGAAAGTTCCCTTTTGCAGAAATCAGGCCTGCAACTACTTTTCTTCTCCAAATTCCGATCCTAGTCGTCTCCTACTTATAGATAATTGCATTTTGCACATTTCCTCATATGTATGTTTACTAATGTTCTTTTAGTAAGTTTATTGTTGGACTTTCATGTACGGTTAGATTAGCCCGTATGAGATCAACGGCGGTGGTTGATCTCCTTAGTACTATATATAGTTGTTAGCTAGTTCATTCACTAGTACCAGATTCAGTGCTTACACTTGTAATAGTTTGAACTTGAGTTAATGCAAATAGTACCGAGAAATTTATTATCTTGTGCTCACTAGTTTATGCAATCAACATAATCAAACTACAAGTATAAGTAAAACAAAGCTTAAGTAAAAACAAGTGTGATACAACTTTATTCCGCATGGTTGTGATCCACAAGTAAAGAGTTCTTGTTCTGATTATTTTCTCTGAGTAATCAACGGTCCTACAAGTGGTATCAGAGCATTGGCTCTCTACTTTGAAGACTTCTAGTGCTTCAAAGTTGATACTTTACTTGCTTACTTTACTTTTACAAGCTTTTTCTGTTTTACAAACTGTTTTTCACAATGACTGACTTAACTCTTGGTTCACTTAATGGTAGCTCTAACAAACCAGCAATTTTCACTCCTGATGACTTTGATACTTGGAAACTCAGGATGGAAGGTTTTGTTAGAAGCCTAGACAGACGCATTTGGAACAGGTTGACTCTAGGTCCTTACAGTCCAACTGTTCAATCTGCTGATGATGCCCAAGTGCAAATACCAAAACCACTAGACAAATATGTTGAAGCTGATTATACTGAGCTTGAATATGATCACAAGGCCTACTCGACACTCCAGGCTGCATTACCCAACTCTATACTGGTAGGGTTCAAGGGATATAAGACAGCACATGGCTTGTGGAATGCTCTCAGTGAGAAGTAAAAACTGAACATGCTGATGCCACAAGAAGTTCTTGAGAACCTTACCTCCAGTA
>JBCNJP010000010.1:71665057-71778127 GCA_039602395.1 Deinandra increscens subsp. villosa | reverse complement strand
TTAAGATCAGTGAGGACCAACACTTCCCGTGCACCAAGGTTTTAACCGGTTGCACAACATACTGCTGAGATTAGTACTTTGAACCCATTTCCTTTTGGAGGTCAAGCTGTAGAAGCTGATGCTACCAAAAAGGGGGAGAAGGATAATCCTCCAACACCTGATATTGCTGCTGCTGCAACCACAACTGATGAAGATGAAGAGTATGATCAATCAGTGCCACTTCCTGAAGAGGCAAGGCAAACAGCCTTTAGGTTAGCCAAGGTTGATCCCTTTTCAGCTGCTGATGGGTTAACCAAGGTGAAGATGAGCTCTCTCATGAAGGTCTTTCCACAGGATCCAAGCCTGTTGGGAATGATTGAAGCAACAATGTTAGTTGCAGGTGCTCAGCCAGAGAGCATTCTGCAGGTCAAACACTTCTTGACCAATGTGATTATCATTTGCCAAGTCTAAAGTGGATGAAATCACAACTATCATTGCCACTGAACCTATTGCTGATATGGTTCATGAAGATGTGATCGGTGAAACTTCAGTCATCCAGACTGAAGTAGTTGAAGGTGAAAAAGAAGGAGAGGATGAAACTGAAATCATCAGCTCTGTACTGAAAAACCTAAGTACAGTATCTTCGGCTGAAGTTCAACCGGAAGCGACTCAACCGGAAAAATCTCAACCGGAAGAGACTCAACCGAAAAACTCAACTGAAGCTGAGATAGCTGAAACTTTGATCCAAATGCACTCCACCTCTGATTCAGAGCCTCCATTTAACTTCAAAAGAAAGATACAAACCAAACCAAGGAGGATGATCAAGCTAAAGAAGAGTGAAGATTGCATAACTCCTCAACCAAGAATACTAGAGACTATGGTTGATTCTGACCAGTCAGAGGAACAACTGACTATGGACGACCTAAATAGAGAGCAATTCGTTCATGACTGTGAAGATGATCAAGCCAGGATGAGATCAGAAGCTGCCAAGTCAAACTTGCAACACAAACAGTTTATGGCAGATCTGGATCATCTCTCAAATGACTTTGTGGTTGAAGGAATGGTGGATGAAGCTAGGAAAAGGTCCATTGAATGGATAATGCAGATATATGACCTTCCTAAGCTGAGTGAACAAGAGAAAACTAGGCTGATCAACATTGCTTCCAGAATGCCAACTATCTTGAATAAAAGCATAGACAACCTGGAGCTAATGGAAAGGATCAAGAGATGTGCTATCATCAGATGTCTCAAGCCTACTGCTGAAGTAGAGAAGATGAAGGCCAAAGACATATGCAAAATTGTAGATGAGCTGCTTAAACAAGTCAAAGGAGCAGAGTTTGCTGTGATTCCAAGTCTCCAAATGCCTTTGCCATCTGAGACAGTCACAGGTAATCCCTCATCTACATACATTAAGCCTGAACCATTTCATCCTTCTGACCAACTTGCTGAGTCTCTTCCTACTAATCTGTTGGAAAGACTTAAGCACCCAGCCTCTCATATTCCCACACCATCATCCAAATTCCAGTCCTACAGACCCAGGGGAATGAACCCAAGGCCCAGGGGATCCAGACCTACCAAACCCAGATATATTTCACCAAAGTGGAGGTTAGATAACTGGACTGACATTACCCCTGCAAAGCCTAAACCCTGTGCACCTGTTTGGATGTACAATCAACCTTCCTCCCCACCTAAAAACACCTCACCTTCAGCTCCACCATCACAAGCCATGAAACCACCCACCATATCACCAATAATACCTTCTGAATCCACTGAGCAAGCTGCAATGTTGGAACTTTTAATAAGTGTGACTGACGCCATCAAATCTATTCTCGAATAATTCGGTTGAAGAATCCATTGTGATTTGATTCAGAGACGTGGGTTGTGATGCTCGAGGCTTGCAAGTTTGGACCGAAGACGTTTTCTTGAAAAGTCAACCGTTCGGGTCAACGGTCAACGGTCAACGTAAAAGTCAACGGAAGTTCGGTTCGAGCGAGTCAGGCTTCATATTAATTAAATCATCTTTGATTTAATTAATAATAATTATGTCATTTGTTTATTTGTATTTGCTCATTTGTATGTGTGTTAGCTAGTTAGTGGGCTAGTGAGCACATGAGCTCTCTATAAATAGGAAGGGATAGCTTCATTAGAAAGATGATGAATAATAGATGAATAAAGGATGTTCTAGAGAGATGTGAGCTATCAATTCTAGAGAGAGAGTCTCACATTGGGTTTGAGCTCAACCCAATGTAACCGTGGATTTCCAATGACGAGTTTGTAATCATTCGGTTCGTTGTAATTATTCAGCAATAATCAATGAATCGTTTGTTTGATCATTTCTTGTCATTTATTATCTTTGATTCTCATCATCCCGTCTCCTCATCTCATCTTTGTTCTTGCTCAAGATCGGGATTCTCGATGTGAAATCGGTCCTGACAAATGGTATCAGAGCGGGTACCGATCAGATCTCGTCTCACGACGAATCTGGTCACTCGAATCTTGATTTTGAGCTTGAATGAGGTGCTGATTGAAAAACCCACTTTGGAGACTTTTTCTACTTTTTCTTATTTTTGGAGCTGATTGATGATTTCTGGATTAATCTGATGATAGATTCTTGTTATTGGGTTCATTTAGATATGATTTCATGCTCCATATGTTCAAATCAGTGAAGAAATAAGAGATCTGAGCTGAAAAAACGAAGCTGTTAGAGTTTTCACGTTTTTGGGGTTTTGAAGATTTCTTTGAGCTTTGATTCTGAGTTTTTGGTGTAATAATCAGTGTTTTTGGATGAAATAAAGTATGAATCTTGATGGAAAACGCGTTCCGGGTCCAATGGAAGCATCGGTTTCGCCTGATTCGCAATATTTTTGACAGATGTGGAAAAACACACACTTGACGATGTTTATGCGTGTTCTTCATGTTCTTGGTTATTTTCCAGATTTTTGTAGCTGATTCGATCTGATTTACTGCTGTTTATGGATTGTTTGTGGCCAAAACATTGTCATGAATAGCTAATCTTCACGAATCGGTCACGAATCTGTGGTCTAATCTCATTTTGGGACATCGCATCGCATCAGATTTGTCAGTGTTCATCATTTTTCTGGGTTAGTTGAAGATTGCTTTGGCGATTTCACTGAGCATGAAGATGTTCTTGGCGATTTCATGGTTGGCGATCTCGAATAAACCTTGGCAGTCTCGTTTCTTGCATTGGCGACCTCGAATAAGTGTTGGCGACTTCGTTTGTTTCGCGATCTCGACTGTCTTGGAGACCTCGAATAAGGATTGGCCACCTCGAGTGTCCTTGGCGATCTCGATCTCAACATCTGGGTTTTTATTCAAATAAATTTCAGACGATTCTGAGCGTATAGATGTGTAGAGGATTAATCTACGAATCCAACGGTATAAAAATCGTTCAAAATGGTCGAGTATTCACCGAGTTATGAGCATATCACGGTTTTCCGGTGACTAGCTCGATTTTCCGGTGGGCTTTCTCCGACCGATTAGGGTTGTGTGGGTGTTCGGATGTATTCAGGTTGAAGACGCTGATGTGGCACGCATTCATTGGCGGACATGGAGTTCCCTTCTCTCTCCTCTTCGTCAAACCCTAATGGTTGTCACATTTTGGTTGGACAAAAGAATGCCGTGGGACCCAGCAGTCATGAGAACTTGCACCATTCTTTTTTGTTGTCATTTAATGATGGGCTGGATTAAACCGCGTGGGACCTGCGCTGGAATAAGAGCCGTTGAGCTCATTGGCTGGAAAAATAAGTCTGTGGGCCCACATGGAATAAATAATCTGTTGAATGTTGTTGCTGTTGTCATTCTCTGATTGGCTGTTAAGCCTTTCACACGGATCAGTAATTGTGACCCTTAGATCCTTCTGTTTTCCACCGTGGGATCGATTTAAAGCCTCAAACATGATTGGCTGAATTTAATTGTCATGGATTATGGTTTTCCTATGGAGATTTTTCTCTAATAATTAAATTTTCTGCATTATTTCGTAAAACACGGGGCATTTTTCTTGTCAGTTTTTAACGAGACTTATGAGATAACGCCCGAACGGAATTGCGAAAATTTTTATTGGTCATGGAATTATTTCGTTTATTGATCGGGTTTCTAGTTTTTGTTGACGTCAAAGCCACGTTAGCTAACGACCACTGACGGACTGGTTTTGCTTCTCGGTTAAGTTTGTGACTGTTTCGTTATGTCTCACTCCAAGTTGTTTAGCTGATGCAGCGCTGATGTCATCTAACCGAATTAACTGGAATCTCAGTTAAATATTGGAATATTCCGTTAAATCTCTAACGGAAGGCCGTTACTTGAATAAAATTTACGGTCTTCTCAGTTTCATTCCAAATTGCACCGTTTAACTCAGAATTCTTCACGGAATATTTTTCCGAGTTCGATTTTCTTCGCCAAAATTACAAAGACTCCGGTTATGAATAAATATCTCGTTTACGCTCGGGATCTCAGTTTTTCACCGATTTGACATTATTTTTCGCATCCAACCCAGTCACGCGGAACAAGTTTAGTATTTATGGATCATTCACAACTGTCAGCACCCGGCTTTCGGTTTTTCGCAAGATTGTCCGATTTCAGGATTTTAGTACCGATTTCTCTTCGGAACTGAGCGGAACGGTTCCACTCTCTGCATCTGATTTTCCGCTTCCGCATCGGATGTTTTCAGAGGGATCTAGAGAAAAGGGGGAACTTCTATGGATTTGGATTATCTAGTCGATTTTCTGAAGTTGGAGCATTTTCAGTGATTGATTGGTTTATCTGATTCGGTTTGTTGTGGCTTTGACTCCAATATTCAGCATTCTTAGTATTGTACTCGACCGTGTGAACCGAGTGAACTGCAGCACTTGGATCTCAACTGGTGCAACAAGAACAGAAGAAGCTTATTCAAAGGGGGAACCTTTACAACAGAAAGATTCCGGTTTATCAGTTATTCTTTGAAGATGCACGACAGAGCGGTTCTTCACCAGTATGACAGATTTGAAAGCGTCAGTCAAGGGGGAATTGTTGGAACTTTTAATAAGTGTGACTGACGCCATCAAATCTATTCTCGAATAATTCGGTTGAAGAATCCATTGTGATTTGATTCAGAGACGTGGGTTGTGATGCTCGAGGCTTGCAAGTTTGGACCGAAGACGTTTTCTTGAAAAGTCAACCGTTCGGGTCAACGGTCAACGTAAAAGTCAACGGAAGTTCGGTTCGAGCGAGTCAGGCTTCATATTAATTAAATCATCTTTGATTTAATTAATAATAATTATGTCATTTGTTTATTTGTATTTGCTTATTTTTATGTGTGTTAGCTAGTTAGTGGGCTAGTGAGCACATGGGCTCTCTATAAATAGGAAGGGATAGCTTCATTAGAAAGATGATGAATAATAGATGAATAAAGGATGTTCTAGAGAGATGTGAGCTATCAATTCTAGAGAGAGAGTCTCACATTGGGTTTGAGCTCAACCCAATGTGACCGTGGATTTCCAATGACGAGTTTGTAATCATTCGGTTCGTTGTAATCATTCAGCAATAATCAATGAATCGTTTGTTTTATCATTTCTTGTCATTTATTATCTTTGATTCTCATCATCCCGTCTCCTCATCTCATCTTTGTTCTTGCTCAAGATCGGGATTCTCGATGTGAAATCGGTCCTGACATGCAACCAGTTCTGTTCAAAGTCCCTCTCAAGCAGATAAAGGGAAAAATAAAGTCCCAATTGAAACTGATAAATCATCTGCTAATCCTACCACTGGTGCTTCACCTGGAAGAAAGAAATCTATTGCAAAAAGACCTCAACTTTCAACCAGAAATTTTCAGATCAGGAGGATTATCAGAGAATTGAACAAAACAAAAGTTCAGTTTGAAAGGCCGCCATCTCCTGAAGAGTAAAGCTCTTGGAGATAGTCAATTTTTGAAGAACAACATACAGAGGATAAGTTTTGGCAGCATCATCTTAGGGGGAGATTGTAAGGAAATGAAAATCTGAGTCAACCGGTTCAAGATGAAGATTTCCGGTTCAAGATTTGCTCAAGTGGAAAACACTCAAGCGGAAGACTTGTCAACCGGAAAAGCTCAAGCGGAGAACATTTCCGGGTGAACTCTTTTATCCAACAGTATAAAGAGTTCAACCGGAAAAGTACTAAAAGTTCCCTTTTGCAGAAATCAGGCCTGCAACTACTTTTCTTCTCCAGATTCAGATCCTAGCCGTCTCCTACTTATAGATAATTGCATTTTGCACATTTCCTCATATGTATGTTTACTAATGTTCCTTTAGTAAGTTTATTGTTTGACTTTCATGTACGGTTAGATTAGCCCGTATGAGATCAACGGCTGTGGTTGATCTCCTTAGTACTATATATAGTTGTTAGCTAGTTCATTCACAAGTACCAGATTCAGTGCTTACACTTGTAATAGTTTGAACTTGAGTTAATGCAAATAGTACCGAGAAATTTATTATCTGGTGCTCACTAGTTTATGCAATCAACATAATCAAACTACAAGTATAAGTAAAACAAAGCTTAAGTAAAAACAAGTGTGATACAACTTTATTCCGCATGGTTGTGATCCACAAGTAAAGAGTTCTTGTTCTGATTATTTTCTCTGAGTAATCAACGGTCCTACATGGTGCACATGAACTATTTTTCACTGCTTATTCTCTATTATTATACTTTGTATGTGTTTTCTAGTTGGGTGGGTCGTATGCTGGGTAGTAAACTTTCAAGAGGATGCTACTCTGGTCTTCAGGGTTCGGTGAACGCCACGAGGTGTATAGGGGAGCATAACAGGTGATCAGGTATGAATTTTTTGGCCTCACATCCAAGAGTTGTCGATATAAAGTTATTAGCGGGAGTATGTCGCTATATGCATGAACGTGAAGGGTGCATAGGGGCACACGCCTGTCTATGCCGGATTTAGTGTTGACCTAGGACAGACTGCCAATAGACTCAAATAGGGTATTAATAATAAGAATGAGTACTTTTGATTATTTGTTTTTCTGCGGACTCACCAACAACTTTATAGTCGTTGACTTGTTTAGTTCATGTTGCAGGTAGGTAGCTATTTAAAGCAGGTTATTAGTCAGGCGGGAGGGGTTATGATTGGGATTTGGTGAAGGAGGCGTTGAGCCTTTGATTGCTTAATCTAATTTTGTCACTTGTTGTCTCTGTTGTTGATTCTAGTATCTTGAACTCTTATTTTGCATCTTAGAGTACACGGGACCGAACTTTGTAAAGTTATTAGGTGTAGAACCTTCTAGCGTTTATATAGTATTTATATGGTATGTTGTTTGTATTGGGTTGTTTGTTGTGTATGATTTTGCATACTCGGACTTCCCGCTCTTGGCAAGGGGCGGAAAGTGGGGGTGTGACACATGCGATGTGGTGGCAAAGCAAAACATGTCATATACGACGCTACATGATCAGCTAACCATGTCATTTCTTCAAATAGGAACACTAATCTGTTTATAAATGTGTTACATGAGATGACTTGCTTAACACAAATAATCATACCAGATAGTAACACAAAACGAGAGGACCCATTTAACATGGTGAGTGTTTTGACCAAAAACTACAATGTAGGATTTTGTGATCAGTTTCGTTTATGAGGTTATGTTGGTAAAACGGTTTGTAACTAAGCAAGATTTGAGATAAAAGAAAGTTAAAATCAACTACAACCAAAGATTCTTAGGATGCAAGCAATAACACCAGGATTTATACGAGGAAAAAACCCTTAATTCTTAGATGTCTCTAAGGATCTCCGGCATAAAAATCTCAAGCGAGGATAACACACGTCGCTGATTTTATTCTACTAAAACTGTTAAGTGTGAGTGAAGAGCCAAAAGGTGTTCTCAATAATAGCCTAAGCCACCTATTTATACATGAATAATGCTAACTAGTTCTTCGGAGATCCCGGGATTCTCTCCACTAGCCGTTATGGTGGTTAAGGCCGAATCTTGAGCTCCCTGAACATCTCCACGCGTTCAATATACTTGACTTGGTCCTTTAAAGTAGTTACGGTAGTGTCCAGATTTCTTGGGATCCTCCCTTCAACGGCATGGTTTTGTTGGAGTCCGAGTCTTCAGCCGTTTTCTCCTCTCTACGCGTCTTTCAAATGGCGACTCAGTCTTCTTAGTCGTTTCCCATGCTCTACCTTATCTTAAATTAAATAACAATAAGGAAAATAATTAGTAACGTTACCTGTGCATGCTGGATTATGTAAATAAATATGACTTTCCTGGATGCACAGCATCCTAGTATGCGGTCAGTATATGAATCGTCAATAGATACCCTGGATGCAGAGTATAAAATTGAGCCCTAACAATTGCCCCTAAATTTTACGTTTGTAGATAAGAACTACAGCTGTGAAATTTAAAAAATAGATGAGTCATCCCTATCAATTCAATCTGGTCCGCTTATTTTGATCTCATTACTCCACGAATAACTACCCACGTCCCATCATCTCTGCATTTTCACCTCCATTTAACCCCTTCATTCATATCAGGTTTTTTCTTCACCTTTTCCAAACAACCTCAAATGCTCTATATTCTTCTTCGTATCAGGTACTTACTCATTTCTCTCATTCTTATTTTCTTAATCATGGTGAAGCATTACATTCGCCCTGAGTCAGCCGTTACCCCTGCTGGAATTCAGGGCTTCAGGAATCAAAAATTCCTCAGAAACCCTGAACAAGAAACTTGTTCATTCCTCGATTACGACATTTCCATTGTCAAGGCTTTCGGTCTCTTCCCTGATTCTGATGTACTTTACCCATTTGATGCTCGGCTAAGGTCCGATTTTTCTTCTCCGACATGGGTCTGTTTTCCATTCACCCCATTCTCCCTAGGTCTTTCTTACCCGTTCTCGGGCCTAGTAAATGAGTTTTTCAGGGCTAAGGGTCTGTCATTTGCACAAACATTGCCAATGGTTGGCGTATTCTAGTTTCAATTGAACATTTAAACCATCTTTTTGAAAATCTGATCGGGCTGCCTAAGCTTGCTCAAGCTTATGAGTTTTAGTCTCATGGCTCAAACAGGTTTCTTTTCAAAACTTTATGTTGAGAACAACAGTTGATTCGAGGGTTACCCAACATGACGAGTGGAAGGGAAAGTTCTTTTTTTTTAAATGGTACTGCATCCCGAGGGGTGTTGAGATTCCTCTGAACGGGATTGTAAAGGGTAGGAGTACCTAAAATTCATGTTAGGATTTAATAATAATATTGTTATACTTAACTGCATCTTTTCGTTGTAGTGCCAAATTTGCTGGAAGTTGGACCGGAGGAAGCTAGCACCTCAGTCAACCTGGACGAATTCCTGGGCATCCCAGAAATTGAAAGAGCATCAGGGTCGACGAGCACTTTTCAGCATCCAAGCCTTCTGCCATCATGTCAAGTTGTAAGCATCCTGGGTTCTCTTTTGAATATTTTTCTGATAGCTAATTTATTTTATTCTTCTTCCCTTTCAGCCATGGCACCTGTTTCTGAATTTGACGTTGAGGATCTAGACGCTACCTTTGTTTCTGAATTGGGGCTGACAAGGACATCTAGGTCCTAGGATTCATCAAATCTGAGGCCACTCCGGTCAGCCACATTCATGCAACCAAGGCTTCCACCTCTCACAAAAGGAAGACCAGGAACGCCACCAGTTAGTGCTGCCTCGCATCTTCTGTCCGACCTCACTGCTTTTGAACTTGGTGCCCATACTGAAGCCACCATTCACCAGGTAATCCTAGAATATACCCTGGATGTATGCAATGCAGATTATATTAGTAAGTTAAGAAATAACTGACGACCTTTGCTTACAGTTTTCGCAAGCTGTCTCCCACTTCCAGAAATTCTTGAATATTGCTGAAAAGCGGGCAGCTGATGCCGAGGTCGGGGCCAAGGTGAAGGTATCCCAAGAATCCAAGGAGGCGACCAAGGCTAAACTCTTGTATGATCAGGCGACGAAGGTCATGAAAGAGAACGAGAAGAAGGCGGTAGAGGCGAAAAACAAGCACGAGACAAACTTGGCCAAGGTCGTGTCATTCTCTAAAACGTCTGCTATGATCTCGGTCCTCCAGGCCAGACTCAAAATGGTAAAGGATGCAGCTGACATGGGCTTTTTCAATCCGAAGTGGGACCAAAAGTTGTGGGTCAAAAAGCTTTGCATCCTTGGGGGTGTTATCCCCCCTGGTTGCGACCAAGTGGCTGCCCAGGATGCGATGAAGGTGCGTCCAGCTGCCAGGTGGAGCTGGAACGGAGATGGAGGTTGACCAGGCTAGTGCTCAGGTTCAGGATGTTGGGATGGAGGGTGGTGTTGGTGGTGATGGTGAAGGAGATCTTCCCAAGGAAGGAGATTTTGATGCTGCTGATGTAGTAACCATGGTAATAGTCCATGGTCCTCCATTTCCCTTCCTTGTCTTTTGGAAAAACAATGTTATGTTTGTGTTGATTCGCGTTGGTTGATGTTCCCAGCTTAAAACAATGTTCCACCCACAAGCTTAAGCTTGTGGTTTTTGACTGGCCCCATCATGGGGTGCTGAGTGGTTTATCTCAGCCTCAGGATGTTTTAAATAACATGACTGCTTTGATGTCTTCTGTGTTATGATTCTTTTACCCTGCATAACTAGGTTAATTGAAAATGTATACAGGTTTTAGAAGAATACTTATCCTTTTCATCTTGGGGTGTGTCACACCCCAACCGATGGCGGAATATGTCGGGGCCCAACGATTGTCCAGATGCTCATGACAACTAATTATAGTTGAAATACTTAAACATACTTTTTTTATTGATCAACTAAAGATACTGTACAATAAAGATAAACATACTGAATACATATCAAAACTGATTTAAAGTCTTTAATCTAGGTCCAGCAATTCTAGTGTGATCACAATATGGCTCAAGTATAGATTCCTGCAACATGTTTAAAATCAAGTGTCAACTACAAAAGTAGTTGGTGAGTAAACACAAATTTAAATAATATATACATTTTCAATAACAACGATATATGTAAAACGAGATACTTTCATGTATATAGTCAAATAAGTAATGATGTCAATGTTAATAAGTGAGCGCATCAAACCTTAGAAAACTAGGCTTCCAATCATCTGAGGCCAATTACCAGGCAGCTCAGATGGGTTGTCAAACCAATAGATATATCTATTATTGTAACCCCGGCCTCGGTATGTTAATGAGTATGCTTTGTGTTGGAGATATCGAGGTACATCACAATCAATCACAAAAATCCACATAAGTTTAACATACATAGAACTTATCCAATCAACATATAATCGCGTTTACGTTTTAGAGGAACGATTTTAAAGAGAGATACATGTTACACCCCAAAACAGTAAAAAGATAATGCAGGTATGATTTCTGACAACTCAGATTATCATTCGAATGAATCACCATTAGAAATGATAATATGAATTGAATAGTCATAACCAACAGTATTAAAAGAGGGTGCTCGTGAATACTCACAACACGAATCATCATTCGCATGAATCACCATTCGAAGGGTAATACGTGTTGGTCATTTAGACACAATCCACAATGTTAAAAAAGGGGATTTATGAATACTCACTACTCAAGTCATCATTTGAAGGAATCACCCTTCTAGTAATAATAAGAGTTTATATCGCATAATATCCCACAGTAATAAAAGGGGGTATGGATACTCACATAATGAGTAGATAGGAAACGAGAGATAGAACCAATCGCGAGAGATAATACCCTGGAGATTATCCTAATGAAACGAATAGGCTAAATGAATATGGGAACTCATAATGATTATAATACTAAGGACATGTGGAACTTAAGGAGAGTTAGGTTCTATTTGTTTAAAAGGACCATTTTATTTAAAAGGACCATTTTACCCTTTATTGGTAAATTAGTGATAATATGAAGACACGCATTCCTATAAGCAAACGCTCACTCCGGGATCGCCCAGTGAGGTGTGCCAGGTCCCAGTTGGTATATATGTGAAAACCTCGCTTTGCCAGAAACCCCAGTGTACAGGTGTGTTGGTAAACAAATTATGAGGCAAAACTATGTAACCAAATTCGTTAGTGAGGTATGGTGCCCTGGATGTAAAGTTTATAAAACCAAGTTTGTTGGTTAAAATCCAAGGTTTAAATAAGATGAATGGAAACATAAGTAACAACTTCCCTGCATGCAATCAAAAACACCGAGATTTGGAAGGGGGAATAGCCCTTATGTTAGAACATGTTATGATGTCTAATGCTAGGTCTAGGTGTTTTGTCTATGTAATAGTCATTTTGTAAGATCTGATCCCAGCGTACCAGTGGACGGACCACGTGGTACGCAGCCGCAGACCATCTGGTACATGGGTTAATTGGTACACCGGGTAGATTCGTATAAATAGTTTAAGCTCTTTTGTTTAGAAGAAGTTGCGAGAGTTGAAGTCTTAACTGTGTGTATTCTGTAGTGTTTGCTCTCTGTTCTCTCTCTGTTATCTTGAGCTTGTTATCAATCAAACAAAACTTTATTTACACCGTGTTACTGAATTGATCGTGATCATGCATTAGTAAGATCATCCGTTTCAGTGTTTTACAAGTGGTATCAGAGCTAGATTGCTCTTTTGCTGTGATCTCTAGTCAGTTTTTTCGTTTCTAGAGAGAGAAACAACACTTTTGGTACAAATTTCATTATTTCTTCTCGGTTTTATGTCCAATCTATATGAAATTTGTTTCCAAAATGATCCGTGAGTGTTTTCGTTGAGTGCTGTGTCGATTTTTCATCCGAAAAACCAAAAACAGTGAAATTCAGTCGAGTTTCAGTTGGTACGCGTTTGGTCCGGCTCAAGAACACACTGATACGACGCTGGTCCGCACAGCAATCTTCATAGTGTTGTTGGTACGTTGCACTTGGTCCGTAAGGCAATCTCCTTCGTTGTTCCGTGACAATTACTAACTAGTATGTGGGCAGTTACGTCGTACCAGTCTGATCCGTTCTAAAATTGGTCCGTGAGGAAAGTGATACGCTGGTGGTACGCCTTTGTTATTCTGGTCCGAGTGTGGTATGCTGTGAGAAGTGGTACTTTGTGTTTGGTTCTGGTACGCAGATCGACATTTTGGTACGTTTGAGCAGTTTTTGAGAAAATTATCATGGATCCGTTCCAAGCCTTTGCTGCAATGTCTACAACCGTTCAACCCCCACTGAACTACGATAACGAGATAGGAACAACGAATAAGGTTCCTAAGTTGATGAAATTCGAAGATTATCATAATTGGAAGACTCGTTATGAATCGTATATCGGTGTGACTGATGTAACCGTATGGACTCCTATGCTTGATGGGTATGAAGTTCCAAAGTTCACAAGTGGAGAATTTATTGGTCAAGTAAAGCCTTACAATAAAATGAATGATGCTGAGAAAGAAGCATTTAAACTGGAGAAAAATGCGTATTCTAACTTGTCAATGGCTCTACCAAAGGATATTTTGCACCAGTTTAAAATGCATACAACATCGAAAACATTGTGGGATGCGTTGTGTAATAAATATGAAGGAAACGCTCAATACAAGAAAAGCAAAACGAAGGTGTTGTTGAGAGAATATGATAACTTCTGTCACGTCCAAAATAAGACAATCAATGATCTCATATCAAGGTTATCACACTTGGTAAGTGAGCTAGAAATAGTTGGAGTGAAGAAGGAGGCAGGTGAATTGAAAGGGAAGCTTCTAGATGCTTTACCAGCAAAATGGGAAGGCTATATCTTGCTGTTAACTCGTGATAAAAGTTTTGATGAGATTTCGTATGATGATCTAACAAGGAATTTGTTGGCTCGAGAACTAGATATGATGCGAGTAAAGACTCTTCCAGCACAAGTTCAGAATCCGGATGTGTATTTTGGAGAAAATGCTTTGACTATGCATGCTAAAGCTAAAACTAACACCAACTACTGCTTTTTATGTTGAAAATTCGTCGAGGGGTCATGCTAGTGTATCTCGGGGTTCTACTGGTGAGAGTTATACTAAAAAAGCTACAGTGACATATCCAGTTTACTCCAATCAATCTGCTTCTGCACCAAATCAGAATGCTTTTTCTGCCAAAACTACAAACGATTTCATGGCGCTGTTTTCAGCAATGGTTTCTTCATATGATGGGGTAGTGGCAGGAAAGTTGACTAGTGCTGAGTTAACAGATGAATACTATGAACAAATTGATGCTGATGATCTAGAACTTATGGATATCAATTGGTCCATGGCAATGCTTGTTCGGAGAGGTAAGAAGTATATGCAAAGAACGGGACGCAAAGATTTAAATCCTGATAGAAAGCTTGGGTTCGACAAATCCAAAGTTCGTTGCTATAATTGTCAGAATTATGGTCACTTCGCAAAGGAATGAAATAATGCAAAGAAGCAAGAAACTTCAAAATTGTTTCAGAAGTATGCAGCTCAAAGTTCAAAAGCATCGGGAAGCAATTCTACTCCATCAAGTTCAAATGCAAATGCTTCGAATTAAGATTCTAAAGCATTGGTCTCTCAAACTGGAGAAGGCTATGACTGGGGAGCAGATTATCCTGATGAATCTGCATTTCTGTGTACTGAAGAGAGAAATGTGAAGATTAAAGATGATCCTGAACTTCCAGGTGAAGACTTCTTTGCAGAAGGCCAACAAGCCTTTATGGCTAACATTCAGGTTGACTCTAAACCTTGCAAACATTGCATGACCTCTGCTAACAAATTGAAGGAATTTTCTAATGAGAAAGTTATGTATTGTGACAAATACATGTTGGCAGAGGAGAACACAAAAATATACAAACAAAGGTGGGAGGCCGTTAAGGCTGAACTGAAAAGTGAGCATGCATTGACTTTGAGCACCAAAATTGAATTAAATAATAAAACTGAAGATTACATCTTTTATGAAAGGAAGCTTGCAGAAGCTAAAGCTAAGATTTCTGAATTGAACATTGAAATTCTAGATCTTAAAAGACAACTTGAAAATTTCAAAAACTCAGCTTCCTTTGCAAGTTTTCTTTGCAAAGATTATACTCTAAAAGAGGTGTTCAAAGAATCGAAATGCAATTCAGTTTCACCCCCGATTGTGCATGGTTTGGAACCGACAGACACTGAAACGAAACCATCAATTGTGTTTGATTATTCAGAGATCACAGAGAACTTAGTTGGTACTTTTGACAAACACAAAGGCACTTATAAAAAGAAGCCTGGAAAACATGTGTCCAAGGCAAATCTTGATGCTTCAACATCAAATGAGTCAAGTGATTCTGTAGGTGACAAACCAACTGGGTCTGTCAAACTGACACCTTTGGAGCAAGCCATTAAGATAAAAGAAACTGAGAAGAAAATGAAAACTTTTGAAAATGAAAATTTTGCTAAAGGCCAAGATCTCTTTTATGAAAAAGACTTAGTAACAGCTAGCAACACAACCACACCGGATGTTAATGCAATTCCGGTTGCTCCTCCGAAGTCTAGCAAGTTTAGTTGTTGGAACCTATTTTGTTGGCAACACAAACTATTCACCGTTGAGTATTGCTGGTGAAGACCTTTTTGATACTTTGTTTTGTAATTGACTTTGAATTTGTACTTAGAAACATTTTGATTATGAATCTAGCGTACTTGTTTTTCTTCTTAGCGGACTTCTGATTAATTGAACTTAGCGGACTTGTTTAACACTTAGCGTATTTGTTCGATGTTTGTCTTAGCGTACTTGATTTGCTCCTAGCGGACTTGTTTACTTAGCAGACTTGTTCCTAATCTTAGCGAACTTGTTTTGCTCTTAACGAACTTGTTAGCAAAGTTGTCTATACTTAGCGGACTTGTTAGCGAACTTGTTAATGCTTAGCAGACTTGTTAGCGAACTTGTTAATGCTTAGCGGACTTGTTAGCGAACTTGTTAATGCTTAGCGGACTTGTTAGCGAACTTGTTTTTGCTTAGCGGACTTGTCTACTGCTTAGCGAACTTGTCTCTGCTGATGGAATATTTTGCTGAATTCTAGGTAATGATTGTGTGTGTCAAACATTATTTTTGTCCTATGCTCTCTTGTAGTATATATATAGTTGAGAAAACCCTATTAAGGGACGGCACTCCTGGATTATTCTTCAAGAGAGCATTTGTGTGTGTGTTCTTGGTGTTAGTGTGTGTTCTTGAGCTTTAGGAATCATCAATGGGTGAGCATTGATGCAGATTCATCCAGAATCGACCATCACACATGATTTCCGCACTTGTGTGATGAATCATATGAGAACATGTTGCTCAAATATGGTCCTGACAATTGGTATCAGAGCCATGTTCTTCATTTTTTAAAGTTTTTCTCAAAATGGAGAAAATCTCATATGAGTTGTCAATTTTGGAGGGATTTGCTTGTTGTTTGAGTTGATTCTTGGTAGAAATCACTCAAGAAACACAATGCTATACTCAGATTTCATTAAAACTCAAGATATCTAGTCGATTTTTTAAGATTTGGACAAGAACAGTTCGTATTTCTATATAGTCTGTACTTGAGAAATTTTTTCCAAATTCATTTTTCTGTTGAATCTTTGTTGAAATTGATAAATGGCGAGATTAATGCACCTAAAACCGAATCTATTGGCACTGATTTCTCTTAAAAATATCAAGTATTTAAGATTTTAGAGGCTAAAAGTGGTGGTTTTTGGTGTTCTTCACATAATCTTACTATTCCATCAGATTAGGTCATTTAGAGTGGTTTTTGGAGTTTGTGTCAGTTGAGAAAAGTATTCCTACATGAATTTCGAACCTATTGATGATCTCAAACTTTGTTTTTGTCAACATTGATTTTTGAAGTTTGAAATTACTCAAGAACAAACTGTTCAAATTTTGGCTAAGTCTGAAAATTTGACTTTTCAATTTTTTTGCAGAAATCTCACTTGTTAATGACTAATTATGTTTGTTAATGTATGTGAATGTAGGATTTGTGTGAATTCAAGCATTCTACAAGCATTTGAGCATTTTGAACCAAGCGTTCAATCCGTCCGAACAGTTAGTCAATTTAGCAAGTTTGTGCTAAATTTTCGTGTTTCTCACTTCCAATGGATGAAGGCAATCAGTTTGCTCCTGTCATGCAAGGTCACAATCGTCCACCAAAACTAATGGGCGCAAGTGACTTCGATGATTGGAAAGGGAAGTTTGTGTTGTTTCTGGAGTATGTTGATTATGATCTTTTGACTTCAATCGTTGAAGGTCCTACTCTGTTTGAAATTGATGAAGCTGCTGCTACTGGCACTGCTGCTGTTACTGTTGTTGATCCTCCTCATAACAAGAAGAAGATTCCAAAACCTTTGGATACGCTGACTCCTGCTGAAAGGGCACAAAGGAAACTTGACATGCGTGCATTGGGTTGTATAAAGATGGCATTGAATAATGACTTGCTACATCAATTTCGTGAGGCTACTTTAGGCCATGAGATCTGGGTTGGTTTGGAGAAAAAGTATGAAGGAAATCCGGCTACAAAGGAGAGAAGACTTGAGAAATTGAAGTTGGCTTTTAACAATTTCGCTCACAGAAGTGGTGGGTCGTTTGAAACACATGTCAACCGCTTCTGCAGAATCATTACCGAAATGACTACCAAGAAAATTCGTCCTGATTCTGGAGATATCATAAGGGAAATCCTGCATTCTTTTCCTTAGGAATTTGCCTCGTATGTCACTTACCTAATAGAAAGTACCGATCTAACTCAGGCTGACTATCTGGATATGATAGACAAGGTGAGAGACTATGAAGTAAGAGCGGTTGAGCGTAGTGGCAAGTCACTTATGGGAAATGTGACTTCAAGGGGCTCATATTCCTCAGCTCCTAATGCTGCATTTGCTGCTTCTGCTTGTGAGGAGAATTATCAGTTTTCCAACTCGTCTGGCTCAACACTGCCTGCAATTGCTTCATCTCCTGTACCAGCTGCTATACAAACTGAATTATTTACATCACATGCCACTCATCAACCTTCAAATGTTACATATGTTCAACAGCCACCTTCTGGGTTCATGGTTCAGCAGTCAGCACCAATTTCATTTAACAACACCTGTTTGGACCAAGACTTGTGCAATGCTTTCCTGGCTTGCATGAACTCTCAAATGTCCGGGAACATTGAGACAATGACTGTTTGTCAAGAAGATCTTGACCAAATTTCTGCTGATGATCTGGAAGAGATCAACATCAAGTGGCAGATGGGTATGATTGCTGCTAGAACGAGGAAGTTCTTTAGAAAGACTGGGAGGAAGTTGTTTCAACCTCCTTCAAATGCCAATATCGGGTTTGATAAGTCCAAAGCTCAATGCTTCAACTGTCAAGAGCTCGGACATTTCACACGTGAATGCCCAAAGCCAAGAACGTGGAATGCTCCTGCAAGCTCGGTTGGAGGTAATCAGGCTTTTCTGAAACAAGCTGGTAATGGAAACCAGTCATATTAGAAGCAAAGCAGCTCATCCTATCAGAAACCTCAGAATGCCAACTCTAATGTCTCTCATCCTGGCTCGTCTAACTCTCAAGCTGCTCAAGGAGTCAACAACGGTGGCAAGGCATTAGTCTCACTCGAAGATGGTATCTATAACTGGACATCGTCTTCATCCTCTTAACCTTCAAGCCAGTCAGACTATGCACTAATGGTCAATTCTGATGGTGAGGAGCTCTATGAGTCAGTTAAATTTGACCCTCTCTTCCCAACTGATTTATGTCTGGTGGCTGGAGTTGATGAGATTCTTGAAGAGTTTTCTCCTACTGTCGGAAATGTTACTGCTGTGAATCCATCTGAGATAGAGACGGAAGCAAGCGAGCGTCTTCTCGAACTTCAGAAGGAAACAATTCCAGAAGAGGTAAGATCATCTTTGTGTTCTGAGAAATATCGTGAAACTGTTGCTCGCTATCGCGCGTACAACTTAGAGTTGCATGCTAAGGCGAAAGAGAGCGGGAGTAATGTTGAGCTTCTTCAAGCTAATGAAAAAGAGTTTTTGGTCAAAATTAAGTCACTTCAGGATGACATTGAGTTCATGAAGCACACATAATCAAACTTAAAAATCTAAATTGTTGATCTGTTAAAAACTTTGACTTCTCTGAGAAACAGCTACGCTGAAGCTCGAGAAACAATAGATTTGATGAAACTTAACCCTGAAACTTTGGGAAGTGCGGTCGCTAAGGACATAATGTCGCGTCTTAGTACAGGTTTGGGTTTAACACGGGAGATACTAGAGAGTGCGGCTGAGCATCCACTCAATCACAACTATCTTTGTGTCCCCGAATTGATCAAAATCAATCCTAAGAGCCGTATTAAGTTCATCGACCCCAGTTTGATTCCGTGTACTTCTGAAATCAATGCGATGGAAGAACAGTTGGCTAAATCGGAAACTGCCTCTGGTCTCCCACCGATTGATGAAACATTAAAATTTTGGAGATTTTGATGCTATTTCTTTGAATTCTGTCAATACTAGTCTGTCTGAAGCATATGTGCAAAAAGCTGCTGAAACCGAGTTTCTCAATTTGTGTACACAAAATACATCAGAGGCTCAATCTTTCTTATTTAATGAAAACTATGATGTTTTTAACACAAATGAAATTGTTAAAAGAACTAAAACCACTCGAAGGCGCAAGCCCAAGAAGAAGGTTGCAAATGAGAAACTTGTGATTCAGCAGGACATCGATGATGATGAGTTTAGTCGTGCTTTTACCGAAATGGCCTTAACATGGTAATACTGTTATGCACACACAAGCTGGTCTTACAATCATCGATGGTAAGGTGATCACTGTTCCTAATACACAACCAAACGCTCCAACGATGCCTGCTCATGCAACTTCTGCATCCGTGTTTGTTGAGCCAACTGTTACATCTGTTTGCAATGCTCCCAAAGTGACTGGTAAATCCACTATGGTTCTTTTCAAGACAAGTGATCCTAAGAAGAAGAGACCTCAAAATGAACCTGTTTTGACTGGTCAATCAAGTGTTGAAGATCAGCCCACTGTGGTCGAGCTAGATGCAATAACCGTTGATGCTACTGAAACTGAGAACACCCCCAAGAAAAGGAAACAAACCAGAAGGAGGAAGAAGAAGACTGTGGTCACTGAAACAGAAAAGGATGAATGTTCAACATCAAATGAGCCACAACCAAAGGCTCCCCAAGTTGCTGAACTACCTATTGTGGTTGACCCTAGTGGAACGGTTGAGACTTTGGGTTGTACAGTTTGCGGGAATCCACACCATGATGCAAGGGTATGTTTATACAACACGGGTTATCCTGCCTTTGACAACACCCTAATACCTCCTGTTCATTACTACTTGCAAGGAAATCAAGTGGCCCCAATGTATTACGGGAATTATGGTGAGGATTACATGGTTTAACAACCTGACACCATGTTTCAATAGTCTTACCCAAATCAACTTTACATTCCTAACCAAGCTCAATATGTCCCTCATGGTTTGGGAAGGAAGGTAAAAGCTTTGAGGCCACCAGTTCAACAATCAGTGAGAATGCCTGCACCAAATCCTGTTCCTATAAGATCTTGGACACCTCGACCAAGGCCTGCTTTTATGCCTAGGTCTATGATGGTTCAACAACCTGCATGGGCTCCTCGACCAAGTGTTACATCTTCACCAACTCCTCCTGTTGTAGTTCAAACAACAAATGCTCCGCCAGCAAAAAAGGCACCCAAGAAGAAGGTCCCAGGTCAATCTGGCCCGGGTCCATCTCAAAACTAGTCACTTTCTTTTTAATGTGCAGGGACTGGCCCAGAGTGCTGTTGTTATATTCTGAAACATGGATTCAAGATTCCCGAAGATCAGATTCTATTTCGAGCAAAACGGAAAGGGAATATGTATGCTCTAGATATGTCTGGTGTAAGGCCGATTGGCTCCATTGCATGCTTCTTGGCTAAGGCTTCAGAAGATGACTCTACATTATGGCATAGGCGAATGGGGCATGTGAACTTTCGGAACATGAACCGCCTTGTTAGGGGGAAACACGTTGACGGTGTGCCGGAGAAGGAATTCATCCACATCGACATTTGTGTGGCATGTCTGAAGGGTAAACAACACAAGACATCTCACAAGCCAAAGCCACCGGGTAGAACGACAACAATACTTCAACAACTCCATCTAGACCTCTTCGGGCCTGTAAGCATCAAGAGTTTAGGGGGAAAGTCATACTGCTTGGTTATCACTGACGACTACTCCAGATACTCATGGGTGTTTTTCCTGAAAAAGAAGTCTGAAACTGCTGAGATCTTGAAGGATTTTGTCACACGTATCGAGAACAGATGCAGAGAGCGGGTTAGAATCATCAGATCAGGCAATGGGTCTGAATTCAAGAATCAGACATTTGATGCATTTTGTAATGAAAAAGGCATAACTCGACAGTTCAGTTCACTGTATACACCGCAACAAAATGGAGTAGCTGAACGGAAGAATAGAACTATCATCGAAGCTGCCAGAACAATGCTTGCTGATTCTAACTTGAAATTATCTTTTTGGGCAGAAGCTGTCAATACAGCCTGCTATGTTCTGAACAGAACACTCCTGGTCAAACATGCTAACAAGACGCCATTCGAACTGTTTTCCAAAGTGAAACCAAGTCTAAAACGATTAAAACCGTTCGGATACGCTTGTACTGTATTAATTCAGACGGATCAGTTACCCAAATTTGCATGGTTATTTTGTTGGATACTCGATGACCTCAACGGCCTATCGAGTGTTCAACAGAAGAACTCAAGTTGTTATTGAGTCGTGCAACGTTACTTGTAATGAGCATACTCTGAACACTAAAGATCCTGCGCCGGATAACATGTATGACCTTGAGTCTTTCTCTTCAACTTTTAGTGTATTTCAATCTGATGATGTAGGTACGTCTTCTGCTGCTGTTGATCAAGGAAATGAAGCTACCAATCCTATTGTTGATATGCTTGCACCTATTACGTCTTCGATCCTGGATACCATTTATTCAGTTGATCCTACGGAGTTATGAAGGGAAAATCAATCAACTCCTTCAGGTGATGTTAATGGCACTTCATCTTCTACTTCTGCACCTGAAATGCCCACCATTCAGATTGATGAACATGTAATTGTGGAAGCAGAACCTGCACAAGCAACAACCAAGGCAGACAACACTGTTGAAATCGATGTTGTTGCGCATGATTCTGACTCAGATGACGTAACAGAGATTGATACCGGAGAGACTCCTGGCGATGACCTGCAAATTGGGAATCTGGACTCATCTATTCCAGCCCCTGCTGTTAAAGAGACACGAATTCATAAGGTACATCCTACGAATCAGATCATTGGGCCAGTTGACAAACGTCTCACTAGGAGTCAGTCTAAGGAATTGAACACATGTTTGTATTCCTGTTTCATTTCACAAGAAGAGCCTCCCACTATTGCTGCTGCCCTTCTAGATGATAACTGGATTGAAGCCATGCAAACAGAGTTACTTCAATTCAAATTGCTTAATGTCTGGCATTTGGTAGATCCTCCTCTGGGTATAAAGCCTATTCCTGTCAAATGGATTTTCAAAAACAAGATAGACGACCGTGGAATTATGATTAGAAATAAAGCCCGCTTAGTTGTGAAGGGGTACATGCAAGTTGACGGCATTAATTATGAAGACGTCTACGCGCCTGTCGCTCGTCTGGAGGCAATACGAATCTTCCTGGCTTATGCCGCATCAATAAACATAACTGTTTATCAACTTGATGTGAAGACCGCATTCCTCTACAGAGAGCTTGATGAAGACATGTATGTAGAACAACCTTCGGGGTTTGTTGACAAATCATTCCCTAAGAAATGTTACAAACTGGACAAGGCCCTCTATGGTCTACACCAAGCCCCAAGGAAGTGGTATGAGACGTTATCGACATATCTGCTGTCAAATGGTTACAAGCGAGGGGTAATTGATCAAACACTATTCATTCGACATGTTGGTGAAGATATGCTGTTAGTGCAAGTGTATGTCGACGAAATCATCTTTGGTTCAACCAACGTCGGCCTATTCCATGCATTTGAGGAGTTAATGAAGAAGAAATTTGAGATGAGTGCAATGGGAGAGTTGACATTTTTCCTCGGAATTCAAGTGAAACAGAAACCGGATGGCATTCTTATCATCAAAGGAAAATATGTGAAAGAGATCCTGAAGAAATTTGGGTTTCAAGATTCTAAAGGCTTCTCTACGCCCGTCGTCACTCGCCACAAGTTGAATCAAGATCCGGAGGGTGTTTGTGTAGATGGGCACCTATACAGGTCTATGATTGGCTCTCTCATGTATCTGACAGCAAGTCGTCCCGACATCATATTTGGAGTCTGCCTATGTTCCCGTTTCCAGAGTAAGCCAAAAGAATCGCACTTAATGGTCGTGAAGAGGATTTTCCGGTACTTAAAGTCCAATCCAAATAGAGGACTTTGGTATCCTAAAGATCCGCTATTTGACCTTCGAGCCTTCTCAGATAGTGACTACGCCGGTTGTGAACTCAATCGTAAGTCTACGACGGGAGGAGCTCAGTTTTTAGGGAACCGTCTGGTCTCGTGGCAATGCAAGAAGCAGACAACAGTGTCAGTCTCAACGCCTGAAGCAGAGTACATTGTTGCTGCCTCCTGCTGCTCTCAGGTGCGCTGGATTCAGAATCAGCTGCTGGATTACGGTTTGAATTTCATGGGTACCCCTATTCATATAGATAATACTGCTGCTGTTTCAATTGTTAAAAATCCCATTCAGTATTCTAAGACTAAGCATATTGAGGTTAGGTACCATTTCATTAGGGACTGTGCCGAGAAGAAACTAGTCACTTTACTCCATGTTAATACAGATGATCAGTTAGCAGACCTTTTCACTAAGCCATTTGATATGTCTAGGTTTAACTTTCTGATTAGTGTTGTAGGCATGATTAATTATGATTGAACCTTCTCCATTCCCTAGTATGTTAGTATCTTGACTTCATAGGTTTAGTAGCTTAGGAGTGTTATCTATTTTCTCTTTATACTTGTTTGTTTATGTTTATATTCTTATCTTTAAATTTTTCCATGACTTTTACTTTTTGACTCCTTGAGTCATTTTTCAGGTTTGTCTAACCTTCATTTGACCTAAACACTTTTGTTTGTGGTTGTCTTGTGTCAAGTCTCTGTTAAAAGATCAAAAAGATTTTTCTTGTTTATTTCTGTTTTTGTGTCAGTCTGCCGTGCCTGCAACGTGGAAGATAAACCAAAAACATTGAAAATTTGACAAAAACAACAAAAATAGTGTTTATTTTTTTGTAATTCATCAAGTGTTTTTACACACACGTCAAATACAAAGAAAAATCAAAATCCTTGGTCTGTGGTCGGACAAAATGTGTGGAACATGATATGATTCTGGTCTTGTAGATGTAACCATAGGATATGATCCAGTCGACCAGTAACTCTATCATTTGATGTGTTGGTAGGCTCAACATACTGAGAAGTAAACAAGTCTCTGTGATAACACATTGATTTCATTGAGGAATGTGGACCTTGGGAGTTTAAACAGTGGCATATTCTTTAAAGTTGCCCTTCTCATTAGTACTAGTAAGAAAACTCTAATCACACATCCTCTGTTTTTTCAGTATTAAGATGACCTATTTCAAAACCAACACATGAGACTCATCTGCTGAGGAAACTCTGACCTTGAGTCTCATCCATAAATAAAGCTGAGACACATCTGCTGTGAGAAATCACTGACCTTGTGTTCTTACGCTCCATCACTCCATAAAATAAAGTGAGAGGTCATCTACTGAGGAGACTCTGACCTTGACGCTCTCACCCCGCCAAAATTCATTCATCTTTAGTCATGAAAGAAGGGTTATCATGGTTTCATGACTATATCCATGAAATAAGTCACTTAACACTAAAGAAAAGGGGGGAAAGATTACTTTTAAAAGTGTGATTGAATCTGAAAAGCTAATTGATGATTGGTAGAATACTGTTAACTTCCACCTAAAAAAATAAGGACCCCACAAAATAATTCTCTGAACTGGACTGAAAACATGATAAATAAATCACATGAGACAAGTTAAAAATTACCTTGTATGAGCTTAAGTGGATAAACAATACCGACAATCTGACTTAGGGTTCCGGTCCCGAAAGGTGATTTGAATTATAAGTGTTATTGATCACGTAATTGACCGGTTTGATTCTAAATATGTCTGACCACAACCATACAAAAATTGGTGAATTTTCAAAGTCAAAGTGCTTAAATTTCCAAGTTTGGTGAAAAATTGACCAACTTCTGCTAATTTCAATCTTGTTATTGGTTTGAAGTTAACCAACTTAAAAGAATATGGAATCCTGAGTTCGGGTGGAAAATTGACCCAACTCGGATGAAATTGAAAATCTTGAGTTCGGGTGGAAAATTGACTCAACTCGGATGAAATTAAAAAATTTTGAGTTTGGGTGGAATTTCTTCACCAATCAAGTCAAATTTAGGTATTAGGTGTGTCAAGGTCAAAATTGTTGAAATTAACAGGTACTTGACTTATTTATACAAAATTTATCTTCCTGGTAGGTACTGGTAGCAGACATGCTTTTCCTTAAGTTTTTGGTTATGTTTGAAATATTTAGAATTACTTTTTTACCCTTTTTTGTTACAATTATGCTCTTAGCGGACTTGTTTATTGCCTTAGTGAACTTCTGTCTAAGGCAAGTCCGCTAAGAATGTTTAATAGGTTTGCCTTTAGCGAACTTGTTTAAAGACTTGTAATTTTTGAGTTTTTTCTTAAAATCCGCTAAGAACAAATTGCTCTTAGCGAACTTGATTGGGTTTTGTGTCTTTTAAATGGTGAGAAGTCCGCTAAGTTGAACTTGTCCGTATCGAACTTCTCCCATGTTTTACTTTTGTTTAAGTGTTTGAGAAGTCCGCTAAGAAGGATTTTGCCTTAGCGAACTTCTCCACTTGGCTTTAAGACTACTGAGGCTAAACTGTTCTTAGTGAACTTGTTTATGCCTTAGCAGACTTCTTTTTTACTTAGAAAGTTTTTGCTGTCACAAGTTCCATTTGGCCTTAGCGTACTTGTTTATAGCCTTAGCGAACTTCTTTAGGCTTAGCAAACTTCTATAGGCTTAACGAACTTCATAGCCTTAGCGAACTTCATGGCCTTAGCGAACTTCTTTTAGGCTTAGCGTACTTCTTTTAGGCCTTAGCGAACTTGTTTGAAATTTCTCCCCTTTAGCGAACTTGTCTCAGTCTTAGCGAACTTGAGACAGTTCTTAGCGAACTTGTCTTAGTCTTAGCGGACTTGGAGACAGTTCTTTGCGAACTTGTTCAAATACTTAGATATTTCTAAGTTCGCTAAACCTAACACTATATAAGGGAGACTTAACCATTTTTTTCTCATTCACTTTTTCAAAAAAACACACATCCGTTCCTCTGCTCTCGAACCGTCGACGCCTCTTCATTGTTTGATCGGAAAAATTTCTTCATCCACTCCCAAATCTGTGAAACCTCTTGCATCTAGGGCTGATTTGCACACTCTCGTTGCAATCACAGGTTCGGTTTCGTGTATTTAGGTTAATTGAAGATCTCGGTGTTAATAATGAGCCGTAGGTCCGTTTGTCAATCTTTTAGGATTCTAATGACTTAAATTGATGCTATTACAGATTTATTACATCTTTGCTTGATCCTAATTCACTTGTATTCAAGTTAAAGGCATGCGAATCTAATCTCTCTTTTATCATTTGAATCCGAGAATTTTGTGTACAGGGGATTGTGTGAATGTGGATGAATATGAAATTCCTTTGAGTGTTTCATAACAGTTGGTTCCCTTGTGTTCTTGTTTATTAGTTTGAACCATAGAAATTGTGTACATTGATAAACTTAGAAGCTCTGACCTCTGTTATTTTAATACTTGGGATTTTTTTTTAAATTGTCAAAAGTTTGGAACTTTGGTTAGTTTGTAGAACTCATTGGGACTGCTGCCAATTCTTTTTAGGATACACAAAACGGATTGTGCATATATGCTTATGAGTCTACATTTAACAACTTAGAAGTTTCAATTTGTTTTTCTCTCAATGATTGGATTGACTTAATGAATTCCACATAGTGTTGAAGTTATTTAGTCTCCAATCAGATGTTGTTACTCTTAATAGTCTGTGACTAAATTGATGAGACTTAAACTTGAGAATCTGCCAATAATTGTTGATTAGCCAAATCATTAATCAAATTGATAGATTAAGTTTTAAGTTTCTCAATTAAGTCATTAAATTCACTTAGCCTTTATTTTTCTGTGTTTGTCTAATATTTTGAAGTCTGACATAGCTTGTCTGATCTCAAAACAGAATTTCTTATAGTTGAGAGATTGATCAAGAGCATTGCATCTTTTTCTATTGATCTTAGAAAATTGTAGATCATCAAAAAGGTATGTTGTTCTATCAAATGACAATTTGGGTTAAGACTCAAACTTGGCTACACAGGGGCAAATTTTTACTTAATTTTGGTTATTTGTAGCCTACTTGATGTCTAACATAAATTGCTTGATCCCAGCAAATTATTCTTACTGAGACAATTGAAAAATCATTGCATCTTAGATTAGATCTGAGTCACCCATAGATCTTCACAAAGGTATGTGTTTCTCAATACAAGCATTCATGTTATTAATCAGGTAGTGCATTACCTTGTTTTCATTCTTATGTACATATAAGTCTTTCTTTGTGTAAGTAGACATCCAATTGAGCCTAACACTGGTGGTTTAGACTGGTTATGATCCACATGGGTCTGAAATTAGTCTATAACTCAAGTGAAAGGATCTTGGACTCACTTAACACTAAGTTAGATTTAATTTGTCAATCATGACCTATCTAAGTTAATTTAACCATCTTGGTGATTTATTGAGAGCATATCTACAAAGGATGTGATTTGTGACACCTCTAAGGTTCATATGAACTATCTTAGGTATTTAAGCTCTGATTGAACACTTATTTGATCATTTTGACTTTAATAAGTCAAAATTGGCATTGAATTATTTTTATGAGACTTATGTGACTATCTTTGCTTGAATATGAATTTAGTGACTTGGTTATGTTTTGTTTAATCCATATGTGCTTATACTTGTATGTTAGGATTGAATTTGACATGTAAAGACACCATCTCATCTGTTAAAGCATAAATGGTCATTCTTGTCCTTTAAATGATCAAATTGGAACACTTGACCCATTAGGACCTCTTGCATGTTTATAGGTGTTAATTTGACTCTGTTGCTTCTAGACAATCCTTGTTGATGTTGGTATGAGATTTATACACTTTGTAGTCAACTCTAAGTGTTGTGAATCTGCATATGAGATCCTGCTGGTCTTAGCGGACTTGATTCAGTCCTTAGCATACTTCATGTCTGCTTAGCGGACTTGTTTTTGTTCCTAGCAAACTTGTTCTCTGCTTAGCGAACTTAATGAGTTCTAGCGGACTTGTTCTTCTGCTTAGAGGACTTTGAGTTAATTCGTCATAACTATAGATCAGTAGTTGAATTTCTGACATACTAGGATTGTTCTGATGGTTTGATAAGTTAGTGTTACACTCATTACATGCATCAAATTGGCATTTTAAATTGGATAGACCTGTTACATCCTAACATCCATGTCATAAACCTAAAAGTGCTGATTTTGACTTAGTTGATCCTTGTTCTAATCATAAGACACCAAATCAAGGAGTTCACAAGTTCGGGTGGAACCAAATCACAATGTGACTTTCCCTGAACTAACTTGACAAACTAGGATCTCAAAACCTCACAGTATGCTATTTAATCTTCAAGTCAATTGGTTTTTGATCTCAGATTGCCAAAACCTCCTATATTTGATGACTCTGACTGTTGTTGAGTCTCAGTAGTAGAATTTTCAATAATTCCTCCTAAATTTGGATGGTTCAATCTAAGTTGTGGGTCATTTAAAGTTTTCATGCAAAACTTTCTTTTAAGTCAAAATTTTATTGGAGATTTAGATCTGGCTCTTTATTTTCCAGATTTTAAATATTACACACGCAAATTAATTACTTCCTATGATAATTACCTTTGTTATTCATGAAATTCCGGTTGCATGTGATCATTTTTGGAGTATATGCACTATGTGAGTTGGTTTATGTCATTGATTCTAATATGAAAAGCTTTGTCACTATCACAAGTCTAGTGTGACATGACATTCATCTAGTGTCAAATTGGATATAATCCCTTAATTCTATATGTGTAGATGCCTGCCAGACAAGCTGCTGAAGCTTTAGAGTTTAGTCGTTTGCACAACGGAAGGTGTGTGTTTAACAAGAACTGGGAAAGTGCTGATGAGCAAGCAATTGACTTGTTGGAGCAATCAACTTGGGTAACAGCAATGCAGATTAACCGTGTCATCTACAAGGGTATAATTGAAGCTTTTTGGAACAATGCTCAATCTGCAGAGATGGATGATGAAACAAGCATAATAAGGTCAAGGATACAAAACATTGATGTTGAAATTACTGAGAGAAGATCAGAACGGTCCTGAACTTGCAAGATGCTGACAAGCCCAAGACTTTTACAAAGGCCCAGTGGCAATCAACAATCTTAAGGATGGGTTACTCTGGTGTATTTCTTCCAGATGTCAGCAATGAAATTCTCAAGACCTTATTCCCGATTAACTGGAGGTTCATAATCAGTTTCTTCATTGCTGCCTTTGGACACGGAAAGGCAGCTCCAGTTGACTTTGTTGAAGAAACCGCATGTGCTCTACATGGGTTTGTCACTGGTGAAGGCTACAATCTCTCACGCCAACTCCTCAAATAGATGATTGCCAATATACATCCCACTGGAAGGGCAAAGAAATTCCTGATGTACCCCCGGTTCATCCAGGCTATCTTGGATCATTATTACCCAACTTTAATCAAGCAAGGAGAAACCATCTCTACAAGTTCAATGAACTCTGGCTCATACAGCAAGTACCATAAGAGTAAATATCAAGGAAATGTTGTACCCTTCTTTCCCGAGATGATTGCTCGGATTGCTCTCGCTGATGCTGAAGGAGATATCCAAATGGGTGAAGCAGCTGTTGAAACTCAAGTAGAACATAATGAGGCTGATCAAGTCCACACTGAGTTGGATTTAAATGCACCTGCTACTGCTGCTTCTGATGCTGTTAAAGACCTTGGGAATCTCCAGGGTACAAGTGCTAAAGCTTCTGGAGCCTGCTGAACGCTCCTCAAGTCCTATGCTGGTGGATCTGTCTTAAGAAGGAGAAGGAGACGACAATGATGATGATGAAGGGTCTGACTCCTCAGATTCTGATGACAGTCCCACACAACCTGAGGGCATTCATCCTCGGAAAAGACAAAGGACTGGAGACTATTGCAGGGCCTCTATAGCTACGACACCGCAATCATCCTCTGATAAAAGCTAAAATCCATCACTGGATGAACAGGATAATGAAGAGGATTCAGTGTCTCTCAATGAGGCTGATCTTAAATATAACCTTGAAGATGAGACTGATAGTCCTCCCGAGTATCCTCCTACGACTACTTTACAAACTCTGACAAAAACTGGTGGGAGTAGTTATAAATCCGCTGAGTTCTTCATCAGAGCTGAGAGAAGTAAAGCCTGTACTGAAAAAAGTCAGAAGGAAGCCCGGCACACAGGATGATTATGAATTAGTGAGTTCATCTGGTACTCCATCCAACACAGCCTTAGCTGCAGCAACTATATCTCCGTCTCCTGCTGAATAATTTGAAGGAATAGACATGGATATGAGACCACTGGAGCAGCTAGCTGAAGCTGTTGTCACCACCACTGACATTACTGGAATTGTTGCTACCAGCCCATCAGCTTCGGAATCTGAAAAGGTGATGGAACTTCAGGCTGAAATTGTCAACCTTCAGAGTCAGAATGACCATCTAAACTGTTCACTGCAAGTGGCAAATCAAAAGATTAATGATCAGTCACAAGTCATTGCTGAACAAGTTGCTGAAATTCAAAGACTCAAGGATTTGTTAGTCAAATCAAGTGAAGGCAAACAATTGAGTGACAAACCAGATGATGATACCGGTGATATAGAGAATGAAATGCCAGAAAACCCACCTCAATCTGATCAGAGAAGTGTAGGTATAAATTCTCAAGACCCCATATCTTCTACTACCATTCCTACTAGTAAAGACTCGACTGGTGTTCAAGACACCACAAGCCTATTGCATGACAACGATTTTGGAATCGATGATGACACTGTCATAGAAGGAGATGATCTTAATTTCTCTGATGACGAAGATTCCTTTGTCAATAGCCTCCTTCATGATGAAACAGTTGATGAGACTCTGGACTCGATCAAAAGGCTTGCACCTGTGCCTGAAAACCTAAAACTTCCAAGGTTTGCACAGGCAGCCAAGGTTCTTGCTATTGAGGGTTCAACAAGTGCTGAGTCTGAAGCTGAACATGACATATCTCTTCAACTCTCGATCATTCCCACTGTTCAAGCTGATATCTCTACCTCGTCTGCCATGGTTCCAGTGACCGAAGGTGTCCGTCATATTTACATCGATCCAGCCTTCCTGGACTTTGAGATGTCCAATTTCAGGGAATATTATTCCGAGAATCTATACTCAAGAAGAAACTCATGCGGTATTCTCATTGAGACACTTGAGAATGGTAATGAAGCAGCTTATGAAGAACATCCTTACTTTGTAGACTTTGGAGACGAAGGCGACATGAATGAGCTAGGTCAAAGAATGAGCGTGCTCATGAACGAAGCCAATCCTATGAACTACATCGACTTGGATACGATCGATAGTGAGGATGATGAACAAGAGAAACCTCCTTGTCAAGTAAAGATGGAAGTAGACGATGAATATGTGAGTGTGCCTCTTTCGGCCGTCATGTCTACAGTAGAAACTCTTGCCTTGGACATCAACCCATATGCTCCAGGTCCTATTCCAACTGATGCTGAAATCATCAATCTTGAGACAAGTGCTGATCAAGAAACTAAAATTCAAACTGATCCTGGTGTTTCTGCTGAGCAAGATCTCCGAAATCAGATCTTTGAAGCTTCTGTCATACACTTCTCCTCTGACTCTGATAAGGAGGAAGATGATCCCAAGGAATCGGCTACTCCAGAACCTACTGTCACAGAGCAACCAGGTCCTTCTGATAAAGTAAGGGAAAAAGAATATTGACTCCCGAATAGATTGCAGAGGAGCATCTGAAAAGGGAAGCTGGGAAAGAGAGGTCTCGTCGAGCACTTATTGAAGAAACACATAGTGAACAAAACCGACTACTTGAGGAGAAGGCAGAAGCA
This sequence comes from Deinandra increscens subsp. villosa, assembly GCA_039602395.1. Lineage (NCBI taxonomy): Eukaryota > Viridiplantae > Streptophyta > Magnoliopsida > Asterales > Asteraceae > Deinandra > Deinandra increscens. The sequence continues at coordinate 71,745,964 of JBCNJP010000010.1, read as the reverse complement.
CTTAAAAGATATGAATCAGGCCATCCTCCGGCTGTTGTATATGGAAAGGGCTCGAGTACTTTACCTGAACGTTCTACATCAACAAGAACAGATGAACCAAGGATTCGCATAGTCATAAATTTGGAGGGCACTGATGTGGATGAGGAAGACACCTCTGAAATAGCTCACATGGTTAGATCTCTAATGAAAGACAACTTCTCCTTAGAATATCTGATGAGTCTTACAGACATTGAGTTGACGAAGCTGTATACTGATGAAGAAAGGTTGAATTCACACCTTCCGCGAAGTCAAAATGTTGAAGCTGAAACTGATCCCTTGGCAGATATCTTTGCTGACACCACCAAAATCGTTGAATTCCTTCCTATCCGAGATCATCTTTCAGATCTTATTCTTGACATAGACAACACATATCTTCCTCCACCTGAGAACTCATCTGATGAAGCTCCTGATTCTGAAGAATATATCAAAGCCACTACCAACAGGATGAATTTTGAGGCACTCCGCAACTATTGTAGATTCAAGAATATTGATAAGAAGGCTTACAACAGAAAGAAACTTAAAGGTCTACGAGAGTTTGTGGAAAAGTATCGAAAGACAGAACGTCTGGCCAAGCTTGAACATATCAGACTCAGAGAACAAGAACGGGCTGAGGCACTCAAGAGGAAAGACAATTATCCCATCTATGATCAATGGGAAAAGATGGCACCAAACCTAAAGGCTATGCAACAATTTGCTGCCAAAACTCTAAGGAAGATGCCAAGAAACCCAAAGGTCAATCATGGGATGAAAATCTTAGGATGGAAGTATGATGAGGCCTTTGATGCATTCCTATTAAAAAGGCGGAATGGATATGTTCAAATCTTCAGAGATTTCAAATCTCTTCTCAGCTTGTTCTCTTGGGAGCTCAAACAGCTGAAGTACCTGGAATTGGTAAATCACTCTAACCATCAAAAGGGTATTCGAGCTGCTGTTTTAATTAAATCTGCTTATGAGGACAAGAAGTTCAATCAGAATGCTGAAGAAGAGAGAAAAGCTCAGATAGCTGAAGAGAAAAGACATCTCTGTGCCCCTCATCGCGGAATGTTCAAAGATATTGGGAAGGAGGTGAAGACAAAGACTATCCCAGGAAATCAGAAAGTTGCTCCAATAAACAGATGGTACTACAATGGAAAGACTCATGAATTAGTGATTGAAAGAGTCGGTGCTGAGTCTATCAGAATCTTTGCAGCAATAGAGCTCAGACTACTCTCAAGATCCTATTTGAAGCTGATGTACTATGAGAAGATGCAGGCCATCCCTGTTCAACTGAGACCCTATGAATGCTATGATGCCAACTATTTTTTAATGTTCTTAAATTGGTGGTGTACAAGGCTTACAGGTATGGGTAAACTCACAATTGACGCATAACTCCTAAGGAATGCAAACTGTTGGTTGATAGAAGAACATGGATCGAGTGTCATCCTTGATAAGGCAAGAAGATTGGTCTAGCTGAAAAACTTTAATGACCTGAAAAGGCTTGTCTGGCAAGATCTCTGAAGGCTGTACGACATGGGAATTAAAGTACTTTCTGACAAAGACAAAGAGGCAGCTAGAGAGAACTGGAGATTCCTGCTCAAGCTGCTCGGTCAAGTTGCTTAAGTTCAAAGGTTTGCATTGCCAACAAGGGTGGAAATTTTTGGAACCTATTTTGTTGGCAACACAAACTATTCACCGTTGAGTATTGCTGGTGAAGAACTTTTTGATGCCCTATCTAGATTTGATACTTTGTTTTGTAATTGACTTTCACTTTGTACTTAGAAACATTTTGATTATGAATCTAGCGTACTTGTTTTTCTTCTTAGCGGACTTCTGATTAATTGAACTTAGCGGACTTGTTTAACACTTAGCGTATTTGTTCAATGTTTGTCTAAGCGTACTTGATTTGCTCCTAGCGGACTTGTTTACTTAGCAGACTTGTTCCTAATCTTAGCGAACTTGTTTTGCTCTTAGTGAACTTGTTAGCAAACTTGTCTATACTTAGCGAACTTGTTAATGCTTAGCGGACTTGTTAGCGAACTTGTTAATGCTTAGCGGACTTGTTAGCGAACTTGTTAATGCTTAGCGGACTTGTTAGCAAACTTGTTTATGCTTAGCGGACTTGTCTACTGCTTAGCGAACTTCTCTCTGCTGATGGAATATTTTACTGAATTCTAGGTAATGATTGTTTGTGTCAAACATTCTTTTTGTCCTGTGCTCTCTTGTAGTATATATATAGTTGGGAAAACCCTATTGAGGGACGGCACTCCTGGATTATTCTTCAATAGAGAATTTGTGTGTGTGTTCTTGGTGTTAGTGTGTTCTTGAGCTTTAGGAATCATCAATGGGTGAGCATTGATTCAGATTCATCCAGAATCGACCATCACACATGAATTATGCACTTGTGTGATGAATCATATCAGAACATGTTGCTCAAATCTGGTCCTGACATTAGTGGTGTTGGTTTTGGATCAGTTTCTGAAAAATCTGAGGTCAATCAAAAGAAATCTCAGGTATTTCAGAAAAATGATAAGAAATTGAAAGGTAAAATGGAAACTAGTGAATCATCTCAGAATATGAGAATGTATTGTCTCAAAGGTAGTAATACCATATTTTCTGATGAGATGTTCCTGTTATGCTGTGTTGATCCTAAACGGGTTGCTAAAGTGTTTTATACTGAGTCTGAGGAGAATTGTGTGTCTGATCATGGTAGTGGGGAAAGTGGATCGTTGCTAAAACTTAGAACGAGTCCAAATGACCAGGATTCTCAAAAGTCATACACTCCAAACGATCAAAAATTTGTTTCAAAGCCAAAATCTTCCAAATACTCACCAAAGAGATTTTACAACTCTGATGGTCGGTTTTCCATTAAAACAAATGATTTTGATTACAAATCCTATGGTTTTTGTGATGATTATGATTTCTATGATGATTTTGGTAAATTTGAACATAACAAAGCCAAAAGGATCAAACCAAAAGGGTATGCTGATCAATGTGGAGTTGATGAATATGGTTTTTATAACCAATTTGGGTATGTTAACCCTTTGCTTAAACCTCTTCCAAAGCATAAATCTCGAAGGTTTAATGCTAAAGCACCAAGGAGAGTAGTTAAGCTAATGTCTGATGATTAGACCTCGACTGATTCAAGAAATAGTTTTCCTATGGTCTTTGTTGATCGTAGGCGGTGTTATCATTGTTATCAACAAGGTCATCTCAGAAATAGATGTCCGATTTTGGCAAAGAAACGAGCTTCCGCTATTAGTAAATAAAAATCTGATTCCGTTTCTAAGCCAAAAGAGATAGATGAAAAGGTGGTAACAAAACAGTTTTTCAAACGAGAAAAATTTTTCAAAACTCAAAAATCTTCTGGAAGTTCATCTTCGGGTGACTGTACTACTGATTCATCTATCCCGGTGTTAAGGCAAAAGTGGCTGCCTAAATTGTCCTCAAAAGCCACTGAAGACTCTTCTGAAGATAACGGTCGACCCAAAGCTGAAAGCTTGGGTCCAGATTCTCATTAATTATTTGCTAATATGTGCAGGGTGCTCACAAGCCAGATGTCAACAACTTCTGGGTAGTTGATAGTGGAGCATCCAGGCACATAACGGGTAATATTTCTCTGCTTTCAGATGTCAAACCAATTAACGGAGGAAATGTTACCTTTGCTGGCAATAAAGGTGGAAGAATAACTGGAAATGGAAAGATGGGTAATGAGAAGGTCACGTTTGATAAAGTGCAATTTGTGGAAGAACTGCAACACAACCTGCTGAGTGTATCACAGATTTGTGATAAGCAGTATACTGCTGCGTTCACAAGTTCTGAATGCCTGATTCTGAAACCTGGAATTCAAATCCCTGATGATTGGATTGTGATGTGTGCGCCAAGATTTCGTGATCTATATGTGTTAAACATGAATCAATATTCGTCTGTTGTAGCTGCTACTTGGTTTATCTCAAAGGCAACTGAAAAAGATTTAATTTTGTGGCATCGCCGTATGGGACACATCAACTACCGCAAGATGAACTACTTAATTAATCATAATTTGTTAGAAGGCGTTTCGAATAATCGGTTTTCAATCAATGATTTGTGTGTTTCCTGTAAGAAAGGAAAACAACGGAAGAAGTCTCATCCATCCAAACGACTTAATTCGATTGTAACTCTGTTAGAGCTACTTCATATGGATCTCTTTGGTCCGATGAATGTTTGAAGTGTTGATGGGAGTTTCTATTGTTTGGTGATAATGGATGATTTTCCCGTTTCTCATGGGTGGCGTCAATGCATTCAAAGGATGAAACTCCAGATGTTATTCATAAATTATTGTCTAAGTTTGGATCAATGTATAAATACAAAATTTGTCGCATTCATACTGATAATGGTACTGAATTCAAGAATGCTAAAATGGCAGCTTTTTGTGATTCTCTTGGAATACTACAAGAATTCAGTGCGCCGTACACTCCATAACAAAATGGAGTTGCTGAAAGAAAGAATCGAACATTGATTGAGACGGCACGAAATATGATGTCTGATGCATATTTACCGATCAAGTTTTGTTCTGAAGCAGTTCACACTGCATGCCATGTGCTAAATCGTGTTCTGATTGTCAAGCATTTAAACAAGACAAGCTATCAACTTCTTAAGGGTCGTAAGCCGAATCTACAGTTTTTAGAGCCATTTGGGTGTTTATGCACGGTTCTCAAGGAAGGTAGGAAATTCGAAGCTAAAGTGGTTGAAGGCATCTTTGTTGGGTATCAGTATCCGATGAAACGAGTTTACTTTCCTTCTTCTAAAACAATTGAGAGTCATTTGAATGTGGATTGTCAAAGAGACACGTTTCTGACACCCAAATCGGTTAATATTCCTGCTTTCGCCTACAAGAATTTATTTGATTCTTTCTCGGCTGCACATAATGAGTCTGCTTATCAGAATACTGAAGAACTTCTAGCTGCTGCTATGTTACGTTGAATGCTTACTCCTGGTTCATGGATCCCAAAGCTTCCAAGTGTTTCTAATGATGCTTCATCTAAGCAGAATGTTTCTAACTTAGAAACAATGAGTTCGTCTGATGATGATGAGAGTACGTTTCATGAAGCTGAATCAACACCATTTGATGATCCAATTAGCTTACCAAGTACAAGTTCTTCAGTGCCATTTCTTTACCGATTGGTGATCTTTCAAGCTCAGAGGAAGCAGATGCAAATTTGAATAATCTTGCAGACAATATTGAAGTTTCTGATTCAACTACTCTTCGGATTCATAACATAGATCCTCAAGAGAATATAATAAGAGATCCAAATTCTGGGGTGCGCACACGGCATCAATTGGCTGATTATGTTGATGCGTTAATTGCTGAAATTAGGGATTCTGGTGTTCAGAATGAAGTATTTCACTCATGTTTTCTGTCTCAAGTTGAGCCTACCAATGTTGCTCAAGCGTTGGAAGATGCTTCTTGGGTAGAAGTGATGCAGGAAGAATTGCAGCAATTTTAGAAATTAGGAGTTTGGTATCTCGTAGATTTACCCGCCAATTCTAAAGAACCTTATGGAACGAAATGGGTTTTCAAATGCAAGAAGGATGATCGTGGTATCATCATCAGAAACAAGGCTCGATTAGTGGTTCAAGGCTTTTCTCAAATTGAAGGCATTGATTTCAATGAAGTATATACTCCTGTAGCAAGAATTGAGGCTATCAGGATCTGGCTTTTGTGGCACATCTTTAATTCAAAGTATATCAGATGGATGTCAAAAGTGTGTTTCTGAATGGCAAAATTCGTGAAGAAGTGTATGTGTAAGGATCGAAAAATCCCTCACACGATATCAATGTCTAGTAACAACCATGCGGAATCCGGTGTTACTAGATGATTCAAGAACAATCGATTAAAAAGTAAAAAACAATGAAAAACTATAAGAATCACAAACCGATTGAAAAACACTTAATTAGAAAGCTTGGTTGCACTACACAATTATCAAAATTCTCTGAGGAGAATTTCGTGGATCACCTTCTATCCAAAACACCGAAAGAACACCCACCAGCACCCTAAACTAGTAAACAAAGGTTCTATATATAGGAGATGACAAACTTGGTGAACAAGTCATTCTCCTAACCCTAATTAACCTCTAATTTCCGGATTTGACCACCTAGGCCCACTAAACTCCCTCTAAACTCTTTTAAATTGAGCCCAAACATGTCTAAGATGGCCCAATAACCCAATAACCATAACCCAACTAATTTTCACCTATTCTTTCACATCGGCCTTCAAAATAGTCCGCCAATAGGTGATTTAATACAAAAGCCACAAATTATTCCCTTACAATCTTCCCCTTGGCTTGTGATATTAAATGTCTTCTACTTTCAATCTTCAGACTTGCAATCTTCTCCTTGGCTTGAGCATGGGTTGATGGAGATTCTTTTCACTAGCAATCTTCATTGGGCAGCAACAAATGACTTTAGGGAGTGTTCTCTCAATCAGCATCAGCTTGAACTACACATGATGACCAAGTAATGAGAGGAGGATTCTCAAATACTTGCTTCTTCTTGAAAACCGTTGAGTCCTTGCTGAATCATCAGGAACTGTCTTGACCTGCTGGTGACTTCATAAATTTTGAAAACCTCTGTCTTGGCATTCTTGAACTTCTTGTTGTGACTTCTCTGCATCTTTTCTTCATTCAGCTTCCCCTAAACTTGCGAATGGTATCTTTTGAGTCTTTGGAAGCTTTACTTGAACAACCAACAAACTTCCCCTAAGCATAGGGTAAGTCCTTTTTCCGGTTGGTTCTTCAACTTGATCAGCAACAGAGTTCTTGCTTTGGTCAACTGAGTCCTTGACCTTCTTCTCCATGAGTTGTCTTTCTCACTTAACCTGTCAAACACAACATGGAACAGACACTATCCAGACAATGATGACTGGTTATTGAGTTAGCATTATTTAACCAAACAACTTTCCCCTGAACCCGAGGACTCTTCGCATTATCTCCCCTTGAGATTTTGGAGGAGTGGAACATTCTTGCATAAAACCCATAAAACTTATTACACCTTTAAATTAACCCGGCCATGGTTGAAAAATAAACAATAAAAATTTAAGATGACTCAAAAGAAAAAACAAACATACCAAATTTCTAAACGAGAAGGTTTTATTTGGGATCAAACCGTATAAATCTGACCGAGGAACCCTTTTCAGCTTCTGTTACTCGAACACGTCCAGGCGATTGCCAATATACTGATCCACTTTAAACTCAAACCCTTTTCTGAATCAGTCTGTTTGTCACTTTATTATCTTTTATTGGTGCATTAATTATGAACAACAAGTGGGTTTCAACAAATCCTAGGTACATGTTATTACACACTATCAAGCATATAAATTCCCTACCACATATTTTCATAACCTGAACCAGAAGTTTGAAACTGAGCTCGAGACTTGGTTGAGAAAAGAAAGAATAGATCAGATAATTTTTTTTGGTATAATATACAAAGTCAACTGAATTTTTGAAACATTTTTAATAATGCTCTCATTAGTGACAAAGGCAGAGGTTTTGGACTCTTGAGGGTCTCTTTTGATGTGCTCTTAGGCATCTTTTGGGTGTATATTATTTTCTTGAATCTTTTTAAAAAAAATTTATTAATGATCTAGAAGCACGTATGTATGAACAACTCCAGGTCATTGCTCACGCAAAGCAGAGGAGAGCCTTACATACACGCGAAGCAACCCCAGGTCATTGCTCACGCAAAGCAGAGGGGACACCGACTTTTTGAGCTCAATTTCACACTCTTGGAGACAAGCGTGTGTATCGGGAACTTAAACATGCAGTCAAATAGAAATGCAATTAACCTAAGTGCTGTTACCCAACAAACTGCCATACGTTATCTTTAAATGTGTGACGCATACCTTTTCAGATTTAAGAGCCGAGCCTACCAGCATATCACCATGGATCATGTCTTTCACATCTGCCTTACGCGTGTCAGCCATCTTCAAAACGGAAGTTTATTTCACTTCCCGCCTTCTCAAGCAAACAAAATAAATATTAAAAATTAAAAAGCACAATTTTTGAGGGGTCAACTATTTCATCTTTTCTATTCTTCCCCTTGCTTTTTGAGTTTTTTAATAACAACACACACCAACTAAAACTAAAGCTCTATATTTTTTTTTTGGTAGTTTTAGATATTTTTTTTTTGGTAGTTTTAGATATTTTTTTTTTTTGAAACACATAACTACTAAAACTGGCCAAGCTAACCTTCAAAGTTTATCTTTTGAAAATTCTCCAGAACTGGGTTTTGTTTCATGCACAACCATACTTCACATCAGATTTGCCAAGAAAGAAACAATTCAAACAGTGTCACATTTTCCGCTGATCTTTTCAGATTTACCTCTCACAAGGAGAACATACTCCCCTTAAAAATCTGCATGTCATGAAGTGAAGAGATGCCTCCTATCCTGTGCCTGGAACAATCACTATCAGAAACAAAGAAATGTTAATGAAAGTCCTCCTTGACTGTTCCTGCACATATTAAGAGATTAGTTAGCCATAAGTACCCAGGCCATTGTTGTTCTGGGTGTACCTGAAGAGTCGGTGAAAGAAATTTCTTTTAAGCACATTCCCTTTGTAAAATCGGGAATTGGGGGTGTGGTTGTCTTGGTTTTGGGTTTTACCTGGTCATTTTAGGGAACATCTTTGTTCTTGACCTTCCAGGTTTGGTGGTTCGTCTTTTCTTTTACCTGAGGACTCTTGGGTGGATTCTTCTGAAGATTTTGATTTTTAATCTTGACATTTTGAAATAGTTTGGAGTGTTTTTTATACACCCCTTTAGGCTGGTAATTCTGGTTTACCACCTTTGACTTATTCCACCTCTCTTCCTCACACCTCACATTTGGTTTTGAATAACCAGCTGATTTTGGAAAACTGACCGGTTTTGGAAAACTGACTGGTTTTGATTTAGAATGAAAAGCATTATCAGTTTTAAAACCATTTTTTGTTGGTTTTTGTGGTGACTTAGGCTTTTGATTCACCTTCTGTACCTTTGGCTGTTGAGGTACAGACTTCTGTACCTTAGGGTTCGAAGGCGCAGGCTTTTGTTTTGAACCAACATGTGTTTGGGTCTGTGGGACAGGTCTCTGATGAACCCTCTTAGGGTAATAGGGCTCATATGGTCTGTGCAAACAATTACGAGCAATGTGACCAGGGGTGCCACAGTTAAAGCAGGTCTGCTTCTTCAACTAGAAGTCAGATGTGTGACCATTTGATTTGTATGGCTTTGATGAAGAGGCATGAACACTTGGTTGCGTCTTTGGGCAGAATCCAGATCTCTAGTTGGTAGAAATTGAGCTGAACAAGGCATTTCAGCTTTTCGACCCACTAGACAGTTTGATGTTATAGCTGGATTGCCACTGCATGACCCAAATGATGAAATAGGAGACTTTGGAACCCCCTCCTGCTTACCTGTACTGTTCAAAGCTACAGATGGCCCAGTTGAAGACGTGATGGTGGTTTTGGGTCGTTCAATCTTTATCGGGATGGAGGTTGGAGGGTTGATGGTGATCTTGGGTCTTAGACTCTTAATCTCACATGACAAATTGTTGACGCATCCCAAGCCTTTGAACTTGGAGGAGAAGGATGGTAGTTCATAACTAGCATCTGGGTTTTGGTCAAACATAGACCCAGATGTCATAAATATCTTCCCCTCGCGTCTTGTTGTCATGATCACCTTTTCCCGCTGCACCTCATCTACAACCTTGAAATAAACAGTATCAATTTTTGGATACTGTTTCAATTTTTCATCTGCAACCGGAGTTTTCACCTCAGTAGCCTTCTTCACTTCATTAGACTTGGAACCTACACTCTCAGAAGCTTCTGTGGCTCTCTTTTTATCTTCACGCACAGGTTGAGGCCCATAAACCATGTTTGCTTCATTAATGGACTCTTTCAACACTTCCTCTACAGTTTGGGGCAGTTTGATGTACTCATGTTGTAGAGGGGGAGGAAAGTTTGCATCCCCGAGACCTGATGTTTCTTGCACATTCTTGAGTCGATCTTCTGATTTAAATAAAGCATGGTGAGAGTCCATCATTTTCTTTTGTATAACTTGATGCTTCACCAATGCAATCTCAGTAGAATTAAACTTTGCCTTCAGTTCAGTGAGTTCTTGTGTCAATTCTTCCACCTTGCTTTCAGCCACTCTTAAAAGGGTGCTTTTATCACTCTTATCTTGTTGACACTGAACTAGGTCCTGTTTAACCGCTTCAAACTTTTCTCTATAAACCCTTGCAATATCTTTATAGTTGTTGATTTCCCAAGTGGCTTTTTATTGATTCTTACATTCGTTTGTAAACTTGCTCTCCCATTATTTAATCAAAGCACAGCATGTGGGATTTGAGCATTCCTCGCCATTACAAACCCATGATCCATCAGCATGATTGATCTTCCGCTTTTCCTCCTCTTCTTTGGCAATTTTTTTGCGGAATGTTCGGAAAAGATACTTCTGCCGACTGAGTTCTTCATCTACAGCCTCTAACTTCTTTTTGTTGGGTTCAACTTGTTTTAGATGATTCTCTAGTTTGTACTCTGCATTGATACGGTCTCTTTGTTCAATTCGAAACAGTTGCTTATATTGTTCGATCGATTATGAGCATGCCGAGTTCGAGCATATCTGAGTTTGATCATCAACAACAGGAGAAACAACTTGAGTACTTGCCATCGACTTTGAATCCTCTTCAAGTGCAAACCCTGTAAAAACGGCAAAATCACTATTCAAAGAATAGTGTCAAAAACTTAAAACTGATTTGGACCGAAAAGTGGGTTTGCGATCGGAAAGTGGGTTTTCGATCAAAGAGAGGATGGGTCGAAAAGGGGTTTTCGGTCGAAGAATCTGGTCGAAAAGTACACTTCTCGATCGAAAAGTAAGGGTGGATCGAAGTGTCTCAGAGGGGACTTTCCGATCAAAACGGAGCTGATCGAAAATTCACGAAGGGACTTTCCGATCAACAGTGTGCTGCACGTGTGTGCTTTTCGATCAAGGGGTCGATTAAAAAGCCTTGAACCGGGTCGAAAAGCCAAAAATATCGATCAAAATAAGGGTCAAATCCACAGATTTCAATCGAGGGGCTTATTAAGTCCTAGCAGCCTGCTTCTGTCCTGTGCGAAACCTGTAACAAAATCAAGAGAAACTCGCAAACAAAACCGTTAGTAACCCTTGAAACACTTGGAGAAAAAGATATGAATATTAAAACAAACGGATTACTCCACAAGGTGCATAAAATTTCAACGATCAAAACCACGTTAAAATTAATTTACACCAACTTAGAATGAGTGACCGTTTATTGCTTTAAAACCGGACGATCTGGACCGCACATTCTAATTAATTACCAATGGCAATTTCGTAATAAAATTGAACTTCAAATTTCGTTCAAATTGCGAACAGACTTCAATTTTTTTTTTCGAGAATTCGATTTCGACCGAAAAGTGGATTTCGGTTGAATGTAAAATTTCAATCAACGAATCTCGAACCATTTACCGGAAATATGTGATTGTTTAAAATTCAAACCAAATCAGATCCCGAAAAATTAGGCAATCTTTCCACCAAATCAGCAACCTTTAATACTGATAATCACTAACCAAAAATAGATAACCGTGATTCTTTCAATCAGACCACCGAGCCCCTCTTGACCAATAATTCTCTTTGACCACAAGTTGCTACTAATTCCGATGGCAAATCCGATATTCTTGTAGCCAAATTGGAATGAGTGTAGCAAAAAAAATTACAAGATATTGTAATCAATTTGATCAACAAAAAATAGACTTAAAAAAAACAAACGGAGTAACACGATTCCAAATTCACTAACAAGAAAATAATATCAAACACCATAATTTTTATGAACCCTAAATTGTTTTTTTTTTTCAAAAGAGCTGCTAACAAAAATCACCCAAAATCCTATCAAATCACCAAAACACCAACTCAAGAAATCTTGAACCGGATATCGTGAGAGCCTCGAAACAAAGTTTCTTAGCTCTGATACCAATTGTAAGGATCGAAAAATCCCTCACACGATATCAATGTCTAGTAACAACCGTGCGGAATCCGGTGTTACTAGATGATTCAAGAACAATCGATTAAAAAGTAAATAAACAATGAAAAACTATAAGAATCACAAACCGATTAAAAAACACTTAATTAAAAAGCTTGGTTGCACTACACAATTATCAAAATTCTCTGAGGAGAATTTCGTGGATCACCTTCTATCCAAAACACCAAAAGAACACCCACCAGCACCCTAAACTAGTAAACAAAGGTTCTATATATAGGAGATGACAAACTTGGTGAACAAGTCATTCTCCTAACCCTAATTAACCTCTAATTTCCGGATTTGACCACCTAGGCCCACTAAACTCCCTCTAAACTCTTTTAAATTGAGCCCAAACATGTCTAAGATGGCTCAATAACCCAATATAACCATAACCCAACTAATTTTCACCTATTCTATCACATAGGCCTTCAAAATAGTCCGCCAATAGGTGATTTAATACACAAGCCACAAATAATTCCCTTACAGTATGTGAAGCAACCGCCTAGTTTTTATGATCCATAGTTTTCTGAACGGTTGTATAAGCTAGACAAAGCTTTATATGGTCTTCATCAGGCTCCAAGGGCTTGGTATGAGACTCTTTCTACACACCTACTTGAAAATGGATTTAAACATGGCAAGGTGGATTGTACACTGTTTTCAAAGAAGTTTGGGAAGGATTTGCTGCTTGTCCAAGTTTATGTGGATGATATTATCTTTGGTAGCATAAATGACAGCTTATGCAAGGAATTTGAGCATGTCATGCAAACGAAGTTCGAGATGAGTTCGATGGGGGGGGGGGGTTCTTTCTAGGTCTTCAAGTTCATCAATCTGCCAAAGGCATATTTTTGCATCAAACAAAATATGTGTCCGATATTTTGGCTCGTTTTAAAATTGGAGATGTTCGGATCCCGAGTACACCTATCCAGGTTTCACATGGTCTTGAACCAGATGAGTCTGGTGACAATGTTGATCCGACATTGTTTCGTGCAATGATAGGTTCCCTTATGTACTTAACTGCATCTCGGCCTGATATAATGTTTGATGTGTGCTTGTGTGCTAGGTACCAGGCAGCTCCCAAAGCTTCACATATGGTAGCAGTAAAACGGATCTTTGCTTATTTGAAGGGTATCCGGATCTTGGTATCTGGTACCCTAATGATAATAAGTTCGAGTTATCAGCTTATTCTGACTCAGATTATGGCAGCTGTAAAATCAATTTCAAGTCAACCACCGTTGGATGTCGGTTTTTAGGGAAAAGATCAGTGTCCTGGCAATGTAAGAAACAAACTTCGGTTGCAACGTCTACTGCTGAGGCGCAGTATGTGGCTGCTTCAAGTTGTTGTTCACAAGTTTTGTGGATTCAACAGTAGTTACGCGACTATGGTTTGAATTTTCTCACTACTCCAATTTACATTGATAACTCGGCTGCTATTTCTATCACGAAAAACCCTGTTCAACATTCAAAAACTCAACACATTGACATAAGATATCACTTTATCCGTGATTTCTATGAGAAGAAACTAATTAATTTGCAGAAAATTCACACGGATTTTCAAAGGGCTGGTTTATTCACTAAAGCGTTTGATAAAACTCACTTTCAATTTTTATTGCAAATCAATGGGGTTACTCGGTTGAATGCCAAGTAAACTGGTTCAGTTGATCATTTTACTTTCTTTTGATGTTTTCTTTTCTTTTGTTTCTGCTTTTTAAGGGATATATGGAAAAATACAAAAATGGTGTGTTTTCTTGTATTCAAATATGAAAAAGCATAAAGAATGGAAAAATCAAAAATTAAGAAATGTGATCCAACCTCGTGAGAAATGATAGTACATCAGTGAATGTTACTGACCATGGATAAACTAGATTGAAAGGCTGTAGGTTCTTGTTTGTTTCATTGAATGTGTCAATCAATATCTGATAATTTGCTAGTATGATATAAACATAACGCTTGCCTGAAATCTGTGGTGTAACATGATTCTTGTGGTTGTGTGATCTTGATATAAGATGAAAAATACAAAAATAGAATAAATGAGTGTTCTAGTGTATGCATGCTTTCTTTTGAAAGATTTAAACTTGTTTGATTTTCTTTATTTTGTCAAACGATCGGACTTTCTCTGCGTATAGAAAGATCGACCTGATTGTTGTTCGTTTGACGGTCTGCTTTATTTTTCTTGGTGTTTCGTATAACTCATCAGACTTCCTCTGCGTGTACGTGAGTACCGACCTGATTTTTGTTGAGTTATACAATTTCAACTTGTTTTTCTTTCTTATTTTCCTAAGCAATCGGACATTCTCTGCGTGCTCACAAGGCCGACCTGATTGTTGTTTGTTTAGGGTTCTGATTTCTTTTTGCATGAAACACTATGAACGACTTATATCTGTAAATATTCAGTGATGAATAAGAGAAAAATAAAAAATATATCATAAGTCAGATTCTCAATTACTTGAATTTGTGGGTACAATGATTTCTGTGCTTAATAAATATAACTAATTCATATCAGAAAGCAGTAAAAATTGATTTGATTTGACTGAAATAAACATGAAAATGTTGTATTCGTGGACTGCTTGGCTTGCATGCTGATTAGGTTGAAATTGAAATGTGTTAAGTGCATCTCACTGATATGATCTCATGTTGCGATCTTTCTCACAAAAACATAAATTATTGCATTTATATTTCTGTTTTGCATTTTACTTCTTATTTCAGAAAAATCAAATAGATTTTAGGCGTGTTTTAGCATAAGTTCGAAAATTCAAAAAGATTTTAGTGTGTTTTGATATAAAGTTGCTAAAATTCAAAAAGATTTTATTTCTGCTTTATGTTTTATCAACTGTAACATCCCGAATTTCGTAATGATTTGAGTGTATTATTTTAATTATGTTTTAGGCGGATTTTTGGTGAATAAGCGGGTTCAGAAATTTAACTGAGTTATCTAGCGGAAAATAATTAATACTAAGTTATATTTAGTAATTAAGGGCTATCTAGAGGAAAGTTGGAGGATTAATTATGTAAATAAGGGTTTTGGCTAAATCTTTATAGAATGGAAAACTAGAGGGGCCATAGCTGTAAATAAGGGAAATAAAACAAGTCTGGGTTTTCCCCAGACTTGAAGATCGCGATCAGGAGAGGGGGAAGGGGAGAGCACGCCATCTTCTTCCCTAAATCACCCAATTTGAGTGCTTGGAGCGGGAATTCTGAAGGGGGAGAACCAAATTCGTGTATAGGAACCTTCTACACCTTCATTTCATCCTTGGATTCTTGTGTTCTTAATCAAGTAAGTGTTTCCATGATAGGGTGATTTTATGGGTTTCATCTAGATGTTAAATTGGAGTCGAAATCTGAGTTGTTAGGTGTTTATGAGTCTAGATGAAGCTAAATGTTATCTTGCATGATTGATTTTTGTATGTGATTGGTAGAAATTGTGTTTGGTCTACACCCCACCTCATGAGAATCGATGGTTATGGGGATTGGATGGTTGGGGTTAGTTAATTGAGTTTCATACATGTAAATTGATTGAGAAAAGTGCTTAAACTACATAAAAAGCTGAAATTTGATGAATAGTGATGAATAATGGGTGAGATGGAAGTATGTAGGTTACATACTAAGTAGAACACAATGTATGCATATAAGGTGTTTGATGAAATGCTTGAATGAAGTTGATTATGTGTATGAGCTGAATTTTTGATGAATTAAGTAGTGAAGGAATGTAGAATGTATATATATATATGATTGTGTGAATCAAAGATGTGTTATGGTAATCTTAACAAGGTAATGTCAATAGGTGAAGCGGGAGGAAGCACAAGCCATCAACGTGAAGGCAAGAACATATCTTAAAGGTAACACATGAGTGGTAAAAGTATTACGCTTCAAACCCATTATTATTTGAATTGGCATCAAGCAAGAATTATGGAAGTAGTTGGTTACTATGGTTAGTAATCAGGTGATTAGTGCATACGTTGATGTATGATGTTATAGCTACATCATGGCTTCAACATCATAGAGAGAATATGTGAAATATAACCCGTTAGGGTTAAGATTGAATAAATGAAGCGGGTGGTGAGAGAGAGTAGGTGTTTTATGACCCGTTTGGGTTAAGAATGTGTAAATGAAGTATGTAAAGTGAGAGTAGGTGTAATGTGACCCATTTGGGTTAAGAGTGCATAAATGAAGTATAATAAGTGAAAGATTGTAATGATTGACCATTTGGGCATGATAGCAGTAAATGACCCGTTTGGGTACGTTAGCCGAAAAGGAATTGTTTGAGTATGATAGCAGTAATGACCCGTTTGGGCATGTTAGCAGTAAATGACCCGTTTGGGTACGTTAGCAGAAAATGAATTGTTTGCGTATGATAGCAGTAATGACCCGTTTGGGCATGTTAGCAGCAAATGACCCGTTTGGGTACGTTAGCAGAAAATGAATTGTTTGAGTATGATAGCAGTGATGACCCGTTGGGGCGTGTTAGCAGTAAATGACCCGTTTGGGTACGTTAGCAGAAAATGATATGTTTGTGTATGATAGCGGTAATGACCTGTTTAGGCGTGTTAGCAGTAAATGACCCGTTTGGGTACGTCAATAGGACATGAATTGTTTGTGTATGATAGTAGTAAATGACCAGTTGGTATGAGTATAGTGAATGGCCCATTTGGGTGTAACACGTAGTGGCTAGCGGTTGGTGTTAAATAGTTGGTTACAATTCGATGCTAAAGCGGAAAATTTGATGAATTATATGTGTTGAGGGTGTTGGGTAATCAAATTGAGAAGTTGGATATGTAAAATGACTAACTAGGATTGCAGTATATGACCCAATTTGGGTTGAGCTGGATGTTGTGGCAAGACAAGAAACCATGAGAGTTTTGGGGATCTCGAATTGTCCCAACATCGAATTTAAGTGGGCTAGAACATAGTGTGTGTGCTAAGGGGAAATTATAATGAAGGAAATTCTAATTGATAACACAATCATAAGCTGATTTGGTGACTTGTGTGTTAGCGGGTCAAATGGGTCGGGTAAGAAGTTACCACTATCTTTATCGGAATAACGAATTTGAATATGACATTTGTGAGTTTGGGTGAAATCTTCATATTGCAGGTAATTATAAGTTCATGGTGCTAAAAATACAGGTTCGATGGTTTGGTGGATTAACCAAGCTGAAAAATGCAGAAAAATGGCTAAGTATGGCAAAACTTGCCTGGAGCCCTGGAAATCAGGCTCCAGGCGTATCGCCTGGAAGTCCACAAGCTCCAAGCGATACGCTTGGAGTTGCTGCCCGGATTTCTGTTTTGTTTTCTTGTATTTAAGTGATGTGCTGTGTTGTTTGCTGTTGTATGCCATTAATACTAATGTGTTACTAGTGTTTTTGGCAGGTAATCAATAGTAGAAGGGTCAAGGTCGAATCAAAGAATTTTGGAACCGAACATCACAAATGGGGGAACTAGTAGATTATGTTTAGCAGTAGTAAATGTTTTGTAAGTAAACTACCATTTAGTTGATGGTGTTGAGCACATGAATTTTGTAAATGTGGCATGACGATGGGTGAAAGTCTTAAGTATAATATGAAATTTTCAAACCCTGATTTTCGAAACGAGGTTAATACGTGAAATTGGGATTGGGGCCTTACAAGTTGGTATCAGAGCCACGGTTTGAAGGATTCAAGTGTCATGGGGGCACTTGAACTCAAACCAAGTGCTCGTGATGGGGAAAGATGTTCGGTTCAAGGTTCGATCTTCTGACCCGGTAAGTGATTTAAGTAAGTGATTTAAATTAAATATAGTGATATTGAATGATGAAATGTGCGGTATGGACCATTCTGAATGGTTAAGCTGAAAATTTTAAGTGAGTGTGCATGTGCGGTAAAGCTGAATATGATCGTAAAATTTTGATTGTGTATGTGCGGTAGAGCTGTATACGATTGTAAAGCAGTGAATGTGTATATGCGGTAAAGCTGAATATGATCGTAAAATTTTGATTGTGTATGTGCGGTAGAGCTGTATACGATTGTAAAGCAGTGAATGTGTATATGCGGTAAAGCTGAATATGATCGTAAAATTTTGATTGTGTATGTGCGGTAGAGCTGTATACGATTGTAAAGCACTGAATGTGTATATGCGGTAAAGCTGAATATGATCGTAAAATTTTGATTGTGTATGTGCGGTAGAGCTGTATACGATTGTAAAGCAGTGAATGTGTATATGTGGTAAAGCTGAATATGATCGTAAAATTTTGATTGTGTATGTGCGGTAGAGCTGTATACGATTGTAAAGCAGTGAATGTGTATATGCGGTAAGGCTGGATATGAATGTAAAGCTGTGGGTGCGTATGTGTGGTAAAGCTGAATATGATTGTAAAGTTGTGATTTGTCAATGTGCGATAAAGCCGAATGTGATAGAAAATTTGTGATTATATATATATATGCGTTAAGACAAAATGTGATAGAAAAGCGGTGATCGTGAATGTGAAACAAAGCGGAGCGTGATGATTATGCAATGATGTCATGGTTAATTATGATTATTAGAGCGGAATGTGACGATGATGTCATGATTGTACATGATTGTTGATAGCGGAATAGAATGGTGATGTAATTGAATATGAATGATAAAGCTGAATGTGATAATAATAACATGATTGTATATGATTGTTAGATGGAAGTGTGAATAAAGTATGTATAGGAAAGTTGCATGAATGAAATCATATAAGCTATAGAATGTGAATGATAAGCATAGTAAAATCCTACTTGTATGAATCGTGTAGGATTGAGTTGGAAATTTTTAGAATGATGGAATCCTACCGACGTAAGTCATGTAGGACAGCTGATGTAAGTATGTATAGATGAAACAACTGTATTGTGATAACAAATGGTATGCGTATGCAGAAGTGGTGAAATCTCACTCGTGTAAGACACGTAGGATAAGGTGTGTATGAGGCTAAGCGGTTGAATTCTCATGGTGAGCATAAATGTGGAATGAAGTACGTGATGAAGTAAAGATGTGAAATTCTACCCATGTTAGCTAGGTAGAATAGAGTGCAGATAAGATGAAAATGGTGAACCCCTACTTTGCGACGACTAAGTAGGGAAATGTACATGTTCAATTACGATTGTGAGAGCCGGATAGAAGATATGACGGTTGAGAGTTATGCGTGAGGAGAATATATATTTCCCCGGCAACAAATTGGAGGTAGAAGGAGCGGAGGGCACGTAATTTCTTTTGACGATCTGTTTGTGTTAAGCAGCATGGGAATTGATGTTGAAGATACTAAGGGAGACGTCTACTTGTGCGATTCAAGTAGGCGGGTGGATGCAATGTATTAGTAATCAGTGACTTGGGACATACAAACCAGTCAAGCTGTTAAGCATGTTTCAAGGGTGGAAGAAGGAGTGGGGTGCAGGAATTGACGGGTGTCATGCCGTCATACTCATGGAAAGTTACGGAGTAGGTTGTGAAATTCGAAAGTGGAATAGAGTTGAAAACTATCATCACTAAGTGGAGAAGTATCCTGCAGGCAGTGCGAATAAGCTTGATGAGGACCAAATTGAAGTAAACCTAAGGATAGCGTTAAATGGGAGTAGTTGCACAAGTGTGGAGATTGGGGATAAGTTTCGGGGACGAAACTCTCTTTAAGGGGGGTGGAGTTGTAACATCCCGAATTTCGTAATGATTTGAGTGTATTATTTTAATTATGTTTTAGGCGGATTTTTGGTGAATAAGCGGGTTTAGAAATTTAACTGAGTTATCTAGCGGAAAATAATTAATACTAAGTTATATTTAGTAATTAAGGGCTATCTAGAGGAAAGTTGGAGGATTAATTATGTAAATAAGGGTTTTGGCTAAATCTTTATAGAATGGAAAACTAGAGGGGCCATAGCTGTAAATAAGGGAAATAAAACAAGTCTGGGTTTTCCCCAGACTTGAAGATCGCGATCAGGAGAGGGGGAAGGGGAGAGCACGCCATCTTCTTCCCTAAATCACCCAATTTGAGTGCTTGGAGCGGGAATTCTGAAGGGGGAGAACCAAATTCGTGTATAGGAACCTTCTACACCTTGATTTCATCCTTGGATTCTTGTGTTCTTAATCAAGTAAGTGTTTCCATGATAGGGTGATTTTATGGGTTTCATCTAGATGTTAAATTGGAGTCGAAATCTGAGTTGTTAGGTGTTTATGAGTCTAGATGAAGCTAAATGTTATCTTGCATGATTGATTTTTGTATGTGATTGGTAGAAATTGTGTTGGGTCTACACCCCACCTCATGAGAATCGATGGTTATGGGGATTGGATGGTTGGGGTTCGTTAATTGAGTTTCATACATGTAAATTGATTGAGAAAAGTGCTTAAACTACATAAAAAGCTGAAATTTGATGAATAGTGATGAATAATGGGTGAGATGGAAGTATGTAGGTTACATACTAAGTAGAACACAATGTATGCATATAAGGTGTTTGATGAAATGCTTGAATGAAGTTGATTATGTGTATGAGCTGAATTTTTGATGAATTAAGTAGTGAAGGAATGTAGAATGTATATATATATATATGATTGTGTGAATCAAAGATGTGTTATGGTAATCTTAACAAGGTAATGTCAATAGGTGAAGCGGGAGGAAGCACAAGCCATCAACGTGAAGGCAAGAACATATCTTAAAGGTAACACATGAGTGGTAAAAGTATTACGCTTCAAACCCATTATTATTTGAATTGGCATCAAGCAAGAATTATGGAAGTAGTTGGTTACTATGGTTAGTAATCAGGTGATTAGTGCATACGTTGATGTATGATGTTGTAGCTACATCATGGCTTCAACATCATAGAGAGAATATGTGAAATATAACCCGTTAGGGTTAAGATTGAATAAATGAAGCGGGTGGTGAGAGAGAGTAGGTGTTTTATGACCCGTTTGGGTTAAGAATGTGTAAATGAAGTATGTAAAGTGAGAGTAGGTGTAATGTGACCCATTTGGGTTAAGAGTGCATAAATGAAGTATAATAAGTGAAAGATTGTAATGATTGACCATTTGGGCATGATAGCAGTAAATGACCCGTTTGGGTACGTTAGCCGAAAAGGAATTGTTTGAGTATGATAGCAGTAATGACCCGTTTGGGCATGTTAGCAGTAAATGACCCGTTTGGGTACGTTAGCAGAAAATGAATTGTTTGCGTATGATAGCAGTAATGACCCGTTTGGGCATGTTAGCAGCAAATGACCCGTTTGGGTACGTTAGCAGAAAATGAATTGTTTGAGTATGATAGCAGTGATGACCCGTTGGGGCGTGTTAGCAGTAAATGACCCGTTTGGGTACGTTAGCAGAAAATGATATGTTTGTGTATGATAGCGGTAATGACCTGTTTAGGCGTTTTAGCAGTAAATAACCCGTTTGGGTACGTCAATAGGACATGAATTGTTTGTGTATGATAGTAGTAAATGACCAGTTGGTATGAGTATAGTGAATGGCCCATTTGGGTGTAACACGTAGTGGCTAGCGGTTGGTGTTAAATAGTTGGTTACAATTCGATGCTAAAGCGGAAAATTTGATGAATTATATGTGTTGAGGGTGTTGGGTAATCAAATTGAGAAGTTGGATATGTAAAATGACTAACTAGGATTGCAGTATATGACCCAATTTGGGTTGAGCTGGATGTTGTGGCAAGACGAGAAACCATGAGAGTTTTGGGGATCTCGAATTGTCCCAACATCGAATTTAAGTGGGCTAGAACATAGTGTGTGTGCTAAGGGGAAATTATAATGAAGGAAATTCTAATTGATAACACAATCATAAGCTGATTTGGTGACTTGTGTGTTAGCGGGTCAAATGGGTCGGGTAAGAAGTTACCACTATCTTTATCGGAATAACGAATTTGAATATGACATTTGTGAGTTTGGGTGAAATCTTCATATTGCAGGTAATTATAAGTTCATGGTGCTAAAAATACAAGTTCGATGGTTTGGTGGATTAACCAAGCTGAAAAATGCAGAAAAATGGCTAAGTACGGCAAAACTTGCCTGGAGCCCTGGAAATCAGGCTCCAGGCGTATCGCCTGGAAGTCCACAAGCTCCAAGCGATACGCTTGGAGTTGCTGCCCGGATTTCTGTTTTGTTTTCTTGTATTTAAGTGATGTGATGTGTTGTTTGCTGTTGTATGCCATTAATACTAATGTGTTACTAGTGTTTTTGGCAGGTAATCAATAGTAGAAGGGTCAAGGTCGAATCAAAGAATTTTGGAACCGAACATCACAAATGGGGGAACTAGTAGATTATGTTTAGCAGTAGTAAATGTTTTGTAAGTAAACTACCATTAAGTTGATGGTGTTGAGCACATGAATTTTGTAAATGTGGCATGACGATGGGTGAAAGTCTTAAGTATAATATGAAATTTTCAAACCCTGATTTTCGAAACGAGGTTAATACGTGAAATTGGGATTGGGGCCTTACATCAACTGAATTCAGGAACGGCAAATTTTTGTTAAGAGAACCACAATCGAAGCTTGAATCGGCTCATCATGGATTAATTTGGAAAATTTGGAGTTTTTAGAGTGAAATGACAAATTTTAGGGTTTAAGGGCAAAATGGGAATTTCTCATGATATGTGGTCCAGACGTACCACATGGTACGCCCGACGGACCACTTTGCATATAAAAGGGGCAAATGTGGTACGTGTTCGACATAACCCACGTACCACATACAAACACTCTGTGCGAACCCTAAATCTCTTGATACTGTTTTTTACCGATTTCTTTGTGGATTACGAACCTTTGCTCACGATTTTTGTTGCTAAAGACAGGTATGAGGAAGGCGCATATGTACATGGTCTTGGATTGCATTATCATTGTCTCATTCGTCTGATTTTTTAGATTAAACTTTCGGTTTTTCGCAAAACCGAACCCAGGGCTGGTTAAGGGTCTTAGAGACAATCTCAATGGATTTTAATTACACATACTCGATCGGTTTTTTGTCTAGAATGAATCCTCAGTGCTTGATTCCATTACAAACACGATTTTGAATGTTAAAATTACAAATGACTCTTCGGATGAACTGTTCTTCCGCCGTACCACATAGTACGTGGCGTACCAGATTTTATATGTGGCCTAATGTGGTCCGTATCTGGTCCGTTTGACCAATCTGCTACGTGGTCAACATTTGTGGTCCGTCCCGTACCAGATGTGGTCCGTCTGACTGATGTGGTCCGTGACGTGGTCCGCTGTCAATTTTTCACAAAGTTCATCGTTTGAGCGTTTAAAGTCAAACTAGAGTCGGTTTTAAGCAATTTTGATCATATCTTATGATTTTAATGATATTTGGTGTTTGTGAATGTTTCAGAAATGGCAGTGTTAAAGTCTAACGACGAACACAACATTTGTGCGTTTCTCGGGGCATCTGCAAAGTGGAGATCTCATTTTGGAGGCATATTTGATTTTTTGAGACGATCGAGAGTATACTATGCTGCTACATACGATTGTACACTTTACAAAGACTTACTCACCATGTTTTGGACTTCTTGTTGATACATGGTCTTCATCGTCATGTGAAGTATCGAATACAAGACGAAACATGCAATGTAGCTGTGGTCCGAACTCCCACCGAACCTGGAGTTCTGACAGGTCCGAACATGTGGCCGAACCTCAGGTTCGGCCGGTCTTGTATAGAATTCATAAGCTTCTGAGATATATCTTCTCTGTGTACTTTGTGGTCATCTCTGTGGTTAATACAAGTCATTTGTATTTACTCTTCGTGTTTTACTCGTTTACATTGATTTCATTACGACTAAGTAGAAGATCCACACGCTCAAGCAATTTCAAGTAGTATCAGAGCAATTGGTTTGCTCTACTAGTCGGAAATCATAGTTTTTCGGAGTTTTGAGTTCAAATTCACGTTTTTGAGAAAATGAGTATCATCTTTGGATCCGTTTGATTGTTTCCAGTGTGCTTTTCATTAAAAATTCATTTCTAGATCGTTCATTTCGAGTTTACTTGGATTTCTGTCAAAAATTTTATAGAAAAACACTGAAAATCGAGAAAATGGTGTCGAGTGAGGTTGAGCTCGTCTGAGGTTCGGACACGTTCGGTGTAACTGCTCCGAACTTGAGGTTCGGACGGCGTTCGGTCGTTATATCGGTTCGGTGAGAGATCGGTCCATGTTGGGACAGAGTTCGGTGATAGTTCGGCGCTCGTTCGGTATAGGTGTTGTTTAGGTGTCCGAAGGTTAGGTTCGGACGAAGTTCGGCGAGTTTTATCTCGGACTAGGTTCGGAGTACATTCGGAGGCAGTTTGACGAGAGTTCGGGGAAGTTCGGAGTGAACAGTAACCAGATTTTTCAAAATGTCCGATTTTCAAGCGTTCGCGGCTATTCAAAATTCGGTTCAATCTACGATGCAATCGATGATGAATTCTGATAACGAAATCGGAACTAGTCAGAAAGTTCATAAATTGCTCAAATTTATGATAGTTGGGTTACACGGTTTGAAGCGTATGTCTCGACGAATGATATTGATATGTGGTTATCATATTCTGATCAATATGTCTATCCTAAGGGTGAAGATGGGGAACCAATTCTTCAAAGGAAGCTTTCCGGTGAACAAAAGAAAGCGTATCAAGCTGAGAAGAAAGCATATGGTACTTTAACGATGGCATTGCCAACAGAATTATTACATCAATTTTCAATTAACTACACGGCAAAGAGTTTGTGGGATGCTTTAGAAAAGAGATGTGAAGGTAATGCCCAATACAAGAAAATTCACCAAAAGGTGCTGAAGAAGGAATTTGATAGTTTCAAACATTATCACAATGAATCGATTCCAAATTTGATTGCACGATTTGCTCATTTAATGAGTGAAATGAAATTGGTGAATCTTACAAAAGATGAAGCTGATAAGAAAGACAAGATCATGGAAGCCCTACCAGAGAAAAGGGAGAATTATGTGATGATGGTTTCTTATGATAGAGATTATTCAAAAATGTCCTTTAATGATCTGATTCAACGAATTCAAGCAAGGGATATGGAATTAACGGTGAACAAATCACTTCCTGAGCAAGTTCAAAATCCTGCAGTGTATTATGGAAATAATGATTCAACTTTGAATGCTGGGAAATCGAATATTCTTAGTTCTGCACCTCCTACAGCATTTATTGCAGGTAAATCTGAAATTCCAAGTTATTCTTTTGCTGGTTGTACTGTTTCGAGTCCTAGTTCTTCAACTCAAAGTGCATTGTCTGTTCAAACTATCGATGATTATAATGCTTTGATGTCTGCATTAGTATCTTCATATTTTGGTGTTATCACTGGTGCTGTGAATAATGCTGAATTAGCAAATGAAGATTATGATCAAATTGATTATGATCATTTGGAGGAAATGGATCTGAACTGGCAATATGTTATGTTGGTCCGCAGAACAAAGAAATTTTTCAATAGAACTGGTAAGAAGAGACTAAATCAGGAAGGGAAGATTGGTTTGGATAAGTCAAAGGTGTAATGTTATAAGTGTTCCGTTTATGGTCATTTTGCTCGAGAATTTCCAAGTTCTGCAGAAAGTAAATTGAAGACTGGTCAACATGCACATTTAGTTTTTCATCCAGCAAATGAAGCTGAAAAGGTTGAGAAGAAATCTGTTACTTTTGCTCATGATTGGACCAATACATTTGTGCATTCAAATGAATTTGCATGGAATGCAGATTCAGAAGTTACAAAAAATCATGTTCCAATTACTGTTGCATTGACTGTTCGTCATGCTAATGATGACAGATTTCTGACTGATTCTGATTCGTATTCGAGTGCATCTTTGGTTCAAGATGATTTGCCTAAAGTTTCTGATAGTTCAAAAGTTGACACTTTTGAATGTCTTAAATGTAAAAAATTACTTCAGGAGGTTGCGGGTTTTGAACAAAGATGTCAAATGTCAACTGAAGAGATTGTGGTGCTGAAGAAAGAGTTAGGAGATTTTCAAAAGAAGTATTATGAGTTGGTTCATGTTCATGAAGATATTTTGAAGGAAAAGTCTCAATTGGCTGAAGAATGTGAAAAAGCTAAAGCTGAAGCTTTAGATGTAGCTCAAGATTTTGAGAATTTGTTTGAGAAAAGTTATCCACTTCAGCAAAAATATGAGGAAGCTACTGTTCTTATTGCTAAAACTGCTGTTACTGTTGAGAAGCTTTAAAATAAGATTTCTATTCTTCAAGATGAGAATGTTCTCTATCGTGATAAAAATGAGGTCTTGACTAAAGATGTTGAGATTTATAAGCAAAAGAGAAAAAATGTTCTTGAAGAATTATATGCAGAATGTGAGATTCGAAAGTTACAAACTTATGAATATGATGATCTAAATGAAAAATTCATCAAGTCACAGAAGGAGGTGTTTGAGGCTCAACAAAAGATCAATGATTTGAAATTGGAAATTTTAGAGCTAAAAAGACAAGTGAAGAATTGCAATTTGTCTCCGACATTGCTAAACTTCTTATACAAAACAGGATCAGAGTTCAGAAAGTTTTCAGAAGGAGGATGTTCACTCGGTTCCTCAACCAGTGGATTTGATTGAAGTTACTTTTGCTCAAATTGATCCAAAAGCTGAATTACATGATTATTCAAAATTGCTACTCCACCCAAGAAGAACAAGTCCAAATCTAAGAAGAAGGAGAAGCCTTTGGGTGTCGCTCCAAAATTTGTTTCCAAATCTGTCATGTTGGAGAATGAAAAAGTTTTTGATAAGGTTGTGTCAAGTTCTTCATCTGCAACCAAAGAAGAAAAAGGATTAATTGCAAAGAACAAGATGAAAGATATCAAAGCTAAATTCACTAGTGATACTAAGTCACGAGAAGCTTCAAGTTCTTCTTCAAATTCTTCAAAAAATCAAGGATCTAAACACAAAGGTTTGGGTTACAAAGTGAAGGAAGAACCTGTTCAAGCTCAGAAACCAATGAAGACTAAGAAGATTTCTAAAGTAAAGGTTGCAAAGAAATCACCATCTCAGAAAGAATTTTCTTATTCTTCTGGAAGATTGTCATCTTCAAGGAGTCTATCTCCTAGGTATGATTCTTCTGATGGTTTCTTTGATAATTTTAGTTCTGACCATTCATCTGGTTTTTCAAAATCAAACCAATTTTTAAACAATTTTCGAGAAATACTTTGTTATGTATGTCGTCAACCGGGACATCTAGCTACTGATTGTCCGACGACTGCATATATCCACAAAACTGCAAAATATGTGCATAACCAAGGTCAAATATTTGATGAACCATGGTCTCCAAAGGTTAAATCAACTCGTGAATCGTCTTGGTCTAAACCGAGTATGTCAGTTGAATCTGATTCTGGTTCTGATCAAAAATTAAAACTTTTACAAATTTGGAAACCGAAAGTTGTTTCCAAGGCCAACAAAGACTATGTGGAAGACACCTGGTGACCGACGCTGTCTGAATCGGGTCGATCCCACAGCGACTAATGTTTTAATTGGCGTCAAGCAGGTATTTCAGGAAGACCTTTCGGTGTTTGGAAAATTGCTGATTGTGGAATATCTGTGCTAATTTAACCTGAATTTCAAAATCAATTTTTGTTTTCAAAATGCTACACTGAGAGTATTTGTATTGGTTGATCAATTTTTCTTAGTTTTTCACTCCGTCTCATTCTGAGGGGTAGTTTGTTTTTGCAAAAATACAGAAATAGTGTGTTATTTTTCAAATCGTAAAAATGAAAATCTATAACTAGATTTGTCATTTTTAGGGGGAGAAATTTGAAAAAGGCAAAAACATTGAAAAATGAGAAATTGTATCATGGATAAAGTAAGTGAAAAAGCCATAAGACCATTTGATCGATGTGCAAGGTAGGCTCGGCAAATCAGAAAGTATACAAATGTGATATACACTAAATCTGATGCTTGACCTAGTGGACAACATCTTGATGCATATCTCATGATATATCAAGAAAAAGATATGTGAAAATAAAATGAGAAGTCACTGTGTATACATGTGTTCATTTTGCAAAGATTTAAACTTGTTTGATTTTCTTTATTTTGTCAAACGATCGGACTTTCTCTGCGTATCGAAAGATCGACCTGATCGTTGTTCGTTTGACGTTCTGCTTTATTTTCTTTGGTGTTTCGTATAACTCATCGGACTTTCTCTGCGTGTACGGGAGTACCGACCTAATTGTTGTTGAGTTATACAACTTCAACTTGTTTTATTTTTTAATTTGGTTAAATCCGAGGCCTTATCTGCGTATCGAAAGATCGACCTTAAGGTAGACGATTTAACGTTCTTATTTCTTTTTGCATGGAACACAGTTGACTATATCATGGTTACAATTATTATGTGATTAAAATCACAAATGAAATCACAAAATGTGATAAGCAAAAGCATATCTGAGTATGTCTGATAGTGTGGGTACACTGGTCAATGCAAATCTAATCAATATCTTAACATATCCAGATGTTAAGAGTATGATTGTGCCAAAGTTTAATGTTGGACAAATTATATCTGCAATCGACATGGTTTATGTGCTACAATAATTGAAATTGAAGTGTAGTTCATCATGTTATATCCAATATGATCCCAAGTTATGATCTTTCTCACAAAAGACAAAAATAGTGTATGATTCTGTAATGCTTTTACTTTTCTTATCAGAAAATACCAAAAACATTTTAAGTGTGTTTTGATATAAAGTTTCTAAAAGCCAAAAAGATTTTGTTTCTTGTTTGTTTTCGATTGATCAACACGAAATACAAAAACAACTTTCAAAATCAAAATATCTTGGAGTCTCTAAGAGACATTTTGTGCCAAGATTATTTATGTTGACAGGTTTCTATGTGGAAAAAGAACATCATAACTTCAAGTCTTCTGAAGTTTGTTGATAAAGAGATTACACACGATGCAATATCAAGTATTCAAGATTGAACTCATCGTCAAGATCGAGGAAGAGTTTGATTGAAGATACAGGATACAAGTTTTAATAGAGGGGATGATACTGCACATGCCGAGAGGGGGTTTGTTGATACATGGTCTTGATCGTCATGTGAAGTATCGAATACAAGACGAAACATTCAATGTAGCTGTGGTCCGAACTCCCAGCGAACCTGAAGTTCGGACAGGTCCGAACATGTGGCCGAACCTCAGGTTCGGCCGGTCGTGATATAGCTAGTATAAATACGTCGTCTTGTATAGAAATCATAAGCTTCTGAGATATATCTTCTCTGTGTACTTTGTGGTCATCTCTGTGGTTAATACAAGTCATTTGTATTTACTCTTCCTGTTTTACTCGTTTACATTGATTTCATTACGACTAAGTAGAAGATCCACACGTTCAAGCAATTTCACGTCTGCTCAAGTAGAGTGTTCGGTGGTACCTTCGGTGATTCGTGCGAGGATTCTTCAAACCGATGTTATTGTAACTGAAGAAGATGTTCAGAGGGTTTTGCAATTCAATGATCAACCAGCATTTCCAAAGGATTTCGATCAAATTGATATGGTTGCATTACTAAGAAGAGTGAAGTATGATTGCAATATTAATGCATCCTGGTTTCTTAAAGCCAATCTGAGTCCTCCGTATAAGTATCTGACGCAAGTGATAATCAGATGTTTTGGTAATCGGCTGAGGGGTCATGAAGAATTTGATATGAAGGTGTTATCTTTCTTTACGACATTGGTGATAAATCGGGAGTTCAACTTCTCAGGTTGGATATTCGACTACATGAAAGAGAACATTTTGTCTAAACAAAACAAGAGTGTGATGTATCCCCGGTTTCTGCAAATGATCTTAAATGAGCTGCATCCTAATCTTCCAAAGAATCCAGATGCTGTCTTAATTTTGAAGCACATGAATGAAGTGGCTGTGGGAAAGCTGCCAGTTTATCAGAAAAGAAAAGGAGCGAATGTGGCTCCTCCGGTTAAAGGTTTGATTGGCCATTTGGCAAAACCTGAGTGTGTAGCTCTAGCTGATGGTGCTCCAAGACATCCGGATAGTAGTGATGATGAACTGGAATATGATGAAAATGGTAACCCAGTCGAAGAAGATGATAATGAAGAATATGATGTAAATGTGCATGTCTAAGAACCTGTAGAACAGCAACGTGCTGCTTCTGTACCTGTACAACAGCAACAACAACAATCTGAGCAAGTTCAACAAGATCTAATCATT
This sequence comes from Deinandra increscens subsp. villosa, assembly GCA_039602395.1. Classification (NCBI taxonomy): domain Eukaryota; kingdom Viridiplantae; phylum Streptophyta; class Magnoliopsida; order Asterales; family Asteraceae; genus Deinandra; species Deinandra increscens. The sequence continues at coordinate 71,715,805 of JBCNJP010000010.1, read as the reverse complement.
CCTGATAGAGAAGATGATGTAGCTGGTTCCAAAGATGTTTCTGAAAATGATGATGATGAAAGTTCTTCTGATACGAGTTCTGACTCTGGTGAATATGTGGAAATTTTGCATAATACCAGAGGCGTTAGGGTGAAAAAAGGTTCTAAAGCTCATCTGGCTTATCTGGCTTCAAGAAATGAAGATATAATCTAGATTTGAGCATTTATCAAAAAGGTCTCCTGATCGAGAAGATGATAATGATCCATCTTATACTCCATCAGTGGAAGAATCAGCAAGACAGACAAAGGTTGTTGATAAAGGAAAAGCCCCAATGGTCGCTACTGGCAAACGTGTGAAACATATGTCCAGACCAAAGATGATTGTTAAACAGGGCTCGTTCCTTGCTGATGCTCGAAAGCTGGTAACATTCCGCCTAGCAAGAAGCAAAAAGTTGCTCCAAAGTCTTCAATTCCAAGTCAGCCAACTACCAAATCTGCTAATGATCAAAGTTCTAGTATGCCACATGTTAGAAAGTTGATTGTCAGAAATTCATCAACTTCTGCTTCTGCTTCTGAATCAACTGCTACTTCTCCTACAACCTCAACAATATCATCTACTGATTTAAAGCTTGCTTTGCATCAAACAAGACGTGATGAGTTCGAGTCTACCAATCGTCAACAAGCTAATGAGATTCAAGGATTGAATAATACCGTGAAAGAGTTGGTATCTCATCATCAGTTAAAGGGTCGTGAGATTGCTCGACTTCAACAAATCTTTTTTTCACTGGGTGAGCAGCTAAATCGTTTGTTAAAAGCTATACCTGCTTAGGGGAGATGAGGCCGAATCCTGAAGAGGCTTGCAGAGAAGATGATGATGTGTCACGATATTTAAATGATACGGATGACCCTGAGGGCGGTATCGGTGGAGATGGTTCTGGTGTTTCTTGTCACACCCCAACCGACGGCGGAATATGTCGGAGCGCAATGATTGTCCAGATGCACATGACAACTAAATTAAGTTGTAATACTTAAACACGCCCTTTTTCATTAATCAAATTAAGATATTGTACAAGAATATTAAACATACAGTAATACATATCAAACTGATTTAAAGTCTTTAAAGTCTTTAATCTAGGTCTAGTAATCCTAGCGTGATCACAATCATAGCTCAAGTATCGATTCCTACAACATGTATAAGATAAAGTGTCAACTACAAAAGTAGTTGGTGAGCAATCCTGGTTTAAGTATAAAATATATCATTTATTCAAAACATGCGAAGTGTCATATGTCAGAATAATGTGAAACATAACATATCTGTATAATTGGTAAATAGAATATCTATTGAAAACCTGTTGAAATCCCTTGAAAGCCACCTATTGGCAATTCCTACCACACATTATATAACACATAATTCATTCACAGAGCACATACGCATTTGCAATTGAGAACCATTGGAAAGCTTTTCGATATAAGACACATATTACACCCCGAAGTGAAAAATGAGAAAAGAGGCAGAGATTACTCACAATTCAGATTACCAGTTAGAGGAATCACCCTACTAATGATAATAAGAATTGAATATTGCATCACATACCAGTATTTAAAAAGGGGGTTTAGAATTACTCACCTGACGAGCTAATTGGAAACGAGAAATGGAACAAATTGCGAGAGATAACAAGCTGGAGATTATCCTAATGAAACGAACATGCTAAATGAATATAGGAACGCATGATGACTATAGTTATGAGGAATTTAAGGAGTTTAGGTTTTTGTGTGATAAAAAGACCATTTTACCCTTTTTTGGAAAATTAGGGTTTCGGTATTTTATTTAGTAATTAATTCATTTATCACTTTTGAGCTCATATATACTTATTATATATATATAAATATGTTCTAAGACCAAAAATCAAGTTTCAATACCTTCCCGTTTGTCTTGATATTTAATAATCATATTCAAAACCCAAATTTTGAAATAATTATCAAATAAATAGTAAGATCTTTTATAAAATTAAATAAAATTAGGGATTTTGCTTAAAATATTACTTTATAATATTTCTTAAAAGATTAGCCCTAAAATAAATTGGTTTAATTGATTTTAGCAAAGCAACATTGTGAAAACCCTAATTTTGACGTATTTATTAATTAAATACGAGAACATTTTATAAAATTGTAAAAACTTAGGGTTTTATTCATTATGATATATTATACTATTCCTCAAAATAGTAAACCTTAATTCAATATATTTTACTCGATTTGGGCAGAATAACGACATGAAAACCCTAATTCTGACCGTTATTTAAATAAAATACCAAACCTTTCCATAACTTGAAATTAACTTAGGGATTTCTTAAAACACATTATTTTAGGATTACCTACAAAAATTCAGACCCTAATTCCAACCCGATCACCCGATTTTGGCAAAACAAGCTCAAGAACCCTAATTTTAGCATAGTTTTAGAAAACATACATAGAAAATGAATTTGCAAAAACTGAGATAGGTTATTTTAGATCATACCTAGGGTAGCTTAACTGCAGAAATTCAGCTTCAAACTTCAAATGAGCAGATCGAATTTGGATGAGCAAGTTTCGGACGAGTTTAAGGGTTTTTGGGGTTGTATTTTGCGAAATTGGTGAGGATTGTGGATGGATCGAGCTGCTATATATACTAGATGAGGTCGCAGGAGGTTAAGACACGCATACATGGTGATAATCTGATCATATCAACACGTATAAAGGTTCAAACGTGGAGAACAAGTTGAAAACGTGGCAAAAAAATCGAATCTGGTGCAAATTGGGCGGAGGGTCGCGAGAGATAGGGGGTCAGGCGTCGATACCCGTGAGCATGTTTGGGGGTTTGGCAGTTTTGGCCCCTGAACTTTTTATTTACAGTTTAGTCCCTGAAGTTTGGTTTTATGCGATTTTGACCCCTAAACTTTGAGAAACTTAATATTTTATGCCCAAAACTTATTTAGAATAATTTCTCATAATTTTCTAAGTCTCGGGTTACGCATAACGAGGTATAAAAATACGTATTTTATATATATTTATTTTCTTTTTAACCGTTCGTTCTCGTTTTAACTTGTTAGCCTCTAATATTTTACGAGCAACTTATAATAACCTTATAGAACCTTTAGGAACATTAAAATATGAGTTTTAAAAATCCCGAGATTCCCGGTAAACGATTAATCGAATATCGAAATCGCGTAAAAGCTGAAAATTGCTCTATTTTCATTTTAATCAAATCGTCTAACCTAAAACCTTGTAAATTTATTATTTTGTTTTCGAAAATGATTATGGAATTAGCCAAACATGATTTAAATGTATAATTTGGACAAATTCTTCCGGTAATTGTTAAATCAAGACTCGATTTGCGTGACAAGTTCAAATTTGGGTCGGGTTTTGTAATTAGGTCGGACACGGATGTTACATTTCTGGTGCAGCTGGAACATCTGCTGCTGCTGGAACATCTGCTACTACATCCCAGGGGGAGTCTGGTAGAGATGTTTATGATGTGACTCCAATTACAAGAGTTGCAATTGAAGAAGGAGAATTTCTGCATCAATATTTAAAAGAGAAATTGGCTGCAATATATGCTCTAAATATTGAAGATGTTGATAAGGTTCCTTTTGCTGAGCCTCACAGAGCAGAAGATTCAGATGATGAGTTTGTATATGAAGAGGAGCATGTAGAAGTTGAAGATATGACTGCTGAAGAATATCCAGATGATCCTAAAGTTTATGGAAATTTTACTAATAATGATCAGTCTGGAGGATTCAATTTCTTTGCAAAAGATGATGAGGAAAAAGATGAGAATGAGTTAAAGAAGAAAGAGGCTGAGAAACAATCTGAACAACCTGAAACTGTTGAATCTGATTCTGAAGAACAAGAGAAACGAAGATTGTTTGATGAATGGATGAAGGAGCAGAGATCGAAGAAGATGCATGTGGTGTAACCTACAAAATTTGTTGATCAGAAGAAATTCTTTGAAAACAGAGGTGTAGCCACTGGTAATATTATCAGTTGGATGTTCGACTCACAGCTCAAGTGTTATGCTATCAAGAAATAATTTGGCATTATCTACTTGAAGAACGCAAAAAGGTTTGATACTTTACCTGTCTGTGATGTGCGGGAATTAGCTAGAAAGCCATTCATGAATTATGGTGAACATCCGTTGGGCGAATTCTTCAGAAACAAGTTGCTTGAAGAATGTTAGAAGCCATTCAGATTTCTAAATCCTCAAAGGCCAAAGTATACTGATCATCCAACCGATATTCATCCGAAAACAGGAAAAGCATTTGTAGTTTTGAAGTACAAAAAGCCTATTCAACTCAAGAAGATACCTTTAAAAAGGCTATAACATAATTTTATCAAGACTTTGAGGTGGTGGTACTATGATGAGTATACGCGAGAAGCAGTGATTGTTGTCAAAGAAGAAAACAAGGTGGTTAGAATTTTTGATCCTATGTGATTGATAAACCTGTCTGAAGCTGATATCGACAAGCTCTATCACAACAAAATTCTATACAAGGCTGAGGATGCTGATCAAGCCTTGCCGTTTCAAAGAATGATCAGAGTTTATTATGCTTTCGGTATTCATGCTGGAAATAACCGAAGACAGTATTGGAATGAATCGAAGACAAAAGCTTCTGAAGACTAGCATAAGACAAGGGGGAGTTTGTTAGAACATGTTATGATGTCTAATGCTAGGTCTAGGTGTTTTGTCTATGTAATAGTCATTTTGTAAGATCTGGTCCCAGCGTACCAGTGGACGGACCAGGTGGTACGCAGCCACAGACCATTTGGTACATGGGTTAATTGGTACACCGGGCAGATTCATATAAATAGTTTAAGCTCTTTTGTTTAGAAGAAGTTGCGAGAGTTGAAGTCTTAAATGTGTGTATTCTGTAGTGTTTGCTCTTTGTTCTCTCTCTGTACTCTTGAGCTTGATATCAATCAAACGAAACATTATTTACATCGTGTTACCGAATCGATCGTGATCATGCATTAGTAAGATTCGTCTCAGTGTTTTACACCTTAACCCTTGGATGTCTCCGAAGGCTTCCGGCATAAAAAACCCCTTGGCAATGATAACACAAATTGCCCGTTTATTTCCATTTAAAGTAATTCGAATACAAGAGTTTGCGGCTTGTTTGCTAAGTGGTAGTGAGAGTACAAGTGATCGAGAGTGTGTAAAGTAAATCTTATGCCGCGTTTAAATACATAGATAAGCCTAACTAAAATTCTGAGATTCCAGGGATCTCCTTCCAACTACTTTCGGCCATTATTTGACAGAGTTTGGTGTCGGGTCTCTCTTTCCACACATGATTCCGACTTTGACTAGGTCTACATGACCGTTTTCTTCCTTCTCGTTCCTGGCTTAAACACACAGAATCAAAGAGAAAAATTAGTAATGTTGTCCTAGCATGCAGGGTATCCGTGCATGCTGGGATTGAGTAGATAGATAGATTCACAGTACATTACATCCTGGGATAGTAATTAAATAAAACATAAGCAGAAATCCTGGGTTAGGTTACCGAAAGCGCAGTCCTTGTATGCTTGACATCCAGGGATCCTAAACTGTCGGAGGTTATTAATAAAAATTACGGTTAGAATTCAGGGTATAACAATTGCCCCCAAAATTCGCAACTTGTTGATAAGATTTACAGCTGTGAATTTTCAAACCGAGATGAGTCATCGTCTCCGTTTTAAACCTGTTCGCAAGAAATGCTTTTTCAGTTTCAATCTCATCCCTTGACGTCTCCTCACCTCTGTAACTCCGTTCACCCATAAATACCCCAATACTCGAGTGTTTTACCTCACCCGAGTTGAGAATTACGAGCACCGATCGTCACTTTCACCCATTCCAGCTAGGTAATTTTCTTCTCTTAAATCCTTCTTTCATTTCTTGAACCATGACCAAGCGTCGAGTCCGTCGAGAGACTACCGTCTCTCTTGCCGGGGTGGAAAACTATCTCGATCATAAATTCCTCCTCCATCCCGAACAAGAAAGGTGCACCTTCACCAATGATGAAATCGCATTCGTGAAGAACTCTGGTCTTCTACCTCCCTCTGTTGTCATTAGGGCTTTCCGTTCACCCCATTTAGCATGGGTTTATCCTTCCCCTTTTCCGGTCTTGTCACCGAGTTCTTTGAGGCCACAGGACTCTCATACGCCCAAACCCTTCCTGTTGTATGGCGCATCCTGGGAACCCTGGATCGTCTGAACAGTTCTTTTGAACACCTGATTGGCCTGCCGGAGATAGCCATGGCTTATGAACTGAAATCCCATGGTTCAAGTCGTTTTCTGTTTAAATCCCTTTCGAAAACATGCAACTTATCCCCAATGCTACCCAGCATGGCGAATGGAAGGGTAAATTCTTTTTTGTCAAGCGTTCCAGCATTCCCGGTGGTCTCCGGCTTCCACAAGCTTGGATTGTAGTGGGTAGGCATACCTGCACTAGATGTTAGGATTTTTGTTTAAATTATATGATCTGACCTTGAATGTTATTCTTTGCAGCGAAGAGTTTGAGGGAGATCGGTCCTGAAGAGGAGGAAACGGAGAGTAACTTGCAGAAGTTCCTGGGTATCCCCGAGTTTGAACGTGCATTCAAGGCAACAGAGCATCCAGCCCTCTCTCAACCTACCGTCAGCATGTCGAGTTGTAAGTTACCCTGCATTTTGTTAATTTTTTGCATACCTGATTCGCTGACATCCTGGGTTACGTTTTGTCTTATAGTTGCCCCTGCATATGCTGCCTTCTCCTCCGGGTTGGCTGACGACCAGGACCTGATGATCTTGACCACCGTCAAGGCTGAACCTACTCCTGCATCCCAAGCCACTACATCCAGGGCCTCTGGACTGAAAAGATAGACCCGAGGATCCAGCACTGCCGCTGCCCAACATCCCCTAGCCGAGCTGTCTCCCCAAGAACTCGTGCAGCATGCTGAGGTTGTCACCCATCAGGTAACCTTTGGTTGTCCCTGCATTTCATAGTTAGACACAATGTCAATTTTGAACTTATGTTTACCTTTTTGTAGGCCAATTCTCGCCTCCTGGAGCTACTCGAGGCCGCCGATAGGCACGCCGCTAGGGCTGACACTCTGAAATCCAGGGTCGCCCTGGCTAACAAGGAGGCATCCAAAGCTAAGCTCCAGCATGACAAGGTTCAGAAGCTGCTGCTCGAAAACGAGAAGAAGGCGGTTGAAGCTCGGGACCAGCATGAGAAGACCCTGAAGGAGTATGTTGAGACGTCTAGGAAGTCGGCCATGATCTCGGTGCTCCAGACCAAACTGAAGATGGCCAAGGAGGCAAAGGATGCGGGTCATACTAACGCCAATTGGACTGTGCCCCTATGGCTCTAACAGTTGTGTACCCTGGGTGGTGCAGTTCCCCAAAGGTACGAGGCTGCTAAGACCCAGGGTACTAAGACGACCCTGCCTGCTGGTGCATCTGGATCCGGGACTGGAGAGGAGCAGCCGACGACCGAGGATGCTGGAGGTGAGAAGGATGCTGGTGAGGAAGCTGTGAAGGAAGGAGATGAAGGTTCTGAAGATGCAGTAGTCGTGGATACCGTTCAATAATCCACGGTCTTTTATCTCTTTCCTTGTTTATTGTGAAGCTTTTCTAAACAATGTTTTTTTTGTTTGGTTGCCGGAGGTTTGATTCCCGGTGTTACAATGCCCCACCCACGGGTTTGGTACCTGTGGTTTTGACTTTAAGCCACCCTGAGGTGGTTGGATACCTTGCTCCAACCAAGGGGTGGTTACCTTTTATATAAATATCTGCTTTAAACCTATATGCTTGCATGATGTCTTTAACTTTTCTGCACAAACAAACACACAAATATGTTAAGAATGTTAAGAAAACAACCCATACCTTTTACATCCTGGGATAGACCCTGAATGCGAAACTCTTTCTTGTGCAAACAAATGATGTATTATGTCCTTAGCGTAATTCTGCTTCTGAATGCCCAGTAACAACCTAAGTTGTTGCTTAACCGACATCGAAATTCTCGGATTTGGCATTGCCATTCCATCCTAGGCCCTGATCACTCAAATAGATCCTGCACATGTCAGGAATAAATTTTAAAAAATGAGATCAAACCCAAAAATTTTGGGATTGGATCCAATCATACTGGGGTCAAGCCCAAAAATCCTGGGGTCAAGCCCAAAAATCCTGGAGTCAATCCTAAAACTCCTGGAGTCAAGCCCAAAAATCCGGGGGTTAAACTCGGTGCCGATCCGGCGAACTGGGGTCATGCCCGGTGCCGTACTGGCGAATTTTAGGGTCCACCTCGAGTCGATCCAGCGAACTAGGGTATTGCCTCGTATCTCTTATGTTGGTGTGAAAACACCAAAAACCTTAAGGAACCCTTATATGTCCATAGATCATGAGGTTGTCGCCCATGCTGTTAACATAGGTCGATCCCATAATCCTTGGTCCAATATGGGGGTTAACATGCGCTACAGGCGGGGGTCGTGCGCTACAGGCGATTACCCAAACGTAGGAGAGGTGATATCCTCTCAAACCTTAGAAGGTATACTAGATACCTTGAACGGGGGAGAGATGGCCAGTCTCTAACTTAGGAGAAACACATCCCTGGCTTCATGCATCCAGGGTCAGTTATCTGTTTTCATCCAAGTATCTCAACCAAAGGAGTTAGTAATTTTCATGGAAAATGATAAAAATAAGAATATAACAAAAGCATTCGATAAAAAATACAAGAGAAATACCTCGATCATTTCATTAGTTAGGAGACATACCCGGTATGCAGCATCCTAGGCACTATACTTACATAAAATAGGCTTTCAAATAGATTGCATTCCACGGTCTTGGTAGTAATTCACCATCCACGTTGGCAAGCCAATATGCCCCCTTACCTGCGTCTGAGTCGATTAAGTAGGGACCTTCCCATTTAGGGGCTAACTTACCATCCCCTGGATTCATCGTGTTCTGAAATTCCTTCCTTAGAACGAAGTCTCCTACCCTGAATCTTCGGATCCTTACTTGTTTGTTGTAGGTTTTAGAGATTCTTTGTTGATATGCGGCCATTCTCCAAGCAGCTTGTTTTCGTAGCTCATCCACAGTATCAAGGTCGTCAATCAGGGACTTATTATTTGCATCATGGGTTTGACTAATAATCTTGAATGTTTGGACCACCATTTATGTTGGGATGACTGCTTCTGTACCAAAAACCAAGGAAAATGGGGTTTGGCCTGTGGCATTCTTGGATGTAGTTCTATCAGCCCATAATTCTAACGGTAGTTCCTCTGCCCATTTTCCTTTCTTCTCCGTGAGCTTTTTCTTCAAATTGTTGATGATGATCTTCTTGCCAGAGTATGCCTGGCCATTAGCCTGAGGATGCACTGGTGTAGAAGTTAACATCTTTATCCCCCAACTCTCACAGAATCCAATAGTCCTTTTCCCAATGAATTAAGATCCATTGTCGCATACTATTTCAGAGGGTATGCCAAATCTTGTTATGATGTTTCTCTTGATAAATGAGAGAACTTCTTTCTCTCTGACTTAAACGTATGCTTCAGCCTCTATCCACTTCGAGAAGTAGTCAGTCATTGCTAGCATGAATACTTTACTTCCTGGCGCCTTGGGTAGCTTTCCCATGATGTCTATTCCCCGTTTCATAAAGGGCCAGGATGCAGGGGTTCAGCAGGTTGATGAGGAATGTTGGCGTGTCTCTGGCAAACATCACATTTGAGGGCAAAATCCTGGGAATCCTTTTTCAAGGACGGCCAGAAGTATCCTGTCCTCAGGATTTTGGACATTAGGGACCTGCCCCCTGTATGATTTCCGCAGTCGCCTTCGTGGATGTCTTTGAGTACTTCCAGGGCTTCGTTGTTTTCCAAGCATCTTAAGTATGTTCCTACAACAGATTTTTTATACAATCTTCCTTTTATAAGGACGTACTTGGCCATCCTGATTCTGAATGCTCTGGTGTCCTTTTCTCCTTTTAGGATGGAGCCATTCTGTAAGTAGTCTACGATAGGTCTGGTCCAGGATGTCAGATCATCCCGGGAATGAGGACACTGTGCATCCTGGGAATTTGATGCCAAGACCCTGCCCCCGGGATCAATGTCTTTTAGGTTATCTTGTTGGTTTATTGTTGAGCTTAGTATGTGGATTATGGGAATATATGTATCCTCCATTGCCTTAAATGCTGACCCCAAGTTTGCTAGTGCATCTGCTTCAGCATTTTCATCCCTGGGTACTTGCTGAATGTCAAAAATTTGAAAATCCTGGGATATAGCCTTCACAATTTCTAGGTACTTGGCCAGCTTTTCTCCTTTCACTACATAAGTTCCATTAATGTTATTAGTTAAAAGTAGGGAGTCGACGTATACCTGGATGTTCTGGATCCCAAGATATAAAGCTAATTGTAAGCCGGCAATCAGGACTTCGTATTCCGCTTCATTGTTAGTTGCCTGGAATCCACACCTAACAACCTGGGGTATCATGTCCCCCTGTGGTGATTTCAGTATGGTTCCAAGGCCCGTCCCCCTGACATTGGACGCTCCGTTTGTGAAGAGGGTCCAACATCCTGAGAATTCTTCTTGCTGCAAGCTCTGGAATTCTTGATTTGCTTCGTCTTGGATATCGCTACTGAAATCAGGCACAAAGTCTGCTAGAGCTTGTGATTTTATGGTTGTTCTTGCTTCATATACCAGGTTGTAAGCATTCAACTTCAGGGACCATTTTTCCATCCTTCCTGACATTTTAGGTTTCCTCAAGACAAACTTTATAGGATAGTTAGTTTTCACATGTATAGTATGAGTCTCAAAATAATGTCTAAGTTTAGTGGAAGCCATACTTAGGGCTAGTATAAGTTTTTCTAAATGTGAATACCTGGATTCGGCTTCAAGAACACTCTTACTTACATAATACACCGGGTGTTGTTGACCCTCTGCATTCTTGGTTAGGACTGCACTTACCGTGTTTCTTGAGACTGCAAGGTACAATGATAAAGGCTCCCTGGATTCGGCTTCATCAAGAGTGGTGCCGAGGATAGGTACGTCTTCAGATCTTGGAAGACTTGCTCATGCTGGGACGTCAATTCGAATTTCTCGTTCTTTCTCAGGATGTCATAGAAATCTCGGCATCTCTCTAAGGATTTGGAAATAAATCTATTCAGGGCTGCAACCCGGCCTGTCAGCCTTTGTACATCCTTGGTTGATTCGGGTGACTTGAGGTTCATGATGGAACGAATTTGTTCTAGGCTAGCTTCGATTCCTCTTTTGGTCACCATATAGCCCAGGAATTTACCAGCACCTACTCCAAAATGTCACTTCTCTGGATTCAGCTTCATATTGTACTTGTCTAAGATGTCAAAAGATTCTTTAACATCCTGGACATGAGTGCTGGCATTCAGGGACTTTACCACCATATCGTCTATATACACCTCCATAGTTCTTTGAACATCATATTCACCAGCCTTTGATAGGTTGCCCCTGCATTTTTTAATCCAAAGGGCATAACAACATAATAATAAATACATGTGGGTGTGATAAACGTTGTATCCTCTTGATCACTGATGTGTTGCAAACACATTTCATTTCCGGGGTCCTATCAATTTGAGTTAGTTTCCTTTAGTTTTAGGTTGTTTTTAGTTAAGTTTGAGTCTCTAAGTCTTTATTTACATTTATATGTGTTTTTGTAGGTGTTGAGTCAATTCCCAAGGCCATCGAGTGTAGAAAGATTGAATAGAAGAAAAGGAAGAGAAGATGCTGAAAACAAGTCCCAGGCGTATCGCCTGGGACCTCACATGTGTCGCGCGATACGCGTGGATCTCTGGTCAAGAAAAGTCAAAGTCGGCAAAAGCCGACTATTTTGTCGCCTTGTGGACCTTAGGCGTATCGCCTACCACTTCTAGACCTCCAAGCGATGCGCTTGGAGGGTGTTTTTCGGAAACTTAACAGGGTCGATATAAATTCGATTTTAGGGTTTAGTTTCGACATACATCGACTTCCAGACAGCAGAGAGGCGAATTAAGGCGATTTTTAGAGGCAAGGAAGGGCTGGAACTGAAGGAGAACCAATGGGTGATCAATTCTGCGTTGCAAATCATCATCAATTCATCCGGTTGTTCTTATTTCTTGTTTAAAACTCTAGACTCAATTATGTTTGTTGTTCAAGATTTGATTTTTATTAGATTTTCTGCATTGAACATGATTGTAGGCTAGGCGTTTATCACCACCTAGACCGTTTATGATGAACAACTAGTATATATAACCTTTATTTGGTTTTTGACAACTTGATTGATGTTATGTTTCTATTCAATTCCATTTATTAACATGATTGTATGCATATGAGTATTAAAATTGGGGTTTCGATTTCCAATTAGTAGTTACCTTGCTTGCGAATGTCTTTCGGTTTGAGTTAGGTTAATTGATAGTGTGACTGTGTGTTTGCTGTTGATTTTGAATTTCTAATTGAAAGTTGATTCCTTGAATTCAGTGTTCTGCTCTAGTTAGACAAGTCGGGAGGTGATAACTAGGTCAGGTAGTCGGGTTGATTAGTGGATTAGGATCACATCCGGGATGCCCTAGGATATTAGTTAATTTGCTATTCCATGTAAGTTGTGTTGATTAGTGGTAGTTCCTGCTAGCCTAGGGTGACTTAGATTGTTTCGAGGGTGGTTAGGTCTAGTCGAAGTTGGATGTACCCATAAGGTGAACTCCTGTCCGAACGTTAGGAACATTTGCTAAGAAGGACTTAAAAGGTGAATTAGCTTCCATCAGAGTTGTCATAGCCAGATTAAGTTGTAGGTATTGGTTGGGATTCTAGGTCTAGGTGGTGTCTTTCTCGTGTCTGATTATTTCCTAAGTTTTCCTGCTGTCCGTTTGCTAATTGCGTTGTTTAGTTAAGTTAGTTAATTTAATTCCTAAAATTAAAACCCCAAATCAATTTACTCAGTATTTCCATTTCTTAGATCCTAGGTTAATTTTGTCAATAGACTGTCTCTAGGGTTCGATATCCGGTCTTACCTTAGCTTAGCTACAATCTGACAGGTTCATTACCTTAGGGTTCAGTTCGCTTTTAGGTAGTTTCGGTAAATTAGGTGTGTCTAGGTATAGGTTTAGGTCTAGGTTTTAATATCATTTTTAGGTACGTTTCGAGCACATCAATCACTTGGCTCCATTTGAATTTGTTGGAATCCTGAGGTGGCATCCATGAACGTTAACATTTCATGACCAGTCGTCGCATCTACCATGGAGTCAATGCGTGGTAAGGGAAAAGGGTCTTTAGGACATGCACGGTTCAGGTCTGTGTAATCCACACAGACCCTCCATTTTCCATTTTTCTTCTCCACTACCACCACATTGGCTAACCATCTTGGGAACTTAACCTCCCTGATCATCTTGTTTTTCAACAGTCGGTCCACCTCCTCTTGGATTATCACATACTTCTCAGGGGCATACTTCCTCCTCTTTTGATGCACGGGCCTGTAAGATAGATCAATACCAAGTTTATGAGTTTTAACATTTTTGGATATACCTGTCATGCCTTTGGTATTCCATGCATACGTTGACATTCTGGATCTAAGGAATTACACCAACTTTTCTTCAACTGGGCCAGGGATATTGGTGCCGATTGATACTTTTTCCCCGCGATGCAATGGGTCCAGGATTACTTGTTTGACATCTTGCTCACTTTCCTCTAGGACATCCCTGGCCTTCTTCTTTAATTGCTATCCTTGACGAGCTTTGGCTGAAATCTTCATAGCTGAAGTGTAGCAGTCTTTCGCTTCCTGTTGGTCGCTGTGGATGGTGACCACTCCCCAGGGTGTGGACAGTTTGACGTACTGATGGTACGTAGAGGAGAAAGCTTTCAGGTCGTGAATCCAGGGTCTGCCCAGGATAATGTTGTATCCGGACGAAGCATCCATGACATAAAAGCGTTGCATCGAGTTCACCCCCCTCAACATAAACTGGAAGCTTCACCTCTCCCAGGGTATTCTTTGTTTCCCCACTGAAACCTACGAGGACCGTGGATTTGGCGATGACTTCATCCAGAGGTATCCCCATCTTGGTCAATATTTCAAGCTGAATAATATTGACAGAACTGGCCCCGTCAATTAGGATCCTTTTTACGAAATGGTTGACTATGTAGAGCATAATCACGAGCCCATCATGGTGAGGGTCCATGACGTTGCACCTATCATCTTCACCGAAGGTAACATCCTTCAGATCTGCTTGTACTGAGGCTCTGACAGATTTCCTGGGTACGTCTTATTTGGTCTCCCTTGCGTGCCTATTAGCTGTAGAATAAGAAGTACCACGTATATCAGATCCACCAGAAATAAAATAGATTGCCTTTGCATCCGGAGATGGAGACGTTGCGCGCTCAGGATGCCCGCGTGATCTGTCTGCATCCAGGGTCTGGTCAGTGCCCCTGGATTTTACAGACTGGTCAGTGCCGTTGGATTTGTCCTTTTTCCTCCTTAAGAGTTCTTTCAGGAAGCCTTTGCACAACAGATAACTGATTTCCTTGCGCATAGCTATGCAATCCTCGGTCACATGGCCAAAGTCCTCATGGTATGTGCACCACTTGGACTTATCTTTCCAAAATGCTTGTTTGTTTGTCTTCCTGGGCCACCTCGCTTTGTCCCCCGGGTCCTGCATAGCATTAATCACACCTGCAATATCAGTAGCAAAACAGAATTCATTAAAAGTAGGATAATCTTCATCATCTTGATCTTCACCCTGATCGACCTTATTAACCCTTGGATTATCGGGTTTGGAATAGGGTTTAGGCCTCTTGGACCTTGGATGTGCCGGTTCTGATTTCCTGTTAGAAGAGTCGTATCCTAGGACAACGTCAGCTTTTTCCTATATTTCCTATCCTCTTTAAGCCTGATGAATCGTAGGGCCCTATGCCTTACTTCATCAAGCATGTGACAGGGGTTCATTACGAGATCTTAATAGAAGGGCGAATCCTTCTTGAGGCCCATCTTGAATGCCTGTACAGCAGTAACCATGTTCATATTAGGAACATCTAGGGTCTCCTTGCCGAACCTGTTTACATAATCCTTGAGAGACTCGTTAGCATTCTGGGTAACCCTGTAAAGGTCACTCGTCGGGTTTTTTAAAACAGCGACTACAAGAAAATTGGTTATTAAATAAGTTAATTAAATGAGAAAAAGATGGGATAGAATAGGGTGGAATACTCAGCAACCATTTTAAGGCTGAACCTATGAGTGTCGACCCGAAACCTTTACATAGGCATGCCTCCTTGATATCAGGGGGCATGTAGATCACCTCCTTCCTCTCCATATATTGAGCTACGTGTTCCTCTGGATCAGTTGTGCCATCGTACAGTTTCATGTTGGGAGTCTGAAACCTTTTAGGTATCTCCACGTCACATATTGGAGGAGGGAACCTTGAAAGTCGATGACTCGATGGTGCTACTTCAGGGATTGGTTGGACCACCCCAGGAACACTCGAGATCATCTCCTTCAATTTTTTTAGTTCCTTTACCACTGTTGGGCTTAAGCCTGTATCATGCATAGATTCATTAGTATGAGCATTAAGGTTAGGAGTTCCAAGGATGTTACCAGTATCCTAGGTAGTGGTGCCCCCCGGATTTGCGGCAGATTCCCTGAATGTAGACATCCTGGGTCTGTCGGACAAGGTAGTATAAGCGATAGCATATGTAGGCCTCGGATCAATAATTTGAATGTCATCTGCTAGAAAAGATCCATTCCCAGGACTGCCGTATTGTAGCCTTCTGGCTTGAACAGGAGACACGGGTGTATGGTCCACCTTGTTCATTTCTGACCTCAGCCTGGCTACTTCTCCAAACATATCCTGGTTCACTTTCTGCTATCGCTCCATATATTGTTGTACTTTTGCGAACATGGTAAGGAGTTCATCATTAGAGACCATTAGTGGAATCTCTCCACCACGTCCTGTGCCTGTTACACCCTGATTGGTAGCCCAGCTGGTATTGCGGTTCACGGTAGTGGTCGTTGACGTGGTGACTCGTGGCGGTGGTGGAGGAAGAATAGTGCTGATTGTGGTAGATGAAAATGCGTGAATGGTGGATCATCTACTTAGTCGTAATGAAATCAATGTAAAACGAGATGAACACGATATGTAAATACAAAGGATTTGTATTCAACCACTGAGAACCACAGAGTACACCGAGAGGAAGTAAGACTCAAACGTGCAAGTATGTTCAAATACAATACAAGAAAAAACTAAATATACTAGAGCCAAACCCGCTTGGCCGAACCTCAGGTTCGGACAAGTTCGGACCTGTCCGAACTTGGAGTTTGAAGAGGGTTCGGACTCCAGCTAACATGCATAAATTAGTCTTGTACTCAATACTTCACATGATGATCAGGAACTAGGTGTTGATACATGGTCTTTGATCGTCATGTGAAGTATTGAATACAAGACGGATCACACATTATAGCTGAGGTCCGAACTCCCAGCGAACCTGGAGTTCGAACAGCTCCGAATGTGTGGCCGAACCTCAGGTTCGGCCGGTCGTATTTTAGTCCTATAAATATGTGCATCTTGTGTTGTATTCAGCAACAGTCTAAGCTTCCGTGTCATATTCTCTGATTGTACTCTGTGGTTATCTCTGTGGTTAATACAAGTGTTTTGTATTTACTCTTTGTGTTTCATCTCGTATTATATTGATTTCATTACGACTAAGTAGAAGATCCGCACGCTCACGCACTTTCAAGTGGTATCAGAGCAATAGGTTTGCTCTACTAGTCGGAAATCAGTGTTTTTCGGAGTTTTGAGTTCAAATTCACGTTTTTACGAAAATGTCAATCATTTTTTAGTTCGTTTGATCGTCTCGAGTGTGCTTTTTCGTCAACAATCTGTTTCTAGATTGTTTCTATCGAGTTTGCTTGAATTCCTGTCGAAAATTCCAGTCAAAAAGGTTGAAAATCGAGAAAATGAGGTCGAGTGAAATCTGTCTCGTTTGAGGTTCGGACAAGCTCGGCATAACCGCTCCGAACTTGAAGTTCGGACGGAGTTCGGTCTCTAATTTGGTTCAGTGAGAGTTCGGTGAGGGATCGGTCAGCGTTCGGACTAAGTTCGGTGACAGTTTGGAGTATTTTGGTTTTTGTTCTTCCGAAGGTCTGGTTCGGAGAGAGTTCGGTGTTGTCAAGTTCGGATTAAGTTCGGAGGCAGCTCGGAGGAGGTTCGGACAAGGTTCGGAGTGAACAGTAACCAATTTTTCGAAAATGTCCGATTTTCAAGCGTTCGCGGCTAATCAAAATTCGGTTCAAGCTACGATGCAAACAATGATGAATTATGATAATGAAATCGGAACAAGTCAGAAAGTTCCCAAATTGCTGAAACTGGAAGATTATCATAGTTGGGTTAAACGATTTGAAGCGTTTGTCGATACAAATGACAATGATATGTGGTTAGCTTTCACTGAGCAATATGTTTACCCTAAAGATGAAACTGGTGAACCTATTCTTCAAAGAAAAATGTCATCTGAACAATAGAAAGCTTATCAAGCTGAGAAAAAGGCGTATGGTACGTTAACGATGGCATTGCCTAAAGAGTTACTTCATCAATTTGCTGGTAACTACACATCAAAAAGTCTATGGGATGCATTGGAAAAACGATGTGAAGGCAATGACCAATATAAGAAAAGTCGACAAAAGGTTTTGAAGAAAGAGTTTGATACTTTTAAGCATTATCAAAATGAAACGATTCCCAATCTGATTGCAAGATTCGCTCATCTGATGAGTGAAATGCGTTTGGTGAATCTTACTAAAGAAGAGGTTGATATGAAAGAAAAGATCTTGGAAGCTTTGCCTGAAAAGTGGGAGAATTATGTGATGATGATTACTCACGATAAGGATTTTTCAAGATTGTCTTTCAATGATTTGGTTCAAAGAATTCAGGCTCGGGATATGGAATTAATGGTGAATAAATCACTTCCTACACAAATTCAGAATCCTACAGTGTATCATGGTGAAAATGACTCTACAATGAATGCTGGGAAGTCTAATATTCTTAGTTTTGCTCCTCCTACAGCATTTCTGGCAGGTAAATCTGAAATTCCAAGTTATTCCTCTGCTGGTTGTACTTTGTCAATTCCTAGTTCTTCGACTCAAAGTGCATTGTCTGTTCAAACTGTCGATGATTATAATGCGTTGATGTTTGCATTGGTATCTTCATATTTTGGTGTTATCACTGGTTCTGTGAGTAATGCTGAGTTAGCAAATGAAGATTACGATCAGATTGATTATGATCATTTGGAGGAAATGGATCTAAATTGGCAATATGCTATGTTGGTTCGTAGAACAAAGAAATTTTTCAATAGAACTGGTAAGAAGAGACTGAATCAGGAAGGAAAGATTGGATTGGACAAATCTAAGGTGAAATGTTATAAGTGTTCAGTTTATGGTCACTTTGCTCGTGAATGTCCAAGTTCTGCAGAAAGTAAATTGAAGACTGGTCAACATGCACATTTAGTTTTCCATCCATCAGATAAAGCTGAAAAGGTTGAACAGAAATCTGCTACTCTTGCTCATGATTGGACTGATACATTTATGCATCCAGAAGAATTTGCCTGGAATGCTGATTCAGTAGTTAAAAAGAATCATACTCCAATCTCAATTGCTTTAACTGTTCAACATGCTAATGATGACAGTTTTTTAACTGAGTCTGATTCCTCTTCAAGTATATCTTTGGTTCAAGAAGAATTACCTAAGATTTCTGAGAATTCAAAAGATGATGAATTTAAATGTTATAAATGTGAGAAGTTGCTCAAGGAAATTGCAAGTTTTGAACAACATCGTCAAATTTCAACTGAAGAAATTGTGGTGTTAAAGAAAGAGTTGGAGGCTTTTCAAAAGAAATATTATGAGTTGGTTCATATTCATGAAGATGTTTTGAAGGAAAAGGCTCAATTGACTGAAGAGTGTAAGAAAGCCAAAGCTGAAGCGTTAGACGCAGCTCAAGATTTTGAGCATCTGTTTGAGAAGAATTATCCGGTTCAGCAAAAATATGAAGAGGCTACTGCTCTTATTGCTAAAACTGCTGTTACCGTTGAAAAGCTTCAAAATAAGATCTCTATGCTTCAAGATGAAATTGTTCTTTACAAAGACAAGAATGAAGTGTTAACAAAAGATGTTGAGATCTACAAGCAAAAGAGAGAAAATGTGCTTGAAGAATTATATGCTGAATGTGAGATCCGGAAGTTACAAACTTATGAGTATGATAATCTCAATGCAAAGTTCATCAAGTCACAACAAGAGGTGTTTGAAGGTCAAAAGAAAATTAATGACTTAAAATTGGAGATTTTGGAGTTGAAAAGACAGGTTAAGAATTGCAATTTATCACCGACATTGCTAAATTTCTTATACAAGCAGGATCAGAGTTCAGAGAAGTCTAAGGAAGAAAGTATTCACTTGGTACCTCAACCAGTGGATTTGATTGAAGTTACTTCTGCTCAGATTGATCCAAACAATGAATTGCATGACTATTCAAAGTTTGCTACTCCACCCAAGAAGAACAAGTCTAAGTCCAAAAAGAAGGAGAAACCTTTGGGTGAAGCTCCAAAGTTTATTTCAAAGTCTGTATTACTGGAAAATGAGAAAGTGTTTGATAAGGTTGCTTCGAGTTCTTCTTCTACAACCGACGAAGAAAAAGTTTTGATTTAAAAGAACAAGCTGAAGGATATCAAGGCTAAATTCACTAGTGAAGCTAAGTCAAGAGAAGCTTCAGGTTCATCTTCAAGTTCGTCAAAGGTTTCAGGTTACAAACACAAAGGTTTGGGCTTTGTTGTGAAGGAAGCTTCAGTTGACACGAAGAAACCGGTGAAAGTAGACAAGTTTTCTAAAGCAAAAGTTATAAAGAAATCAATATCTCAGAAGGAATTTTCTTATTATTCTAGAAGATCTTCATCTTCAAGGAATCCATCTCCTAGGTATGATTCTTCTGATGGTTTCTTTGATAATTTTCATTCTGAACATTCATCTGATTCTCAAACATCAAAACAATTTTCAAACAATTTTAGAGAAAGACTTTGTTATGTATGTCGTCAACCAGGACATCTAGCTGCTGATTGTCTGACGCATATATCAACAAAACTGCAAAGTATGTGGATAACAAAGGTCAAATTTTTGATGAACCGTGGTCTTCAAAGATTAAGTCAACTCGTAAATCGTCTTGGTCTAAGTCAAGTACGTCGGTTGAATCTGATTCGGGTTCCGATCAACATTAAAACTTTTACAAATTTGGAAACCAAAAGTTGTTTCCAAGGCCAACAAGGACTTTGTGGAAAACACCGGGCGACCCGACGCTGTTGATTCGGGCCGATCCCAACGCAACTAATGTTGTATTTGGTGTCAAGCAGGTGTTTCAGGAAGACCTTTCGGTGGTTGGAAAATTGCTGATTGTGAAATATTTGTTCTATTTAATTGACTTTCAAAATCAATTTTGTTTTCAAAAGGCTAAACTGCTAGTGTTCGTGTTGGTTGATCATTTTTTCTTGTTTTTCATTCTCCTTTTGAGGGGGAGTTTGTTTTTGCAAAAATACAAAAAAATAGTGTGTTGTTTTTCAATTAGTAAAAATGAAAATCTATAAATAGAGTTGTCATTTTTAGGGGGAGAAATTTGAAAAATCAAAAAAAAAAAACAAAAAACATTGAAAAATGAGAAATTGTATTCGACATGATTGGGAAATGATGGTACATTGGCTGACAGTGTCTAACTCGTGGATAAAGTAGATGAAAAAGCCACAAGACCATTTGATCGATGTGCAAGGTAGGCTCAGCAAATCAGAAAGTATACAAATGCGATATACACTAAATCTGATGCTTGACCTAGTGGACAACATCTTGATGCATATCTCATGATATATCAAGAAAATGATGTGTGAAAAATAAAATGTGAAGTCACTGTGTATACACGTGTTCATTTTGCAAGGATTTAAACATGTTTGATTTTCTTTATTTTGTCAAACGATCGGACTTTCTTTGCGTGTCGAAAGACCGACCTGATTGTTGTTCGTTTGACGTTCTGCTTTATTTTCTTTGGTGTTTCGTATAACTCATCGGACTTTCTTTGCGTGTACGGGAGTACCGACCTGATTGTTGTTGAGTTATACAACTTCAACTTGTTTTATTTTCTTATTTTGTTAAATCTGAGGCCTTATCTGCGTATCGAAAGATCGACCTTAAGGTAGACGATTTAACGTTCTTATTTCTTTTTGCATGGAACACAGTTGACTATATCATGGTTACAATCATTGTGTGATTAAAATCACAAATGAGATCACAAAATGTGATAAGCAAAAGCATATCTGAGTATGTCTGATAATCTAGGGTGCACTAGTTAATGCAAACTTGATCAAAACTTTAACATATCCAGATGTTATGAGTATGATTCTGCCAGAGTTTAAAGTTGGACAAATTATATCTGCAATCGCCATGGCTTATGTGCTACAATAATCGAAATTGAAATGTAGTTCAGCATGTTATGACCAATATGATCCCAAGTTGTGATCTTTCTCACAAAAGAAAAAAATAGTGTCTATCTCGGTATTTTTTTTCTTTTCTTATCAGAAAATACCAAAAAGATTTTAGGTGTGTTTTGATATAAAGTTTCTAAAAGTCAAAAAGATTTTGCTTCTGATTTGTTTTCGATTGATCAACACGAAATACAAAATTCAAATTTTCAAGATCAAAATATCTTGGAGTCTCGAAGAGACATTTTGCACCAAGATTATTTATGTTGGCAGGTTCCTAAGTGGGAAGAGAACATCATGTAGGATCGAAATAAGTCAGAGTTAAACTTAAACAATTCCCTTTACTTGCAAATATAACCTTGCGGAATTAAGTTATATTTTACTTTTCTTAAGCAATGTTGAATTCTTGTATAATGTAAAGGCTTGATTTGCAGAATAGTAGAAACAACGAAATATCGAATATTCGGCACTATTTGCATTAACTCAAAGCTACACTATTACGAGTGATAACCACGATGTGTAAACTAAGAGATAACAAGCTATATATAGTGCAGATGAGATCAATCACAGCCATTCATCTCATATGATCTAATCTAGATCGTACAATACAAAGTCAAATCTAAGCTACCAAAAGAATAAACTTCGACATTTGGAATGACTTGCGTGTTGACAGCAACTATCTACTTTTGGAGAGCGGCTTGGGCAGATGTAGAAGCATACGAGAAGCTTTTGCAGGATGGGACTGCAGAAAAGACATCTCAGGAAAAGTCAGGTTGAACTCATTATCTGATGGATAATCGAGTTCACCCGGAATATTCACTAAGTGACAAAACTGCTTCTTTCCGCTTGAACTTGTTGTTCCGCTTGAAGTTGTAGTTCCGCTTCAACTTCAGCCGGAATTGTCAAAACTTGAGTTCAGCCGGAAAACTTCAAAATTGAAGTTCCTTACAATCTCCCCCTAAGCTGATGCTGTCAAATTATTCTTCTAAGTCAAAGTTCTTCTTCAAAATTGACTTGTACCAAAAAAAATCTTCTTCACCTTGTTTTACTTGTCCGAGGTTCTGATGCTGGCATCAAGGTTCTGAGACAACTCTCTGGTGTTTGTTTTGGTCACCTTCACGTGTTTAATTGAATCCCAGTCCATTTCGCTCCATTCTTCTTGAACAGAAATGGACTCATGAATTGTAAAGGTGCCATCAGCTCTATGAACATAGAAGAGCTTCTCCTCCTCTTCCCAAATGATAAATTTTATTTCACTGGTAGGCATTTCATCTTCTTCTTCTGCTGAGTCACCATCTAAACTGCTTCTGTAGAGAATTCCACATTCCAGCACAGATGGCTCAATTACAAGCCTTAACATGTGCTCTGCTCTTGAAGGATTCAAAATTTCTCTAAGTTTTAGAATGATGTATGTCCTTTGCAGCAGAGTGAGTTGAGAAGTTGCCTTGTGAACATTTACCACTTGAGTTATGCCGCTAGCCATAGTAAAAGTGAAATCAAATGTGGTTTCATCCACTGTCCAACCCACAATTTGTCTTTTACTGGGTGGAGCTCTTCTCTTTTGTTTTTGATTTCTTTTGCTCTTGGCATGCATCAGTTTTCTTTTCCTGACCGATCTTTCTTCATCAAAGTTAACAGTAGATTCTGGCACAATGGGTCTTTTGCCTTTATCAGATGAAGAAGGGCCAGCTTGAACTTCAGTAGGTTTGGTGATGGTGGTGGAGGGTTCATTGATGGTGAGTGGAGGAAGTGAGGTTTGTGAGGGTGGTTTACTGGCTTCAGGAGTTGGGCTAGAAGGTGGGGTAGGTGGGGAGATATCAGAAAAGTCCATAGTGGGAGGAGGCTTCTTTTTGAAAGGAATGATAGGTGTAAAATTGTCAGCTCTGTATTTGGGGTTGGCAAGCTTGGCGGCTACTTTCTTGGAGATGGAGGGTGGTTTATATGGAATGATGGCTAGTGACTGTAGAAGGGATGGAGTAGCTGTAGGCATGGGATTTGGGTCATATATGAAGGAAGGTGGAGGAAGGATATCTGCATCATCAGTGATCTCAGGTTTAACATTTATGTGAGTTGACATACCTGAGGTGAGCTCTGAGGGTGCAGGCATCACTAGCTTTGGGTTGACAGCAGATGTATCTCCTTTTAGCTTATGAAAAATTGAGTCAATCAATTTGCATAGTTCTTTGACTTTCATTTGAGCTACCTCTTCTTCAGTTCTTATGTTTCTGACCACAAATGCCCTTTTTACCCTTTTCAGCAGATGGTAATTCTCATCACTCTTTACCAGCTTGGTAGGCAAATGAGAGGCAATAGAGATTAACCTCTGCCTATCAGCTTCAGTCACAGCATCCAAATCATAATCCTGCAGTCTCCAGTTGAAAGACCTGGTCTTTGCCTCTTCCAGTAAATTTTCAAATACAGAATTTTGCATGTAGAGATCAAATTCCTCTTGAATTTCTTTAGCAAGCCTCTCATCCTCTGCTATTCTCTTGGCATCTTCTACCATCTTCTGTATGGCTTCAGCCTCTGGAGTTTGAACCACCTGTTGAATTGTTTTTGGGAATTCAGCTTGAACAGGTTCTACCGCTTGAGTTGGTTCTGTGCTCCTTAAGGTTATGAGGGTTTCGGCCATTTCTGCTATTTCAGCATTACTCTGTTCTTCCGGTTGAACCACAGTTGGTTCAGCAGACCCATCAGCACCAAAAATTGAGTTGCCAGGGCCAAAAGTTTCCACCTGGGCAGTTGATTGGGTTTCCGGTTGAACAACATTTTCGGCTTCCACAAACACTTCCGCCTGAAGTTCCGCCTGAACTTCCGCTTGAACATTTGATTGATCTTCAGTCACCACCTGAGGTTTGGTGACTTCAGATCCTATGTCAGCAATTTCCAACACCTCTGTCCCTTCATCTTCACCAATGGGATTCTCATCTTCTCCTTCAGAGATTGTAGCAACTACAGTGGTTGCAGTGCTGTCTTCAGTTGCCTTGCTGTGATCACTGGCTTTTTCAGCCGGAAAGATAACATCTTTTAGAAGTGTAGTGATCATGTTGATGTGCTCAGGTAGAGCACCAGCAATCAACATTGAAGATTGAACCAGCTCTGTGAGGTTGGGATCCTCAAAAGGTGAAATGGCAATTAATTGACTGCTTTTAATGTTGGCCCAACATTCTTCAACATCAAAAGGATTTATGCCGATTCTTTGACAAGCTGTGGCTCTAACTTCAGCCGGTATCCTCTGATCTTCTTCAATCTCTGTAATGACAGGCCTTGAGGGCATCTTCTCCCCCAATTTGACAGTATCAGCTTCTTTAGCTATTACAGCTTCATTAGCATCACTGTGAAGGGTTGAAGGGCCTGCTTCAGCATCAGTAGGAGTAGCTTTCACTAGTTTGGCAACAGTTGCATTTAGAGTATCAACCTGTGCTTGGAGAGATAGGTACAAATTCGTCAATTCAGGTAGTGAAAAACTGTCCTCAACTGGCTTTTTACCAGCATCCTTGGACGAAACCAAGCTATCAATCCTAGATTGATCAGCAGTGGTACCCATGGCTTCTTGGCACCTGGGATTCTCTTCATCTGTCACAACGACTCTTGGTTCCAATAAAGGAACTTCAAGTGCTGATTCAGAGAAGATTGCCGCTGATTGGGTCTTATTGATGTTACTGCTGACACCAGGATCCAGTGGGGATCCCTGGGCAGCAGCAGCCCTTTCAGCATGAATCTCTTCATAACTCCCGAGATTCACCTCCGGTGAGAAGTGTGGGTTCAGTGCTGCAGGGTCCTGGCTTATCAGGTTGTTCTCATGTGATGTGGTAGGTGAGTTAATAACACCTTCACTTAAGCCAAGATTGATAGCACTGTCACTCCTGGGTGATTGGGGTTGAAGTGGTGACATATGTTCAGATGGGGATTGTGCATCTGCTTCTAATGACTCCCCCTCAAATGAGGGTTCGTCCCTAAGAGAGAATCCCAATTTGACAAGTTTCCGCTTGGGCTTTTTGCCTGGAGCGGGGTTAGAAGCTTCGGGTTGGGTGGTGGCACTAGGTGGAGGAGACCTAATGACCACTTGTCGCTGTCTTTTGAAAGTGACAGGAGGAGTTTCAGTTGAGGAAGTGGCAGTGGTAGATTGATTGTGAGCTTTCCTCTTTCTGGATTGAAAGGTTTTTAGTGTTGAGGAAGCAGGGACAGATGTGGGATCAGTAACTGTTAGGTCTACAGTCCTGTCATCTTGAGCAGGGAGCTCAGTTACTCCTACAGTTTCCGGTTGAACCTCTGCAGTAGCAGGTTCATCAGGAAACTGCCTTGGAATCGGTAAGGGGTGGTCAGTGTCCCTTCCAAGAAATGGAGATTTGTTTAAAGCAAGGTTTGAAAAGGTTTTCTCATTCAGAAGTTTTTGATGCAAAATTGTACCGAGCCAAACTATTTGGGGGTACTCTTCTTTGAGAATGTAAGTTAAAAATCTAGGATATAGGTAAATATATTCAGAATGGACATTTGATTTTAGGGCTTGAAAAATGAGTTTGGAAAAATTAAAGTTTTCACCTTTTACCATAGCGTAGAAAGCAGAAGCTTGCTCGCTGGAGAGCTCATCAAATCCTCCCTTCTTTGGAGACAAACACACCAGAAGTGTGTGAGCAAGGAATCTCCACTTGTATGGTAACTGCCCTTTCTTGATGGTTTTGCTCTGCAGTGAACCACCGTAACCAAGATTCTTGAACAAACGGAGATATTTTGTGTGATCAACCGTTTCATATCCACCTTCATCCTTTAATTTCAACAGACTTCGCACCTTGGCCTCATCGATTTCCACATCCTTTCCTTGTACAGATGACACAATCGCTTCACTACCATTTGCCCTTTCAGTAACCCTAGCGTGTGACCAAAAGTCCTCGAGTATTTCTTCAAAAATTTCCGCTTCGACAGTAAGCGCATGGTGAAGATGAGAACTTTTAATGAAGTCAATCATTCCGTTGTAGATGTCTGTTTTGCTCGGTGGCTCTAGATACGCCACAAGATTGTGTTCTACCGGAAACTTTGAGTCACTTATGGGCCTCTTGCCACTTGCCTTCCCCTTGGGAGCCATTGTTGACGCAGGTTGACGGTTTACGAAGGTTTGTTGGAGAGGGTTTGAGAGAAATTTGGAGTAATTTCGGAATGGGAATGATGGAAATGGGGAAACTGACGGTAAATTAGGGCTTTTTACCTTTTTCAGTGCTGACGTGGAGGAGAGAGGTTAAAAAGTCGACGGTTCAGTGACTGATGGGATAGGTGCTTTATAGGTTATACGGTACAACTGGTTAAAGCATGCCCTTATCCAAAAGTTAATTTACTGAAACCTCAGATTTAAAACAGTTAAAAACTTAATGGGTAAATAAATGTATATCCGCTTAGAAAATCGTGCCTTCCGGGTAATTAAATGAAACGTTGACTTTGTTGACCCGGAAGTTCAAGCGGAACCCATTTTCTCCTTTATTTTAAAAACAAAAATTCTTCCGTCTGAACATCAAGCGGACAATTTTTCCGCTTGAAAGAATTGTTTTACAAAAATAAATTTCCACATCATTTTAAAACATTTTTCCGGTTGAAGTTCACCCGGTGAATTTCAAAAGTTGTCTTCTCAGGTTGAGCCTGAACTTGAACCGGAAATCCAAAACACATGATTTTTGAAAATTTGTGCTAATTATTCATAGTATTATCAGCAGTTACTGACTATGAACTGAAATGTTGTCTGATTAACACTAAAGATTTTCATTTTCATTTTCTTTTTGTATCAAGAGACGGGCTCTTTGAGCACATGTCTCCTTTTTATTAGAATTGTGAAAAATAGTTTAAATTAGTCAAAGTTCATCATACCAATGGCACTAATGAGATAGAAAAATCTAGCTTCATCAAATGCTTTGGTAAACAGATCAGCCAATTGTTGATCTGTATGAACTTTGACCATTCTGATCAAGTGTTTCTCAGCACAATCTCTAATAAAATGGTACCTGATATCAATGTGTTTTGCCTTTGAGTGTTGAACAGGGTTGTTTGTGATTGAAATAGCACTGTTGTTGTCTGCAAGAATAGGAGTCTCCATGAATTTGATGCCATAATCCAACATTTGATTCTGGATCCATAAGACTTGACTGCAGCAGCTTGATGCAGCAATGTATTCAGCCTCAGCAGTAGAAGTAGACACGCATGTTTGCTTCTTGCATTGCCAAGACACAAGTCTTTCTCCCAAAAATTGACATCCCCCTGAAGTAGACTTCTTGTCCAAGTTGCAGCCAGCATAATCACTATCAGTGTAAGCTTTGAAGGAGAAATCTGAGTTCTTTGGATACCACAACCCAAGCTTTGGTTGTCCTTTAAGGTATCTAAAGATCCTCTTCACAGCTAACATGTGTGATTCCTTTGGTTGACACTGGTATCTAGCACATAAACAGACACTAAACATGATGTCAGGTCTGCTTGCTGTGAGATAGAGCAGTGATCCAATCATTGCCCTGTAGAGGTGAACATCTACTGGTTTCCCACTTAAATCACTGTGTAACTTATGAGAAGTGGAGATTGGAGTTTTTGAGGTTGAAACAGATTGCATATCAAATCTTTTTAGCATATCTTGAATGTATTTGGATTGATTCAAGAAAATTCCATTTGCAGTTTGCTTCACTTGCAACCCTAAGAAGAAGTTCAGTTCTCCCATTGAACTCATCTCAAACTTAGATTGCATCAAACTCTCAAACTCTTTACACAAGGCAGCACTGGATGAACCAAAGATGATGTCATCAACATAGATTTGTACCATCAAAGTATCTTTGCCATCAGATTTCACAAACAGTGTTTTGTCAATAGCTCCCCTCTTATAGCCATTCACTAGAAGATAGTTTGAGAGTGTCTCATACCATGTCCTAGGAGCTTGCTTGAGACCATATAAAGCTTTAATCAACTTGCACACCCTGTTGGGGTAATGAGGGTCTTCAAAGCCTGGAGGTTGCTTGACATACACATCCTGTTCCAAAAGACCATACAGAAAAGCACATTTAACATCCATTTGAAATACCAGAAAGTTTTTGAATGCAGCATAGGCAAGAAATATTCTGATTGCTTCAAGCCTGGCCACAGGAGCAAAAACTTCATCATAATCAATGCCTTCTTCCTGTGTGTAGCCTTGGGCTACAAGTCTGGCCTTGTTTTTTATTACTATTCCCCTATCATCCTTCTTGTTTCTGAATACCCATTTAGTTCCAATTGGTTCTTCACCCTCAGGTAAGTCAACCAATTCCCAAACCTTCTGTTTATTGATCTGAAACAGTTCCTCTTGCATTGCCTCTACCCAGCTTTCATCTTCCAATGCATCATTGATCTTTTTGGGTACTTCTTGAGACAGATATGCAGCATGGAGGCAAATGTTTGCATCAATAGACTTGCTTCTTGTCAGCACAGGAGCTGACAAGTCTCCTATAATGTTCTCCCTTGGATGGTTCTTTCCAATTCTTCTATCAGGAAATAGTGGAAATTCGTGGCTTCTTCCATTGTGAGGAATATTGAGTTGAGGTAATAACTCAATATTGTTGGTTTGTGATACGGGATCTGAACTTTCTTCATGAGAACTGGGGACTGAATCTGAAATCAGATGCTCAAAACTATACTCATTTGAACCAGCATCTGTTGAGTCATTGGATTCATTGTTCTCAGAATTTTCTGAAAAATTGTTTTCCGGTTGAACTTCAACCGGAGATTCTACTGCTACAGGATCCGCTTGAACTTCGACCGGAAGTTCAACCGGAAAAACTTCTGTATCAGCAGGAACAATTTCAGAGGTTTTCTTTGAATTGTTGGGATTCACAGGCTTGGTGCTGATGGATGAAAAGAAGGTAGGTTGCATTTGCAGTTCCTTGGCGCTTGTCTTCCAGATATCATCAGCCGATCTTATGTGATTTTGCTTATGTTCCTGTTCCTGCACTGTTGAACTCAATGGCTTCTCAATGGTAAAATTGAAAGCAGTGGTTAGTGCATCTATGTCAAATAGCCAGTCAGGTTGAGATACAAAATTGTTAAGAGATTTCTCATTAAAAGTCACATTAATGGTTTCCTCAACAATTTTAGTATTTTTATTGTATACTCTGAATGCTTTTGAAACACCAGAATATCCAACAAAATATCCTTCATCTGCCTTTTCAGCAAACTTAGGCAACAACCTATTAGTTATCAAAATAGTAACAGGACAACCGAAAGATTTAAAGAAGTAAATGTTGGGTTTTCTACCTCTCCAAAGCTCATAAGCAGTTTTGTTTTTACCCTTAACAATCAAAGTCCTATTTTGAACATAGCAAGCAGTATTTACTGCTTCTGCCCAAAATATCACAGGTAACTTGGAATCTGCTAACATTGCTCTAGCAGCCTCAATTAACGTCCTATTTCTCCTTTCAGCAACACCATTTTGCTGTGGAGTTCTAGGAGCACTGAATTGCCTAAAGATTCCCTTTTCCTCACAAAATGAGTTCAAAACATGATTTTTAAACTCAGTGCCATTGTCACTTCTGATTGTCCTAACTTTCAATTTTGCTTGATTTTCTAAAGATACAATTAGTGTTTTCAACAATTCAGCAGTTTCATCTTTTGTTTTTAAGAAGAACACCCATGTATATCTAGTGAAATCATCAATTATGACAAAACAGTATGACCTTTTCCCTATGCTCATCACTCTAGTTGGACCAAACAGATCCATATGCAAAAGTTCTAGAGGTTGAGTGATAGAAGACTCAGTTTTGTATTTGAAAGAGGTCTTGTGTTGCTTACCCTTGAGGCAAGAAACACAGTGTTCAGAACAGTTGAACTGCTTGTTAGGAAGACCCTTAACCAAGCTGAGATTCACTATTCTGTTCATGTTCTTGAAATTAACATGACATAACCTCCTGTGCCAC
The DNA here is from genome assembly GCA_039602395.1 of Deinandra increscens subsp. villosa. Lineage (NCBI taxonomy): Eukaryota > Viridiplantae > Streptophyta > Magnoliopsida > Asterales > Asteraceae > Deinandra > Deinandra increscens. Next base: position 71,685,454 of record JBCNJP010000010.1, on the reverse strand, counting down.
AAATCAGACTCATCCACTGAGGCCTTGGATATAAAGCATGCAATTCCACTGGCTGGAGTGGCAGCAGACAGATCCAAAATATATAGTCCTTCTCTCCTAGGTGCTCTGAGCAACACAAGTTCCTCAGGGATTTTAACACCAGGTTTCAAGACTATGGCCTCTTTTTCAGTAAACATCAAATTCAAATTCTTGTCACACATTTGTGAGACACTAAGTAAATTGAAATTTAATGTGTCAACAAAATTTACCTTGTCAAAGGTAAGCATCCCATTACTGACAGCACCTTGTGCAGTAATGTGTCCTTTTGCACTTCCAAAGGCTACAGGACCTCCATTTATGATTTTGGGATTTTCCAATACATGCTTGTTTCCTGTCATGTGGCAAGTGCATCCACTATCAACTACCCATAGGCTCTGTTGGCCTTTATTATGCACCTACACACAAAGAAAATTGATTAATTTCTAAAGGGAACCCAAGCCTTTGAGGTCTTGGGCTTGCCAGAAGCATCATAATACTTATACTCTTTAAGTATTAAAGTATTTAGTATTGGATCCTCATTCAACAGGTCATCTTGATCAATGTTCAAGTGTTCAGACTGTTCACTTGATTCACATTGTCTGTTTGATTTGCTAAGCCTTCTCTCAGCAATCTTCCTCTCTCTGTATTCCCTATACTTCTTCTGTTTGTTGGTCAAAGCCTTTGGCAACTCACTGGGTGAGGTGTAGGTCTGATCAACACTAGTCACTGGTGAGATTCTAGCATTAAGTTTTGAAAATTTGTTTGACTGGCTAGATCTCTCACTGTGAAATGCAACAGAGGCATTTCCACTTGAACTAGAGGGAATTTCGGGTTGAAAGTTGTGTTTGTTTTTCACAAAATTTTCTCTAGAGGTGGTCTTGCCTCTAGATGGGTTTCTCCTTCCTTGACCTTCAAAATGGTCATACTCATCTGTGAACTGAACCCCGGGTCGTTGTCTAGGTGCAGTAACTGATCTGAGTGTTTTGGAGATTTCCGGTTGAACTTCTCTTCCGGTTGAAAATTTTTCCGGTTGAAGTTCAGCCGGAACCCTGTTTGATTTTAAGACTGAAAAACTTCCATTTCTGTTGTTCCCAATTAAAACTTTGTTTGACTCAGTATCAAAATATTTCATTGTGTTACTTCTTACAGGTGAAATTCTACCTGTAGATCTTTTCTGAGTAAAAACAGTTTTGGGTTTTAACAAGTTTTGAGCTTTGCTCAAAGGATTGAATTTGCACATAGCAGCCATGTGACCTCTTTCACCACAGAAAACACATTCAAACATTTTTCTTTGGGAAGAATCTGTGTCTTTGGTTATTTGGTCATTAGTAACCTGATGGTAAATAAGTTTACCCATTCTTTCAGTTTCAGTTGATTTTGACTGCTCAGGTAGTTTACCTCCAACTTTTGAGTCCTTGGGCTCATAAATAGTTGGTGGTGGAAAAGCAACTTTTGGTTTTAAAACCTTGGATTGGTCAACAGATGCTGATGTGCTAGCATTTTTGACTTCACAGTTTGATGATGATTCAACAGATTTTGATTCAGAAGATGAAGATGCAGTGCTATCAACAATTAGACTCACACTGCACTCCTTCTGAAGTGCCTGGATTGGAGCAATAACAGGTGAGTATTCCTTGGGTGGTTCAACATTGTTGTACCCAATACCTGTTTTCCCATGCATTGCCCCATTCCAAAGTTTCTCAGCTTTCTTGTTGGCTGTTTGGAATTTGTCACAAGTGAACAAGGCATCTTTTAGCTTAATTTCAAGAACATCATTTTCTGCTTTTGCATCTTTTGTTTCTTGTCTTGAAATAGTTAGCTTGTTTAACAAGTCCTCTAATTGTGTTTCCAAAATGGAGTTAGTTTGCTTTAAAACATCAAATTCTTTGTTTAAATTTTCAATTTTGGTGATGTATGCAGTTTCAGTTTTCTTAAAGCAGTTCTTTAACTCATTCAAGTTGGAAACTTCATCAATCAGATCAGTGTTGTGTTTTCTGTATTTTGCCACTTGTTCTATGCAGGCAGGGCTGCACAGATTTTCCAAAACATTTTCAGGAATTTCATTTACCTGTTCAGTTGAATCTTCTTTAGCCATCAAAGCATGGTTGATTGGCTCATACTCAGTGACAAAGTCATCCCACTCATAGCATTCAGTCTGGTTAGCTACAGCTACCACCACATTTTGATTTCCAAGAGGTTTTGGTTGAGTTGGCTGTTGGTTGCTGTTGTTGTTGTTTTGTTGACTGCTGCTGTTGTTGCTTCCATGGTTTGATCTCTGTTGGACATTGTTGTTATTGTTCTGTCCATCTCTTCTTGGCTGCTTGCATTCCCTGGCAAAATGACCAAGTTGGTGACAGTTATAACATTTAGCTTTAGATTTATCCAACCCAATTGATGATCCCTTTGACCCTTTATAAGTTCTTCCAGTTCTTTTATAAAATCTTTGGGCCCTTACAGAAACCATAGCCAATTGAGTTAAAATGTCCATCTCTTCTAGATCATCTGCCCCTATGCATTCCAAGTCTTCACGTGTGAAGCCTTGTGATGAGTCAGTTGCCACATAGGCAGAGTGAGAGTTGTCAAACAGTGTTGAAGAACTCTCTGAGCCTCTAGGTGACTCAATGAAACTGACTGAGGGTGAGTGATATTGAGATGAATTTGAGATCTTTTGAAAATCAGTTGTAACCAAAGCAGTGGTTTGCAACTGTGGTGATGCTTCAGGAAAGCTGTTTTGCTTAAAATTAAGCTCCATTTCATAAGCACTAAGGATTCCATGGAGTTCACTTAGTTTAAGCTTTTTAAGATCTTTACACTCCCTGATGCTGACTGTGTAGACAGTCCAAGCTGGAGGTAATGATCTCAGGAACTTTCTGTTGGCATCAGCCTGTTCAGTTTTTACTTCTACCTTTTGCAATTCATCAAGAAGTGAAACAAATCTAAGATACTGGTTGGTCATAGATTCACCAGTTTTGTAAGTAAAGTTTTCATATCTTTGTTTCAAAACATCTTTCTTGTTTTCCTTAACTTCACTAGACCCTTCATACATTTCACTGAGAGCAATCCACAAGCCATGTGCTGTCTTATATCCCTTGAACCCTACAAGTATAGAGTTGGGTAATGCAGCCTGGAGTGTCCAGTAGGCCTTGTGATCATATTCTAGTTCAGTGTAATCAGCTTCAACATATTTGTCTAGTGGTTTTGGTATTTGCACTTGGGCATCATCAGCAGATTGAACAGTTGGATTGTAAGGACCTACAGTCAACCTGTTCCAAATGCGTCTGTCTAGGCTTCTAACAAAACCTTCCATCCTGAGTTTCCAAGTATCAAAGTCATCAGGAGTGAAAATTGGTGGTTTGTTAGAGCTACCATTAAGTGAACCAAGAGTTAAATCAGTCATTGTGAAAAAAACAGTTTTGTTAAAACAGAAAAAGGCTTAAAGAAATCAAGTATGCAAGTAAAGTATCAGCTTTGAAGCACTAGAAGTCTTCAAAGTAGAGAGCCAATGGCTCTGATACCAATTGTAGGATCGAAATAAGTCAGAGTTAAACTTAAACAATTCCCTTTACTTGCAAATATAACCTTGCGGAATTAAGTTATATTTTACTTTTCTTAAGCAATGTTGAATTCTTGTATAATGTAAAGGCTTGATTTGCAGAATAGTAGAAACAACGAAATATCGAATATTCGGCACTATTTGCATTAACTCAAAGCTACACTATTACAAGTGATAACCACGATGTGTAAACTAAGAGATAACAAGCTATATATAGTGCAGATGAGATCAATCACAGCCATTGATCTCATATGATCTAATCTAGATCGTACAATACAAAGTCAAATCTAAGCTACCAAAAGAATAAACTTCGACATTTGGAATGACTTGTGTGTTGACAGCAACTATCTACTTTTGGAGAGCGGCTTGGGCAGATGTAGAAGCATACGAGAAGCTTTTGCAGGATGGGACTGCAGAAAAGACATCTCAGGAAAAGTCAGGTTGAACTCATTATCTGATGGATAATCGAGTTCACCCGGAATATTCACTAAGTGACAAAACTGCTTCTTTCCGCTTGAACTTGTTGTTCCGCTTGAAGTTGTAGTTCCGCTTCAACTTCAGCCGGAATTGTCAAAACTTGAGTTCAGCCGGAAAACTTCAAAATTGAAGTTCCTTACACATCACAACTTCAAGTCTTCTGAAGATTGTTGATAAAAAGATTACACACGATGCAATATCAAGTATTCAAGATTGAACTCATCGTCAAGATAGAGGAAGAGTTTGATTGAAGATACAAGATACAAGTTTGAATAGAGAAGATGATACTGCACATGCCGAGGGGGAGTTTGTTGATACATGGTCCTTGATCGTCATGTGAAGTATTGAATACAAGACGGATCACACATTATAGCTGAGGTCCGAACTCCCAGCGAACATGGAGTTCGGACAGCTCCGAATGTGTGGCCGAACCTCAGGTTCGGCCGGTCGTATTTCAGTCCTATAAATATGTGCATCTTGTGTTGTATTCAGCAACAGTCTAAGCTTCCGTGTCATATTCTCTGATTGTACTTTGTGGTTATCTCTGTGGTTAATACAAGTGTTTTGTATTTACTCTTTGTGTTTCATCTCGTATTATATTGATTTCATTACGACTAAGTAGAAGATCCGAACGCTCACGCACTTTCACTAGGTACTAACAAACTCACCCTCGGCATGTGCAGTATCAACTGTTCCATTAAAACTTGTATCTTGTATCTTCAATCAAACTCTTCCTCTTCTTTGACGATAAGTCCAATCTTGAATACTTGATATTGCATCGTGTGTATTCTCTTTATCAACAATCTTCAGAAGACTTGAAGTTGTAATGTTCTCTTGCCACTTAGAAACCTGCTAACATAAATAATCTTGGCGCAAAATGTCTCTTTGAGACTCCAAGATATTTTGATTTTGAAAATGATTTTGTATTCCGTACGTGTTGATCAATCGAAAAGAAATAAGAAACAAAAAAATTTTGGCTTTTAAAAACTTTATATCAAAACACACCGAAAATCTTTTTGATATTTTCTGATACTGAAAAATAAATGCAATACAGAATCAGACAATATTTTTTTCTTTTGTGAGAAAGATCACAACTTGGAATCATATTGGACATAACATGTTGAACTATACTTCAATTTCGATTATTGTAGCACATAAGCCATGTCGATTGCAGATATAACTTCATCTTTAAACTCACGCAAAATCATACTCATAACATCTGGATATGTTAAGGTATTAATTATATTTGCATTGACCAGTGTACCCCACACTATCAGACATACTTAGATATAATTTTGTTTATCACACTTTGTGATTTCATTTGTGATTTATCACATAATGATTGAATTTATAATATAGTCAACTGTGTTCCATGCAAAAAGAAATAAGAACGTAAAATCGTCTACCTTAAGGTCGATCTTTCGATACGCAGATAAGGCCTCGGATTTAACAAAATAAGAAAATAAAACAAGTTGAAATTGTATAGCCCAACAACAATCAGGTCGGTACTCCCGTACACGCAGAGAAAGTCCGATGAGTTATACGAAACACCAAAGAAAATAAAGCAGAACATCAAACAAACAACGATCAGGTCGATCTTTTGATACGCAGAGAAAGTCCGGTCGTTTGACAAAATAAAGAAAATCAAACAATTTTAAATCTTTGCAAAATGAACACATATATACACAATGACTTCTCATTTTATTTTTCACATATCTTTTTCTTTATATATCGTGAGATATGCATCAAGATGTTGTCCACTAGGTCAAGCATCAGATTTAGTGTATATCACATTTGAATACTTTCTGATTTGCCGAGCCTACCTTACACATCGATCAAATGGACTTATGGCTTTTTCATCTATTTTATCCATGAGTCAGACGATGTAAGCCAATGTACCATCATTTCCCAATCATGTTGGATACAATTTCTCATTTTTTATTTTTACGATTTGAAAACAACACACTATTTTTGTATTTTTGCAAAAACAAACTCCCCCTCAAAATGAGACGGAGTGAAACAAAACATAACCTGATCAACCAACACGAATACTTGTCGTGTAGCATTTTGAAAACATGATTGATTTGGAAATTCAATTTAAGTTATCACAGATATTTCACAATCAGCAATTTTCTAATCACCGAAAGGTCTTCCTGAAATACCTGCTGACACCAAATAAAACATTAGTCACGTTGGGATCGACCCGATTCAACAGCGTCGGGTCGCCCGGTGTCTTCCACATAGTCATTGTTGGCCTTGGAAATAACTTTTGGTTTCCAGATTTGTAATGATTTTAATTTTTGATCAGAACCAGAATCAGATTCAACCGGCATACTAGGTGTAGACCATGACGACTTACGAGTTGATTTGACTTTTGGAGACCATGGTTCATCAAAAATTTGACCTTTGTTATCCACATATTTAGCAGTGTTGTGGATATATGCAGTCGTTGGACAATCAACAGCAAGATGTCCAGGTTGACGACATGCATAACAAAGTCGTTCTCGAAAAATATTTGAACCAGATGAATGTTCAGAATCAAAATTATCAAAGAAATCATCATAAGAATCATACCTAGAGATGAATTCCTTGAAGATGATGACCTTCCAGAATAATAAGATTTTTCTTTCAGAGGAGGTGATTTCTTTGGAACTTTAACATTTGAATTTTGCTTAGCTTTTTCTGGCTTTGACTTAAACCGGTGCTTCCTTCACCTCATAACCCAAGCCTTTGTGTTTGAAACTTGAAGTATTTGATGAACTTGAAGAAGAACCAGAAGCTTCTCTCCCCTTAGCTTCTCTAGTGAATTTAGCTTTGATGTCTTTCAGTTTATTCTTCTCCACCAAAACTTTGTCTTCTTCAGTTGCAGATGAAGTACTTGCACCACTTTTGTCAAAAACTTGCTCATTTTCTAGAAAAATAGACATAGAGCTAAACTTCGGAGCTTCACCCAAAGACTTTTCCTTTTTCTTAGACTTTGACTTCTTCTTCTTGGATTCAGTGGCAAACTTTGAATAATCATGCAATTCGTCTTTAAGATCAAGCGGAGAAGATGTAGTTTCAGATAAATCCACTGGTTGAGGAACCATGTGAATATAATCCTTTTTAGAACTATCCTCACTCTGATCCTGTTTGTATAAAAAATTTAGCAGTGTTGGTGACAAATTACAATTCTTCACTTGCCTTTGTAACTCCAAAATTTCCAACTTCAATTCAGATATTTTCTGTTGAGCATCAAACACTTCTTTTTGTGACTTAATGAATTTTGCATTGAGATCATCATACTCATACGTTTTTAATTTCCGAATCTCACATTTAGCAAACAATTCTTCAAGAACACTTTCTCTCTTCTTCTTGTAAATCTCAACATCGTTTATTAAAACTTCATTTTTATCCCTATAAAGAACATTTTCATCTTGAAGCATAGAGATCTTGTTCTGAAGTTTCTCAATAGTAGATGTACACTCAACAATAAGAGCATTCGCCTTTTCATACTTTTATTGAATTGGATAACTCTTTTCAAATAAAAACTCAAAATCTTGAGATGCATCTAAAGCTTCAACTTTTGCTTTTTCACATTCCTCTGCCAACTTACTCTTTTCTTTCAAGACATCCTCGTGAACATGAACCAATTCATAATATTTCTTCTGAAATTCTTCCAAATCTTTCTTGAGAACTACAATTTCTTTAGACAATAATTCAGAATTTTTCACAAAAGTTGCATTCTTCTTTCCCAACTTTATACATTCAAGACATTTTGAGTCTTCGACTTTAACTTCTCTGATCATTGATATTGTCGAATTGGAATCAGAATCAGTCAGAGTACTATCATCATCATCATGACGAGCAGTCCATGCAACAATAAGTCCATAAAACAGTAAACGAAGCATGTTTCATTTTTGCTTCAGAATCTGCATTCCAGGCAAACTCATTTGGATGCCAAAATGTGTCTGGTAGTTTTTCATCAAAAGAAACAGCTTTCTCTTCAACCTTAGGAGCTGCCTTTGGTGAATGAATAACCAAATGAGCATGTTGACCAGACTTTAGCTTGTTTTCAGATGAACTTGGACATTCTCGTGCAAAATGTCCATAAACATAACACTTGTAACACTTAACCTTTGACTTGTCTAACCCAATTTTTCCATCCTGATTCAATCTTTTCTGGCCAGTTCTATTGAAAAAAGTATTCGTTCTTCGAACAAACATAGCATATTGCCCGTTCTAATCCATTTCTTCCAAATGATCATAATCTATCTGATCGTAATCTTCATTTTTCAACTCAGCATTATTAACAACACCAGTAATAACCCCGAAATATGAAGATACCAACGCAGACATTAAAGCATTATAATCATCGGTAGTTTGAGCAGACAAAGCATTTTGAGTCGAAGAACTAGGAAGAAAAACATTACAACATTACGACCAGCAGAATAACGTTTCAGATTTACCTGCAATAAATGTTGTAGGAGGTGCAGAACTAAGAGTATTAGATTTCCCAGCATTCATGGTAGAATCATTATCACCAAAATACAAAAGCAGGATTCTAAACTTGTGCAGGAAGTGATTTGTTAACCATTAACTCCATATCTCTTGCTTGAATTCTTTGAATCGGATCATCAAAAGATAATCCTGGATATTCTTTATCATGAGTGCTCATCATCACATACTCTCACTTCTCTGGTAATGCTTCCAAAATCTTTTCATTCATATCAGCTTCTTCCTTTGTAGGACTTACCAAACGCATTTCACTCATCAAATGAGCAAACCTTGCAATCAGATTTTGAATTGATTTGTTTTGATAATACTTGAAACTATCAAATTCCTTCTTCAAAAAACTTCTGACGACTTTTCTTATATTGGTTATTTCCTTCACATCTCTTTTCCAACGCATCCCATAAACTCTTTGACGTGTAGTTACCCAAAAATTGATGTAGTAACTCTTTAGGAAAAGCCATTGTCAAAGTACCATATGCTTTCTTTTCAGCTTGATATGCTTTCTTTTGTTCAGATGACATCTTTCTTTGAAGTACTGGTTCCCCGGTTTCATCCTTAGGATAAACATATTGATCAGTAAACGACAACCACATATCAATGTCATTAGTATCAACGTACGCTTCAAATCTTTTAACCCAACTATGATAATCCTCCAATTTGAGCAATTTGGAAACTTTCTAACTTGTTCCAATTTCATTATCATAATTCATCATTGTTTGCATCATTGCTTTACTGAATTTTGAATAGCTGCGAACGCTTGAAAATCGGACATTTTGTAAATGTTGGTTACTGTTCACCCAAACATGTACCGAACCTCGTCCGAACCTCGTCCGAACATAAGCAGAACCTTTGCCAAACAGAAGTTGACCAAACTCCTTCCGAACATCACCTTCAGATGATCAAACAAAAACTGGACCAAACTTGTTCCGAACTGTGTACGAACTTCGGCCGAACTATGTCTGAATGTCACCCGAACTCTCGTAGAACCAATCAAAGAACCGAACGTTGTCCGAACCTAGAGTTCGGAGCGGTTATTTCGTAGTTGTCTGAACCTCAAACGAACACAAACACTCTTGACTCCATTTCGCGATTTTCTGTGATTTTGGATGAAATTTTCGACAGGAAGTCAAGCAAACTCAATAGACTAAATCTAGGAGCATATTTTTTACGTAAAGCACACTCGAGATGATCAAACTAGCTCAAAAATGATTCTCATTTTCGCAAAAACATGAAATTTTGACTCAAAACTTCAAAAAACAATGATTTCCGATAAGTAGAGCAAACCAAATGCTCTGATACCACTTGAAAATGCGTGAATGGTGGATCCTCTACTTAGTCGTAGTGAAATCAATGTAAAACGAGATGAACACGAGATGTAAATACAAAGGATTTGCATTCAACCACTGAGAACCACAAAGTACACCGAGAGGAAGTAAGACTCAAACGTGCAAGTCTGTTCAAATACAACACAAGACAAAACTATATATACTAGAGCCAACCCCGCTTGGCCGAACCTTAAGTTCGGACAAGTTCGGACCTGTCCGAACTTGGAGTTCGCAGAGGGTCCGGACTCCAGCTAACATGCATGACTTAGTCTTGTACTCGATACTTCACATGACGATCAGGAACTAGGTACTAACAATAGAAGTGCTCGCAGGGGTAGTTGCATTCGAGGTACTTGGTTGTGTTGCCATTTTTTGACAGATTTTTGTAAAAATCAAAATAAAATAAATCTAACAAGAGTTTGGAGAAATATTGACGCCAATTGCCCCACGATGGGCGCCAAATTGTTTTGGTCAAAAATTATGAGGCAAAACTAAGTAACCAAATTCGTTTGTGAGGTATGGTGCCCTGGATGTAAAGTTTGTAAAATCAAGTTTGTTGGTTAAAATCCAAGGTTTAATTAAGATGAATGGAAACACAAGTAAAAACTTCCCTGAATGCAATCAAAAACACCGAGATTTGGAAGGGGGAAAAGCCCTTAACCCTTGGATGTCTCCAAAGGCCGTCGGCATAAAAAACCCCTTGGCAACGATAACACACGTTGCCCATTTATTTCCACTTAAAGTAATTCGAATACTTGCTAAGTGGTAGTGTGAGTACAAGTGATCGAGAGTGCGTAAAGTAAATCCTATGCCGCATTTAAATACATAGATAAGCCTAACTAAATTTTCGAGATTCCAAGGATCTCCTTCCAACTACTTTCGGCCGTTATTTGACTGAGTTTGGTGGCGGGTCTCTCTTTCCACACGTGCTTCTGAATTTGACTAGGTCTACATGACCGTTATCTTCCTTCTCGTTTCTGGCTTAAACACACAGAATCAAAGAGAAAGATTAGTAATGTTGTCCTAGCATGCAGGGCATCCGTGCATGCTGGGATTGAGTAGATAGATAGATTCACAGTACATTACATCCTGGGATAGTAGTTAAATAAAACATAAGCAGAAATCCTGGGTTAGGTTACCGAAAGCCCAGTCCCTGTATGCTTGACATCCAGGGATCCTAAACTGTCGGAGGTTATTAATAATAATTAGGGTCAGAATTCAGGGTATAACAACAGGCGCCTACCCTTCCGGTCCGCACGAACTTCTAACTACCCGAATAACTCTGTATAATAACATTCTATTTATTTATAATATGAACTCATATATGTTCAGTATATATATAAATATGTTTTAATATCAAAAAACAAGTTCCAGTACCTCTTGGTTTATTTAATATTAAGTAATTATATTTCAAAACCCTATTTTTGACGTATTTCTTAAATAAATATCAAAAAATGTTATTAATTGAAATAAACTTAGGGTTTTTGTTTATAATATCATATTATAGTATACTTTAAAATATCAAGTCCTAATTCAACACCAATTGCTTAATTTTGACAAAATACCTTTACAAAAACCCTAATTTTGACCCCATTCTTAAATCAATACCAAAACTTTACAAATCATGAAATTAACTTAAGGCTTTCTTAAATGATGTTATTTTATATATATGTACCAAAAACTAGAAGCTAATTCGTTATAGATTATGCAAATTGAGGTAAACATGTTCAAGAACCCTAATTCTAGGTCACTTCTGGAATCCTAATCAAACGAGCATATGAACAGAAATTGATTGAGGGGTATTGAAGAGCATACCTAAAGATGCTTGACTGTAGAAAATGGGCTTTAAAGAGTTTCTGGATTGATCGAATTGCAGCGATGAAGTTCCTGATGCGCCTTAGGGTTTTTAGATTGTTGATTCAAGAAATTAGAACCAATTTTGGACGAATTTATGGGGTATTTATAGTCCCCAGGTGTGAAAAAGGATGAGGACACGATATATGGTGACTAATCGAGCAAACACGACACGTAGGAGGTTGAAATCGACGCCCAAAACAAAGCCTATCGACTTTCGGCCTACCTGGGTGTGGGGCGTACCGCCCAGATCAAATGGGAGTTTAGGGCGTACCGCCCAGCCGCCTATATTGACAGATTTTCATTATTTATGTTTTAGGTCCCTGTAGTTTGGTTTTATGCATAATGATCCCCTAAACTTTCATAATTTGTCATTTTGAACCTCGGAATTTGATACGATACATGCTTAATAGATTTCCAACTTTTGAGTTATAAAATAATTTTGATAAAAACCCGAGACAACTGATAAACGATAATTCGAATATCAAGAACGAGTAAAAAAACCGAAAATCACTTTATTATTGTTTTAAGCGTATCATTTAACTTAAAAATTTGTAAATGTATTATTTTGTTTTCAAAAATCATTATGGAATGTTTCAAACACCACTAATTTAAATGTATAATTTAGAAAATTTCTTTTGATAATTATTAAACTCTGAAATTCATTTCACTCGACAAGTTCAGATTTGGTTCGGGTTTTATAAACGGGTCGAACACAAATGTTACAGGGTGCTCCCAGGATGTTAAGATCCCTTCATCTTTTGTCTGTAACTAGAGATCGACCGCGCGTTGTTGCGGTAATCCGGAATATGATAATAAGACCATGTAAAATAACATTCATGTACAAACGAATTAATTTAATACATAAAAAACTCCTACGCTTCCTATTTTTCTACATAACTGCAACTACCTCTATTAGCAAAAATCTCACATATTTCAGCAAAAAACAATTGAGTGTAGTACCCGTCAATTTCTGTTTACGTTAGACGGTATGAACCTGCTCTAGAAGATGTTGACTAAAAGTCTATTGCCACTCCACAGAAAATAAACATTACAAAGACCCATCCATACCTGAATCGTTGGCCGCAACTGTTATTTGTTGTAAGCCCAACACTACCATCGTCAATGGCTCGACAGCTGTATCAGACAATTTGTTCTCTTCAAATGATTCATTTCGGTACAGTTTAGCATTCATCATTTTTCAGGCAAACCTAAAAGGAGGATAGGATAAATACCTATTTTCAACTGCTGCAAACACCAATCATGTGATGAGTAGAACGTATAAATGTTTAAAGTTCAACACAAAAATCGTTCCATGGTGAACCCATAGACATAAAGGGGATTTAGATATTAAAATGATGACTTTGGTGGCTACCATAGAAAAAAAAAGGTAGATGAAATAGCAAACCTAAGAAAAAGTAATTACCTTCCTTTACAAGTGAATTGGAAATAAGTAGTTAACATTGCATTTAACATGAATATTAGTAAGAAATTCATTAATGCACACTATTTACTAAAAATACAATTACATACTTGCTTTCTCATCCAATCTTGAACACTAAGTCCATCTTGAGCCTCAACATAGGCTTGTCCGCCCAACATTGCAGGCAAGAGCCGGATTGCAAATTTTACTTTCTCGGGCCATGTCAGCATTTCATTATTCTTCAAGATAGCCCAAATTCCTGAAACAAATGCAAATATCAGATTTCTAGTAATAGCATGAGTTACACTTGGTAAAATAAACAATAAGTAATAGCATACTTGCCATTTAATGGTGCGGGCAAAACATCTGGGAAGTCAAACCGACTAAATTCTCCGGGCTTGTTTGGCATTGCAAATATCATAGAATGCTCCTTCCACTGTAATCGATTATTAATCCCCAGCTGTCCAAACAGGTTTTGTACATTTGGGTAAGCTCCAACTTTCAAGCAAATGAAAAAGTTCATTAAGTTTAACAGCTAACTACCATCTCGCCTTTTAGATACTTGAAGGACAATAACAAACAGATCAACTGATCAAGACTTACAAAATATGTGCAACCCTGTCTCATACCAATCTCCATCATCATCTTTCCAATCTGCCACCTATAAAGAAAAACAAACATGTACCAAATGAAAATAAGAGATTGTTGGAAAAATTGATGAAAAATGAGTTCTTTCACCAAGTTGGAAAATGGTTTTTGACCAACTTTTAGATAAACATGCATTTGAGAGGAGAGGAAGTATTTATATAAAAAGATAGAAACATAAAAAAAAAGCAACCTTTCCACCAAGAACATCTCTTGCTTCTAGCAAAATTGGTTTGTGGCCTGCATCAGCCAAATACTTTGCAGTGGATAACCAGCCAAACCTGCTTAAAGTGTGGTTTTTGTTTAACAACTAACAATTAAAGATACCTACCAATCTTCCTACCAGAAACAAAAAAAGAAAGAAAGAATACAACTTTATGGGTTACCTGCACACAAAATACCTCTTGTATCTTGATCCTTGAAACCAGAAATAGTCAATAGTCAGCTTCATACACATCCATTTATTCCCAGTTTAAAAAAAAGCCTGTCCAATTTAAGAAAAAGGCAATTGAATTGAAATATATACAATTTTTTTCACAATACAAAACAGGGCACAACTACATATAACTCTGAACTATCTACTCATAGTAGAAATAGAACATGGGCAGACCTTTTTAGACAACATATGTACAAACATCATCTAACATGTTTCTCATGACCATTTTATCTGGATAAACCACAAATTACACATAGCAAAATTACCAATAAAGGACAGTACCAACCTAGCCTAACACCCAATTCAATAACGACACAAAACCATTAAAATTTAAGCAACACACCACCTAAATTTTTTTGATGGCATCAATTACATATTCTTTGCTCACTGTAAGCTCAAGTGGGAAATGGACTACAAAGGTTATCTTATATTTGTTGAATCATACATGAACCTACAGGTACAGCACTTAATACGTATTCATTCTTTTTAGAGTTTTGAAATAGGAGAATGGGTATGAAAGTGACATCAAAATACCAAATTTAAAAAAAAAAAACTCACAGAAAACAAAAAATCCTAAAGAAATCGAAGCCATCAACTTAGTATACATGCTAATGGGTCAAAATACCAATTACATCAGTCCACAAGCTTATATTTAGACCGTACATATCTTATGTTTTTGGTTAGTCATTGTTGTGGCAAAAGTTTTATAATAAAACTTGTCATAAACAATCCTTACTGAACCTTGAGCTGTTAAGTTAGAGAATCAGACTTTAGTATTCCACAACCATATAACTTTACCTACACCTAATCAAAAAAAGTTTCAGAGAACAAAATCTACTTGAAAGTCAATAACGACGTTCCTGATCGGGTTTATATAATTGGCCATCCTCTAAAAAAGATATGACAAATTTCGAAGAACCAAACTACTATACAACAAAAACTGAAATTACACTTACAAACAGAATAAATGTCATTGCTTACTCACAAATAAAATATAACCTGATGCTTTAGCCTAAATGAGACACAATATTAAAAATTAGCTAGAACTCTGACATAATTTCTTATTCAACACTATGATACAAGTAAGAACATCATATAACCTGTCAACAAAAAGTTATAATACCTACAACCAAAATATCATGAGCCTCAACGATATCGAACCCGATCAGGCTGATATAATTACTTTTCTTCTTCGCTAATGACCGTTGTAGCAGAACTCTCATGATAATAGCTGTTATAAACAATCCCTACCGAACCTAAACTAATAAAATTATAGTGACAGATTCTAGTACTCTATAAGTGTTTAGCTTAAACAATCAGTAACCCAAAAAAGTCCCATTATAAAATGTGTATCTCAAATTGATTGAAAGACCTGCACAAGATAATCAAAGCTGAAACTATACTCCACACGAAAGACTCCTATTCTCAAGGCAATTTCCAATTTCATAACATAACTTCTAATGTTTTTGAATAGCCATTGCTGTATCAAAAGTTCCATGATAACAATCCTTACTGAACTTAAACTAATTTCTATAAGTGTTTAACTCAAACGATCCTAATCAGCTGAATAACACTCGTTGACAAAAGAACCCTCATTATAACACCCGTATCTCGCAAGAATAGAAAGAATGTTCATCTTAACCTATTGGAAACCTACACAAGATAATTGATACCCCAAACCAAAGATTCCTATTCTCAAAGCAATTTCCAATCTCACACAACATAAAATCGATACACAGTAATCAACAATTTACAAATCTTAAAAACAAACAAAAAAAACTGGTTTATCACAAATCATCAGTTATCACGAATAAAAACCCTAATCAATTAACAAAGATATAAAAGCCTACAATTACCATCCTCAACGATTAAGAAGCAAAATTAAAGAAAGTTAAATCTTACCTGCAAGATCGCCAATGTCACAAAAACTGAAGAGAACGTGGTGTGAGAAAGCGTTCGCCGTCGGACATAAATAAGAGGAGCGGGTGATGACTCGCCATAGCTAAAGATGATGAATGTTGAAGCCTATAAGGCCTAGCAACGGGAGAAAGAAACACGTGTTAGTCTAAGGGTGCAAAAGATATATACAATATGGGAAAAGAAAAAAAATTAAAAAAAATCTGAGCTCGGAACATTCGAGGCTCGAACCGGAACCACTCCAAAATAAGGGACACCATCTACAGGCCGAACCACATGAGCATATGGCTAACTTCCCAACAAACAAATATATATAGAAAATATGTGGTGTTTTTTTTTTTTTTGGTTGAGGCACAGAACCATAGGCTGCTTTGTGGTCTTGGATCAAAGAATCGTGATTTATATGTGAATTTAGACATATCAAACTGGTGGGAATGAAGAGTTCGATGATGATGAAGTTTGAATGAAAAGAGGGAATTGGCGGGTAGATTGAGATGGAAAGAGTACCGAATACGTAAAGTCTGATATTATTGAATTTGCACACAATCAAACGTACATATAGTATAGGAAGGGCCAGTCAAAAGACTAAACTGCCCCTTAACTGTTTTCCTACCTATAACTGTCATATAACCGACAGTTGACCTTTGTTTGACTTCGACATTACATTCATAATAATAATAAGTTCTATTACTTATAATATGCATCATATAATAATACTAGTTTAATTTTAAGTCTAACAATCTCCCCCTTAAAGTTAAACTTGCTCAAAGCTTTATTTTTCCATTGCTTCATCACTGGTTATTTCCCGGCTTCTCTTGTAGATATCTTCCAAAGACTTGCTTCCTTTCCATTCACCATCCGAGCTACTTGTATCATCATTGATGTAGAATTCATTTATATTTTTGTAGCCTTTAGGTTCTGGTTCATCATCTTCATAGATTGCATCAAGGTCTTTGTAGTTCTTTGGTTCTGATTCACTTCTTTCACAAACTGCAGCAAGTTCTTTGTAGCCCTGTGGTCCTGCTTCATCTTCATAATCATCACTCTTGAAGGTACCCAAATACTTAGACTTTTTCTTGTTTTCATTTGAAGTTTCAATTAAGCTTATCTTGAATCCTGCAGCAATTTCTTCATCTTCTGTCTTGTTTGCAAGTGGGCTGCTGCTATCATAAACATTCTGATTTTGCTTCACAGTTTGTTCAAAAATACCTGCAGATTTTTTAGGACAGGCATATGCATAGTGACCAGAGTTTTGGCAATGATAACAAGTGACATTTGCTAGCAGGTTTCCATCTGATTTCTGTCTTTTCAATGGTGATCTTTCTGCCATAAACTCCTGATGGGCATCCTTCTCTTCTGGTGTCAACTTTCTGTTTTTATAAATGCAGTAGTACCATTCTAAAACATCTAGATACTTTGCATGGATCAACCTTATTTCCTTAGCAAATTTTCTGTCGAAACCCATCAAACTAGTAACATCTTCCCATGCTTCCATTTCAGTGACTTTCTTGTATCCTCCCTTGCCTTGAACAATGACATACAAGTCAAAGAGTTCAACAGTCTGTCCAGATTGCATCATAGGCGGAATTGGTCTATCATTCATGATTTTTAGGAAATCTTTTAAGAACCACTCAACCAAGTACATGAATTTTGCTTTCAAGGTATGTTTGTGATTCTTAAAAATATCATATATTTGCATCATATCCATAAAAGTAATGCAATTTCCTATATTAGAAACATAATTGGTTCCACTACTCTCACCCTTCTCCTTTTCGGATCCTTCACCTATCTTGTTTTCTAGATTTTCTGCAATATTGGCTTCCAAGCATTCGAAGTAGTGGTTTAAATATTCCTCTTCTTTCTTATCATCCCCACTACTTGAATCCAAATCACTGTAGTTCACTAACTTTCTTTTTCCTTTTATATCTTTTTCAAACATTGGCACAATCTTACATAAACTTCCTTCATAGATCACATCAAAACCCTGTTTGTTTAAGTGATGTGGACTTAAGACATTCCTAGACAATTTTGGGACATACTGAATGCTTTCAATCGGATAACAGAAACTACCAAATCTGATTTTCACATTTCCTATTCCCCTTATAAAAAGTATGTCATTTTCTTAGGTTCTTGTTTCAATACCGAAGGATTTTTTGAAATTTTCAAACATACCTTTATTTGGGGACATGTGATTAATGAAAGTGGAATTCACATACCATATTTCATCCCATCCACGATACTGAGTCCCATCCACAATAAAATCAGCGTTCTTTGGCCCGATTGGATTCATTGAGTGCAGAAACTTTTCTTTGCAGTAATCTTGAGTATGCCCTTCTTTTCTGCAGTAAAAACAGATAATCAAATTCAACCTATTCATCTTGTTCTTCTTCTGGTTCCTTGGTTGAATCTTCGGCCTTCCAACCCTGATTCCTTTCTGATTCTGCAGTCGGTTTCTTCGAACAGTGAGACTTCCAAAATTTTCTTCCATGGCCATCCGGCTTCGAGTGTTCTTCTGGTCCTTCTGACTCAACACACGAATGGGTTTCTGATTTGTTTCTTGGTCAGAAACCACGCTGCCTGGCATCAATGGTGCGAAACGGTTTTGGATTTTTATCGGGTTTGAGTGGAAATTTTGGGCAGGGTTTGAACGATTTTTTGGAGTGAATTTCGAGTGGGATTTGATTCCTGTTTGTGGCTCTGATACCAAGTGTGGTCTTGGATCAAAGAATCGTGATTTATATGTGAATTTAGACATATCAAACTGGTGGGAATGAAGAGTTCGATGATGATGAAGTTTGAATGAAAAGACGGAATTGGCGGGTAGATTGAGAGGGAAAGAGTACCGAATACGTAAAGTCTGATATTATTGAATTTGCACACAATCAAACGTACATATAGTATAGGAAGGGCCAGTCAAAAGACTAAACTGCCCCTTAACTGTTTTCCTACCTATAACTGTCATATAACCGACAGTTGACCTTTGTTTGACTTCGACATTACATTCATAATAATAATAAGTTCTATTACTTATAATATGCATCATATAATAATAGCTAGTTTAACTTTAAGTCTAACATGCTTTCCCTATTGTATATATATACAATTATTGTGTATATCCCCTGTTCATTCAGGTAGTCATACTTATGTATTCGAACAATGGGAAACCATTAAATTCGTAGGATCATTGTAACGAGAAATGGACATGCTCGATGCCATCCTGGGTCGCAATGATAAACTAGGGAAAATTCTGGTGTCGTACTTAACAGCATTACAAATTAATAAATACTACCTAGCTATAACACAACAATGTAACAAAATACGTATATAATAATATAATAATATATATATATATATATGGTTCTGATATTAATCTTGTGCCTAAAGTATTAATATCCACTAAAAAAAGGGCATTCCCTTCCGGCTCCTTACTATATATGTCTGACCCATCCAACAAACTCAAGCAGGTACGTACGTTTCTTCACATCACAAAATAATTAATAAGAAATGTTGCCCTACGCCTCCCTCCAAGAGGCTTCAACCGCCATGGGTCGCCCTCTCACTGCTGCCGAGACATTATGGTTCAATTACACGGCCCATAAGACGGATTACCTCCTCTACTGCCACAGCATTCCCATGCTCTTCCTCCTACAAACTCTTGTACCTCTCTTCTACCTGCTTATCGAACTCGTATTTCCCCGTTACGTGGCCCCCTACAAGCTTCAACCCAAGATCAAGATTTCTTTATACGAAAACTTCAAATGTTACTTGGTTGTAATGCGCACCTTCTTCCTCATAGTTGCACCTATACTTCTCCTCTCTTATCCTTCAATAAAAGTAAGTGAGTAATTAATTAGATATACGTACGTACTTACATGATATATATATTATGTGTTGGCCTGATTTGGATTAATTAATTAATGTTATGTACGTACGTAGATGATTGGTATTCGTACGAGCTTGCCGTTACCGTCGTCAATGGAGATTATCTGCCAGTTGGTTATCTACTTTGTTATTGAAGATTACAGTAACTACTGGATCCATAGACTTTTCCATTTGCAGTGGGTGTATGAGAATATCCATAAGGTTCATCATGAATACACGGCACCCATGGGGTTCGCGACTCAGCATGCCCACTGGATCGAGAATTTGGTGTTCGGGATTCCATCTTTTCTGGGTCCTGCACTTGTTCCAGGCCACATGATTACTTTCTTGCTCTGGCTTGCCTTGAGGCAGATCGAGTCCGTTGAGAATCACA